>CM042154.1:19704859-19739859 GCA_023376005.1 Doryteuthis pealeii
AGAGCTCTAAATTTAGTAATTCACCTCTAGATGCAATTTAACGTCATGCCCAGGAAGCTAAGACCCTCACTTACAGCTTTCTAGCACATATAAGATGAAAATCGTCGCGGGATTGCCATAAGGGCAATACGGTCGGAAAAAATCATATAGGTGCTACCGCTTGACGTGACCAGCCGATTGATGGTAGCGGGCTTCTCCGATCGCCCGTCTAGCCCACGCAAGAGCTAAACTAGGGTTGCTTGTCCGCGACTGCAGAGATATCAGGATTCCACCCTTAAGCATTACGGAACACCACCCACGGCCAATATCTATTTTTGCTTTGATTAAATTGGTTCTGATGACATTGTTTTGTTTTGCAATTATGAACGACTTAGTTACCCTCTTGAGATTTCCTTTGGGGTCTTTTCATACGTAATCTCCGCAATTTGTGGCTTGAAGTATTCATACAATTCTCCACGTGTTTAATATTATTATTATTATTATTAGTAGTAGTAGTAGTAGTAGTAGTAGTAGTAGTAGTTATCATCATCATCATCATCATCATCATCATTATTATTATTATTACTATCATAATCAACATTATTATTATTATTATTATTATTATCATTATTATTGTTGTTGTTATAAGTAGTATTCGCAGTAGTATTAGTAGTAGTGATAGTAGTATAAGTATTATTATTATTATTATTTACTCCTTTTGAGTTTTCACATCAGTGTTAGCTGATGGTCTTTCACTGGAGTCTGAGTGACAGCAAGTCTCCTCAGGTCTCCAGGACTCTTCTGAGTATTCTGGCAGATTGCAGCAGTGCAGTGTTCTGAATGGTTTCAATCCTTCCTCTGATTATTATTATTATTATTATTATTATTATTATTATTATTATTATGTGTGAGTTTTTCACACCAGCGTTAGCTGATGGTATTTCACTGGATTCCGAGTGACAACAAGTCTCCTCGGGTCTCCAGTACTCTTCTGAGTATTCTGGCCGATTGCAACCATGCAGTGATCTGGATGGTCTCCATTCATCCTCTGATTATTATTATTATTATTATTTACTCATTTTGAGTTTTCACATCAGCATTAGCTGATGGTCTTTCACTGGAATCTGAGCGAGAGCAATTCTCCTCAGGTCTCCAGGACTCTTCTGAGTATTCTGGCAGATTGCAGCAGTGCAGTGTTCTGAATGGTTTCAATCCTTCCTCTGATTCCAAACTTTCCAAACCCTTTTCTAATCCTTTTGGGACTGTTCCAAGTGCACCAACCACAATTGGTATCACATTCACTTTCATATTCCATAACTTTTTCAGTTCTCTGGCAAGGTCCAGATATTTGTCTATTTTTTCATTTTCCTTTAGCCTTACCCTGTGATCTGCTGGAACTGCAAAATCCACCAGTTGACAAGTTTTTCTTTTTGTTTATTAACACTAGGTCTGGTCTTCTTGCTGGGTATTATTATTATTATTATTATTATTATTATTATTATTATTATAAGTAGTATTCGTAGTAGTATTAGTAGTAGTGATAGTAGTATAAGTATCATTATTATTATTCATCATTATTATCATGGTTATTATTATTATTATTATTTACTCCTTTTGAGTTTCACATCAGCATTAGCTGATGGTCTTTCACTGGAGTCTGAGTGACAGCAAGCCTCCTCAGGTCTCCAGGACTTATTATTATTATTATTATTATTATTATTATTATTATTATTATTATTATACTGTATCCCATTTTGTCTTAATACAAATTACTCACTTTTAAATAATGATTTTGTTTTTATCCGTCGGCGATTTTATCTTCGATGGAGAAAAATTGTACATTAATTAGAAACAAATCAACAATTCCACAAAAGGATTATACACAGTCTCAGCACAGCATTTAAAACTGACGTGGGAGAAAAAGAAAAAAAAAGAAAACAAAATCAAAAAATCAAAATAACTTTTTCAATATTAACATATAAACACCAACTATCAAAGCGAACAGCAATAACGTAATTAACAATGAAATATTAGAAAATGGAAAGCGAAAGAAACGAACATACATTGAAAAAATAAAATTTAGAAAAATAGATAAATAAATAGATAAAAAATTAAAAAAAAAAACTATATCAGAGAAACGTGTCAAATTAAAAATAGAAAGTGATTTTTTTATTTATCTCTTTATTTATTTTGTAAACCCATTGTTGAACAAACACACACACACACACACACACACACACACATAAACACCAATAAACACGCACACACATACATTCTCATTCTCTCATATTCCTCTCTCATTTCTCTCTCTCTCTCTCATTCTCTCTCTCTCTCATACTCTCTCTCTCATATTCTCTCATATTTCTCTCTCTCTCTCTCTCTCATATTCTCTCTCTCTCTCATACTCTCTCTCTCTCTCCATATTCCTCTCTCTCTCTCTCTCATATTCTCTCTCTCATATTCTCTCTCTTCTCATATTCTCTCTCTCTCTTCTCTCTCTCTCTCTCTCTCTCTCTCTCTCTCTCTCTTCATATTCTCTCTCTCTCTCTCTCTCTTCTCTCTCTCTCTCATATTCTCTCTCTCTCTCTTCTCTCATATTCTCTCTCTCTCTCTCTCTCTCTCTCTCTCTCTCTCTCTCTCATATTCTCTCTCTCATATCTCTCTCTCTCTCTCTCTCTCTCTCTCTCTCCTCTCTCATATCTCTCTCTCTTCTCTCTCTTCTCTCATATTCTCTCTCTCTCATATCTCTCTCTCTCTCTCTCTCTCATATTCTCTCTCTCTCATATTCTCTCTCTCTCTCTCTCTCTCTCTCTCATATTCTCTCTCTCATATCTCTCTCTCTCTCTCTCTCATATTCTCTCTCTCTCATATTCTCTCTCTCTCTCTCTCTCTCTCTCTCTCTCTCTCTCTCTCTCTCTCTCTCTCTCTCTCTCTCTCATATCTCTCTCATATTCTCTCTCTCTCTCTCTCATATTTCTCTCTCTCTGTCATATTCTCTGTCTCATATTCTCTCATATTCTCTCTCTCTCCTCTCTCTCTCTTCTCATATTCCTCATATTCTCTCTTTCTCTCTCTCTCTCATATTCTCTCTCATTCTCTCTCTCTCTCTTCTCTCTCATATTTTCTCTCTCTCTCTCTCATATTCTCTCTCTCATATTCTCATATTCTCTCTCTCTCTCATATTCTCTCTCTCTCTCTCATATCTCTCTCTCTCTCTCATATCTCTCTCCTCTCTCTCTCTCTCTCTCATATTCTCTTCTCTCTCTCTCTCTCTCTCATATCTCTCTCTCTCTCTCTCATATTCTCTCTCTCTCTCTCATATTCTCTCTCTCTCTCTCTCTCTCTCTCTCATATTCTCTCTCTCTCTCTCATATTCTCTCTTCATATTCTCTCTCTCTCTCTCATATCTCTCTCTCTCTCATATTCTCTCTCTCTCTCTCTCTCTCTCATATTCTCTCTCTCTCTCTCATATCTCTCTCTCTCTCATATCTCTCTCTCTCATATTCTCTCATATTCTCTCTCTCTCTCTCTCATATTCTCTCTCTTCTCATATTCTCTCATATCTCTCTCATATTCTCTCATATCTCTCTCTCTCTCTCATATCTCTCTCTCATATTCTCATATCTCTCTCTCTCTCTCTCTCTCATATTCTCTCATATTCTCTCTCTCTCTCTCTCTCTTCATATTCTCTCTCTCTCTCTCATATTCTCTCTTCTCTCTCTCTCATATCTCTCTCTCTCTCTCTCTCTCTCTCTCTCATATTCTCTCTCTCTCTCTCTCATATTCTCTCTCTCTCTCTCTCATATTCTCTCATATTCTCTCTCTCTCTCTCATATTCTCTCTCTCTCTCTCTCATATTCTCTCTTCTCTCTCTCTATCTCTCTCTCTCATATTCTCTCATATTCTCTCTATCTCTCTCTCTCTCTCTCTCTCTCTCATATTCTCTCTCTCATATTCTCTCATATTCTCTCTCTCTCTCTCTCATATTCTCTCTCTCATATTCTCTCTCTCCTCTCTCTCTCTCTCTCTCTCTCTCTCTCTCTCATATTCTCTCTCTCTCTCTCTCTCTTCATATTCTCTCATATTCTCTCTCTCTCTCTCTCTCTCTCATATTCTGTCTCTCTCTCATATTCTCTCATATTCTCTCTCTCTCATATTCTCACTCTCACTCTCTCTCTCTCTCTCTTTTCTCTCTCTCTCTCTCTCTCTCTCTCTCATACACACACACACACACACACACACCACACACACACATACACATACACACACACACGTTTATTTATTTATTAATTTTTTTTTTTAGTTCTCTTCATTTTTATTATTGAAGCAAAACGGGTTTTAATTGGCAATTATTCCAAGAAATCTACGGAAGATTTGAAAAATGACGAAGTTTTATGCATGGATTACCCATAATGCCTCAGTGACTATTGGAGAGACAGAAATTTGATACAGTGACTTTTTTTTTTTCAAAATGAACACAACGAAAAGGTTAGCGCCGACAATTTCAAACCACCTCCTAAGTGGTGTTGTCTAATCATTATTTCTTTTCTAAATAGATTGTTCTCCATTTGTTTCCTTTTAACAGTTTGGTATCATTGGATTTTCCCTGTTCATTTATTTATTGTTCCCAATCAAAAATGTGACGTTTTCTAATGATTGCCTGGAAAATCGAAATCAGCGATTTTTGATGAATTATTTTGTTATTTATTTTGTTATTTATTTATTTATTAAAAATATTATTCCGTCAGTAATTTTTCTGGTTTTCATTTTAGTCATTTATGAATAATTAGAAGTTTATTGTTTCGAAGAAAGACTGGAAGTAGTCTGTTATCGTGTACACACACACACACACACACACACATATATATATATATATATCATCATCATCATGTCGCACTTTCAGCGCGGATATCTATGACAATCTCTCTCCATCCGTCCCTATTGCTCATCATTCTCGGGAGGTCCTCTATGCAGCATCCTGCATCCGCACAGAACTGATCAACGTACATTTTTGCTGGTCGGCCCACACTGGCTTGTCCATGTGCTGGCTTCCACCGGAGGACGTCGCTTATGAGTTCGTCCTTGCTTCTCCAGCAATGTCCCGCGTGTCTTGTCCGTCTTACTTTGATGGTTTGTGTGATATGTGGTAGGTGGCCGTATAGCTGTTTTCTCGTAGGGTGTTGTTTCCATGTCTTGTTCAGGATCACCCGCAGCATTCTTGTGCAGCTCCCATCTAGTTTATTCTCTAGTCGCTTAGTTAGGGTCCAGGTGGTGCTGCCATACAGCAGCACTGATACGACAACGGCCTGGAAGAACCATCTCTTTAGCTTGTCTGTGAGGTTGGATTTCCATATGATCGATAGTTTATCTATAGCGGCCCATGCTTTTCCTATACGTGCTCTAACGTCATTTTCTGTGGAGGAGATGTTACTGCCTAAGTATCTAAATTGTTCTACAGAGTTTAGGAGTTTACTGCCGATGGTTGAGATGTCGCTTTTGTTTTTGATAGACATGAATATATATATATATATATATATATATATATATATATATGGTTTCGAGATTATAGGAAAATTGTGGATATAACAACACAGACAGTTGAATTCAGTTGATATTTCGCCTCATTGTATGAAGCTTTTTCGAAACTTTATATTCGAAAAAGCTTCATACAATGAGGCGAAATATCAACTGAATTCAACTGTCTGTGTTGTTATATCCACAATTTCCTCTAATCTCAAACACATTTTGTCGGGTTTATTCAAATCCTTCACTCCTCATATATATATATATATATATAGGTCATCCACACACACGCGTTTCGAAGTTTACTTCTCATCAGTGCTGCTTGACTTTTAACAGCTACCTCTAGCCGGGATCAAAACCCGACACAATGTTACGTTGTAATATTCACGGCACTAAAACGATACATGTACCGTAGTCCTTTTTTCTTTCTTGGTACTAAAACTCCAAAAGTCACCGTGCTGAAATGGTGCCGATAAAAAATCATAACACGAGAAACATGTCGTCACAACTGCCAGCCTTTATTTTCGTGCTCGTATAGTGGGCTCCTACCAGAGAGAGGAAAGGCAGAGAGAAAGAGAGAGAGAGAACACTACTAGATTACTGGGCTCTCATGAGGGACCCAAGGTCAGGTCCGTACCCTACGACCGCCGCCCGCAAAAAGAGGACGAACCCTTTCTTTTTTCCCCCACGTCACCCCGTGACTTCCGGTCAACCCCCGACTTCCGCTTGCCACTCAATTCTTCGTTCGGGGTCACGCTACGGTCAAACCATCGTCTATCCTTTTTTAAACCTTCATCATTTCTTCCTCCTCCTTCCATTAGTAGTCCTAGCTCACAAAAGTCAGGAATATACCCATCTTGCAACAACAATTTTCGTATGTCAAGTTCCTTACCCTTGCGGCTATCAGCGGCTGTCAGTCTGGGGTTAACAATAAATTGATACATACTTACGGGGTGGGGTACAACTCAAATCTGTAAACAGCGGAAAGGTAAGTAACAGTTTGCGCCAAACGGTGAAATTTCAATTAATGTCCTCCACAGTGCTCTACCATGGGAGTGCTAAGCGCATATATATATATATATATATATGTATATATATATAGTGATCCTGATACCTTTTTAATTTATTATATCCTGGGGCGTATCTATTTGATTTGAATGAGTCACCGGGAAATTTAATAGGTCCCAACTAAAGTTTCTGTGTGTGTGCGTGTGTGTGTGTGTGTGTTACTGTACAGAAAACAATAAGTAATTATAAATTTAACTCAGAATTAAAACGCCCTGTCGGCTGGGGCGTTAGAATGCACCGACTGCACCTCTGCAGAAGGGTAAGACTCCCCCAATGGGGCCACCTGTTGGCCGTGGGTGGCGACCCGTGATACTTAAAGATAGAGCCCAGATGGATGAGCAGTTCATGACTTGCAATACTCCACTTTGGCCCTATCTTGGGCTAGACGGGCGGTCGGAGAGGCCCCCTCTGATCAATCGGCTGGTCACGTCAAGCCCTAGCACCTATATGATTTTCCCAACCCTATTGCCCTTATGGCAAGCCCCAACCCCTTTTTATCATATGGGTGCTAGAAGGCGGTAACTGCGGGTCTACATGTCCTGGGAATGACGTTAAACTCTATCTGATGGTGAGTTTCCAGTTTTGGAGGTTTGGGGAATGTGGAGCACCCCATTCATCACCATTGCTCCCTGGTCCACTCTGACCCGGAGTGCTAGTACCTGTTAGGGTCCCATCTATGGGTTAAATAGAAAAATATATTTATAAAAAATGTATTATCCATTAAGAATTGATGTATTTCAAAACTTTATCGGCATTAAATGACCCACTGATGTTGATATGCCGTAAAATAAAACAAACCAAACCAATCAGAATTAAAGAACACAAAGTCAATTTTGATGCGGAATTTGTAAAGTTTTAAATGAAGAGACTCCCTTCTTCTGATCGGGTTACAATACCAGGGTTTGTTAGTTCTATTCATGGCTGAAGAGAATTTGATTCATACTTTTCCTTTGTTGCCTAAATAAGGTCAAAAAGCGCAGCCTGCCCTACTATTTACCCAAAGCTGGATGAAAAATAGTTGGCTGCATACCTTTTCCATTGGTAAAAGCGTCCTATTATTGTAAGATGGTTAGCAAGTGACACTCGCAGATTCATTACTACTGGATGCCCCATTAGACCTGTTCAAAAATCAACTTTTTTCCTTTTTCCATACCCTCCTGCTCGGTTTCCCATGCTTTTTGACCTGGAAAAGCCGAAAATCACAACCATTTTGAGGTAAAATGTCAGGAACCTTTGCCTCATTGGACCTCAAAATATTAAGCCCACGATAGTTGAAAAGTGCCAAATTTTGCCTTCTGCCAAACAGTTTTTCACCTGTAATTTTTGTTACAATTGGGATAGAACAACAAACTGGGTATCAAATTGAAGCATTTGTAATACTCTTTCTGTAAAAAAAATCCAAACCGAACAGGAAGGTATGAAAAAAGGAAAAACTTGATTTTTGAACAGGTCTAATGCCCCATACTTGCAACCTTATATCCCACCCTAACCGTGGCGAACGGGCTGGGTAAATACATATCTTTCCCAAAGGAATTGGCGCAATGTGAAATGCAAGCAGCCTCGTCCAGGATTTGAACACGGCTCGACGTGTCCATGTTTTACAACGATAACCCTTACACAATAAACGCCTTCATTCGAGAAGTAATTATGAAAGCGACTTAATGGAAGCCAAACAAGAAAGAAGAAAAGGTAAACTGAATTTGTAACTACGTAAAATATCTGGTAGTTTTAGTTTCTTTTTTTTTTTTTTATAATGAAAGCATAAAACGCAATTTCAAAATTAGTGTTTACATTAAAAACGGATGATATCTAATATTTTCATCTGGAGAAGTGATGATTGGATAGTTTGTGAGAAATAGAAAAAAAAATAATGTTTATAATTTTATCAACGAAACGAAAAATCATCGTCATCATCGTGTTCCGCGGTAGAATTATTGCTTCTTAAATTTAAACAATTTACGATTACAGCTCAAAAGTCTTAATCATCTAATATTACAGCTGGGTTTGGTTTGGTTTTGTTTTGTTTTGTTTTGTTTTGTTTTACGGCATATCAACCTCAGTGGGTCATTTAATGCCGATAGAGTTTTGAAATAAATCAATTCTTAATGGATAATACAATTTTTTTATTAATACATTTTTCTATTTAACCCATAGATGGTACCCTAACAGGTACTACCACTCCGGGTCAGAGTGGACCAGGGAGCAATGGTGATGAAGGGGTGTTCCACATTCCCCAAACCTCCAAAACTGGAACCTCACCATCAGGTAGAGTTTAACGTCATTCCCAGGACATGTAGACCCTCAGTCACCGCCTTCAAACACACATATGATAAAAAGGGGTTGGTGCTTGCCATAAGGGCAATAGGGTTGGGAAAATCATATAGATGCTAGGGCTTGACGTGACTAGCCGATTGATCAGAGGAAGCCTCTCCGACCGCCCGTCTAGCCCAAGATAGGGCCAAAATGGAGTATTGCAAGTCATGAACTGCTCATCCACCTGGGCTCTATCCTTAAGCATCACGGGTCGCCACCCACGACCAACAGGTGGCCCCATTGGGGGAGTCTTACCCCTCTGCAGAGGTGCAGTCGGTGCATTCTAACGCCTCAGCCGACAGCGCAGGTTACAGCTGGACATTCTAAGACCCGCCGACTAAGTTGTAGCACAAGGTCTTATCATTATGAGGTTTTCACACCAGCGGTAGCCGGTAGTTCACTGGAATCTGAGTGAGAGCAAGTTTCCTCAGGTCTCCAGGACTCTTCTGAGTATTCTATCCGATCCCAACAGAGCTATAGTTTTGATTCTTCCTCTGATTTTCAATTCTTCCAAATTCTTTTCCAGACCTTTGGGGACTGTTCCAAGGCTATCAATTACAAATTATTATTATTATTATTATTATTATTATTATGAGCTTTTCACATCAGGGTTAGTTGATGGTATTTCACTAGGGTTCGAGGGACAACAACTCTCTTCAGGTCTCCAGGACTCTGCTGAGTATTCTAGCCGATTGTAGCATTGCAGTGGTCTGGATGGTCTCAATTCACTCTTTTCCAAACATTTAGGTACCGTTCCAAGGTACGACCTTTACCTTCATGTACCACAGGTTTTCAGTTCTCTGGCAAGGTCCAAATATTTCTCTACCTTTTTGTTTTCTTCTCTTTTCACTCTGCAATCCCCCGGGACGGCAAACTCAACGAGATTAATTTTTTTTCTAGGTAATTAAAACTAGGTCTGGTCTACAAGCTAGAATGAGGTAACCCGTTTGTATCTCCATGTCCTAGAGAATTGTATTGGTCTCCTTCTCTTGGACAGCTTCGGGTTTGTGCATATTATTATTATTATTATTATTATTATTATTATTATTATTAAAAAGAGAGCAGATTTATTATTATTATTATTATTATTATTATTATTATTAGTAGTAGTAGTAAAAAGAGAGCAGATTTATTATTATTATTATTATTATTATTATTATTATTATTATTATTAAAAAGAGTGCAGATCTATTATTATTATTATTATTATTATTATTATTATTATTATTATTAAAAAGAGTGTAGATTCATTATTATTATTATTATTATTATTATTATTATTATTATTATTATTGCTTCTTAAATTTAACCAATTTACTTGTTGAACAATTTCAGCTCAAAAGTCTTAATTATCAAATGTTACAGCTGGGCATTCTAAGACCCGCCGACTTAGTTGTGGCACAATGTATTATTATTATTCACTCCTTTTGAGTTTTTCACATCAGCATTAGCTGATGGTATTTCACTGGAGTCTGAGTGACAATAAGTCTCCTCAGGTCTAAACAAATAATCTATATTGAAAAGATATATGAAATGTAATATATAGATATTCACTAATCCAGCATGTTGATTAATATTGTGATGTGGTAGCTTGTCACTACCAACGAATTCAGTGCCAGGTTATGTCGGACGTGACTGTAAGGGAGAGGATCAAAAGATAAGTCGCATCAACTCTCTTTCGGGAGCTAGAGGGAGTCACACGAAACAGTAGCGGTGTTGTATACCCTTTTACTTTCTTCTATTCTTCTTCTGCTGTCCATCTTTTCTATCTTACGTCTTCTTCTAACATCTCCTCTAGCGTCTGGACTTCGTCTTGGGGACTTCGTGTCTGGTCTTCCATTGGGGATTTCTATTTATCAGAAGCCCTGTGTCATTGGTAGTTTTTAGATAATAACACAAGACTTCGATTTAACTTAGATCATATTTATTTCGAAATTTTCACCAGACCACCTGCACAGATCGAGTCGGAGCGTGCAATACACGACTCACCACCGTCGTGGTTTCTGACCGACTGACTAAAATCTATTTCTAATCTAAACCGGAAGAGGGTCTCCTCCACCGATTCTCAAGGTATCCACCGAAAAGGATCAGGATGAGGTCAAGCCTTGTCACTCATCCTTCAAGGTCGTGGGCTGCAACTTATAACAGCCATTTTGATTTCTACACTACTGTACATGAATATTAAAAATCTAATATTTATGTAACAACGATTACTACCGAATCACCGAAGGGTTAAGTCGTATAGATATGGGCCCAGCGAAACCGCTGTCCATTATGTAGTCGACGATTTAAATCAGAGAACGATCATTTCCTCCATCCTACCGGTTTGAAGGAGAAACATGGTGGTGTAATGGTTCGCAAGTTATTCTCACAGATCCATTATTCTGAATAGAGATCTGTATGCTCACTGGATATCCCATACTGTAATGTATCACATATACCTGAGGTAAACGGATTGGGTGAATACCTACCGCAGTTTATATCTTTGGCCTGGAGTTTGTATCAACCTGGCGTAATCTATCTTCTTATTCCATCTTGTCTTGAACTGTCTATCCTACCGTTTTGAAGGAGTAACATTGTGGTATGATATTTAGCAGGTTATTCTCGCAGATCCATTACTACTGAATAGCGATTTGTATCCTCACATGTGTCACATCCTACCAGTGGCAAACGGATTGGGTGAATATTTAGCAAGTTATTCTCGCAGATCAATTACTGCTGAATAGCGATTTATATCCACTTCCGCCTTTTTATTATCACAACTGAAAGATGGCTGAAACAGTGCTTCCGTTTCTTATTAAAAAAAAGCAATGGCTGAAACGGTGCTTCTGTTTCTTATTAACCAATATAACACAATACCCTCATTGGGTATATACAAGAGAGAGTGACATTCAGTTCTCGGTGATAGAGAGAGAGAGAGAGAGAGAGAGAGAGAGAGAGAGAGAGAGACTCGTGTATAAATCGAGCAAAGCTTGTTCCAAATCCTCGATATTATTTATGAATTATAACATTTCAAATTTATAACCGGTACATTTTTGGCTAAAAATCAGTTAACAGATTTTGTCTCATACATGAGCATATAAGGGGCACCCCAGCATGGTGTGCTGGTCAGCAACCTACACTCGCAGATGCATTACGACTAAATAGCGAGTTCGATTCTCTCTGGATGCTGCGTACTTGCGACCTTGTGTCACATCCTAACCGACCCACGAAAATCTAAAAGGACGCAGTAAAATCGTATCAATGCGTCCCAGTTTTATTTCTTCACTCGCCATTTCAAGTTAACTGTAAATGCATTTCAATAGTTTCTTAGAAACGAATCACACATGATAGGTTACAAGGTAGGAGTTAGTCGCACTAAACCAAAAATCTATCAGCATCACTGCATGGGTGTATACGGTTATTTTCAAGACTCTTGAAAAAGGGTTCAACAAAGCGCTTGATTCCCTGTTGGAATGTAATGGGCTTCTCTTTACAATTCTTTAAACTTAACATCAGGATTTTCATATTTTAAATGAATTTTATATATTAATTTTTCATAGCAAAAATACTAAATTAAAGTTTTGAAATGAAATAACTAATGCATTATAAAATTCATTAATTGTTAAATCAATACTGAAAATTTCATTAAAATCGGATAATGACCTGATTTTTGGTAATTTTTTTTTGCAATCGCGAATGTTACAGTAAAATTGTAAATAAGCACTTAAAACCATCGAAAAAGAGGCTGAATGGCGGATCGCGTCGAAATTGACCAAAACAAATGGTTTTAAATCTTTTAAAAATAAACTGCATATGTAATGGTATTTTTCTTTTTTTTTAATGATGGTTATTATGTTACTACATATCGATTTAGACAAAGTTTGACCTTAAATAATAGATTTAATTATTTCTAATTCGCTTTTAAAATTCCTAGCAGACGACAAAAATGCTAATGCCTAGTGTTTACGGTTATTTTCCTGACTCTTGAAAAAGGGTTCAACAAAACGCTTGATTCCCTGTTGGAATGTAATGGGCTTCTCTTTACAATTCTTGTAATTTTCCATTACGTTCGTATTTACTAAACTTTCTTAGCTGTATCAAGTGATGCCTTCAAAAGGTCATTACAGAGAGGAATTGATCATTACCAAACAATGCCTGATCCCCACGGCACTGCCCTTCAGGGACTATTCAGATGGCGAGCATTAAACAGTGTCATCACCCATTTTAGACGAGCAAACAGGTGCTTGGTTAGAGATCTTACTTGCTTCTTGCTAACTTCATTACTGTCTTGTCTGGTTGTTTCCTCTTCTTCTTCTCTGGCCGCCATCTTGTTGTCTAGTTGCTATGTTCTAACTAAGGGCTTCTCTTGGGCTAACTTTGCAATCAATTGAATGAACTACAAGACATTTATTTCTTGATCAAGTTTTTTTATTTTTTATTTAGCCCAGGTTTGTTTTTTTTTTCGTGAAAATCGGACCATTAATTGATTTTTCAGCCAGAAGAACCACCACACTTCAAATTGATGAAGGAAGAAATATTTGCCGTTTTAAAAATAAATTGCCGCTTAAGAAAAACTTCGATAAAAGAAGTGACGCAGCCCAGGTCACCTTTTCTACTGAGTAACATTGTGGTATAACCCTTTACTACTGAATAGTGATTTCTATCCTCGCTGGATGTCCCAGACTTGTGACCATGTGTCACATCCTACCAGTGGATTGGGTGAATACATACCAGAGTCTATATCTTTAGCCTGGAGTTTGTATCAACCTGGCGTAATCCATCTTTTTATTTCATCTTGTCTTAAACCGTCCATCCTACCGTTTTGAAGAATAACATTGTGGTATAACCCTTTACTACTGAATAGTGATTTCTATCCTCGCTGAATGTCCCAACTTGTGACCATGTGTCACATCCTACCAGTGGCAAACGGATTGGGTGAATACATACCAGAGTTTATATATTCGGCCTGGAGTTTGTATCAACCTGGCGTAATCTATCGTTTTGTTTCATCTCGTCTTTCCTGCAGGAGCGATCGTTAAATGTTAACGACTTAGATAATTTGATTTCCTTGGCCACTCCCATTACTAAGGATAGACGGCAGCATTTACGTGGATTTATTCTTATCCTCACGCAAAGGAAGAGCTCTTCTCGATGGATTCAGTGATATTTCATGTGAGATTTAGATTCTAAAGTCGGCGTTATATAACCCAGGAATTACTTTATAGGAGAGAGAAGATTCTTCTCTCTGACGTTCTCGACACCCGCACGCCGGACTGCGTAATATCATCTTCCCTACCCGGATAGATGTAAGCAACTAATCATTATTCCTATCCCAATTTTTATCGTGCACTAAAATGCTGTGCATTCCAATATCCATACCTAAAATACAATGTGCATCTTAGTTGCGGCATAGGGCCAAGATTATGGGGTACTTATTAAGAATTATTGGTTTGTTTGTTGGTTGGCGGGATTTTACTGCTTATCAACACCTGGATTGTTTTATGCCGATGAAGTATATTTCATTCATTATTGTTGAGTATTCCAAGTTTTTTAACGCATTTTTAAACTCATTTTTTATCTATTCAACCCATAGATGGGACCCTAACAGGTACTACCGCTTTGCATTAGAGTAGATCTGGGAGTAATGACAATAAAGGAGTACTTCCCACTCTAAAAGTTCCAGAATTGAAACCTCACCCCTAGATGTAGTTTAGCGTCATACTCAGGACACTAAGACCCTCAGACACCGCCCAGTACATATTTGATAAAATGGTTAGGTGTTTGCCATCATATAGGTGCTTGGGCTTGACGTGAACAGACGATTGAACGGAGAAGAGCTCTCCAAACGCCTATCAAGTCCAAGTAAAAGCCAAAGTGGAGACCTGCGTGTAATAGATAACTCAGACACCAGGATTCTGTCCATAAGCATCACGCGTTCTTCTCTAACTGCAGAAGTGTAGTTGGCTTAATATATAGCTCCAGCAGACAGGGTCACATTGAGAACTGAGCCATTGCAGCAAAGGATTATCACTCTCTTTCTCTCACTTTAGTTCTCTCTCTTCAGTTCACTCTCTCTCTCTCTCTCTCTCTCTCTCTCTCTCTCTCTCTCTCTCTCTCTATCTATCTATCTATCTATCTATCTCAGTATTTATATATGTTTGTCTCTTTCTCTCTCCCTCTCACTTTCCCTTTCCCTCCCTCTAATTCCTTCTTTCTTTCTCTCTCATCCTTTCTCAATTTATCTCTCTCTCCTCTATCTCTTTTGTTCTCTCTCACGTTCTCTGTCCCACTCTCTCTATTTTTTAATTTTTCTCTCCCTCTTTAATTCACTCCCTCTTTTTCTCTTTACCCTCACTTTCTCTCTCTCCCCCTCTCTTTGCACCCCCCTCTCTCTGTTGATGCCTTTCTTTTGTATGTTGTCTTATCGTCATTGGTAATCTATTTCTCCCTCTGACAAACTAAGCGAACTACTATAATGAAATATATAAACTCGTATAACCATGTTATTTACTAAGGTTTCCTTTGTCTCACACACGGGCCACAGTTCCTGCTATTTCTAAGTAGTTACCCATCTAGGTAATGACCCGGCTCATTGTTTCTTAACTTTATATTTACTAAGCCTTCCTTAAAACTCATTTTAAACTCATTTTGTGAACTACCACTCCGGTAAGAGTGGACATGAGAGTAATGTTAATGAAGGGCTACTCCACACTCCACACTCCACGGAGCTTCAGAACAGAATCTCACTCTTAGATGCAGTTTAACTTCTTACCTAGGACTTTATATACAGAGGATGTAAAGTAAGTAAGTCGTCGGGGCGGTTTAATGTCGGTATCAACCAATCAGCGAGGGAGTCTATCCCCTTTTCACTAGCGCTAGACCAAGGAGATTGTTTTGGCATCTGAGGTGGAGCGCCAAACCTTCCATCAGCTCCTTACTTTACCGCACAGATCCCTGTGCTACTCATATGCTGAGTTGGCGAGGATCGGTATCGAACTAGGAACCATGTGGTTTCTACCCGAACGCTCGACCGACTGAGCTAACCCATGATTTGGCATGCATTTTACAAATTCAGCCTTAGAATTTTCGGACCATATGATCTTTAGGCACCCCTTTTGCAATCCTGACATTTTTTCCATTTACACTGTCAAAATTCGGTTAATTGTTAACAGACGATTTTTAGTTGGTTTTGTTAAATTATAAAACTGACCCCTAAACCTAACCCTAACCCCTAACAAACAACCGGATTTTGACGGTGTACATGGAAAAAATGTCCTCACGAATCGAGATCGCAAAAGGGTTGCCTAAAGGTCATATGATCCGAATTTTCTTTCTGCATTTTAAGGACAGTATATTTTTTTCTGAAAAAGTTTCTTTAAGAATCGTTTTTAGATTCTTCCTAAAGGCTGTTCTAAACGTCCTTTTGTCACCGCTAAGCTGACAGGAATATTTTCTTTAATGCAATGTTCTTGCACGTATTAATAATTTTGTATTCAATTTTATTTCTTTAAGGTCGTTTTTTTTCGTTTCCTCAAGAATCCTTTACTTGATTCTAAGAAGCCTTTTTTCTTCTATCTCTTCTATTGACCAGTTTGATTGCAGCGTTCTTTTTGTCAGCACTAAATTTATCAATACACATTGTATGCTCATTGTTTGTGAATGAAAGCATTCTCTCCTCGACGGATCCATGGAAGCTATTACACAAAACAATATCCCTTCCTTGTAAAGTTCTTCGATCCACAGATATTTACGACCTCGTGATGGGACTTAGAATACGACCTTTGTTTGGTTTGGTTTGGTTTGGTTTGTTTTGTTTTACGGCATATCAACCTCAGTGGGTCATTTAATGCCGATAAAGTTTTGAAATAAATCAATTCTTAATGGATAATACAATTCTTGTGTCACATCCTGCTAGTACCGTGGGGTTGGTAATAATATATATATATAATATAATATATATAATATATATAGCTTATATATTTAACATTATACATATATAATTGAAAGAAGAAAAGGCCGACCTCTGATTTGTTGTATCGTACAGAGAGATAGAGTAGTATGCGACTGTTTAGGGACCCACGAGGACACCAAACCTACCTTTTATCTTTCTAAATTAAGAAGAGAATAAATCCAATCACAGAAAGACTCTCCCTCATTTAACCCCACACACAGGAATAAATATATTTTACTGACCCAACCTCCTCATGAAATTAGGCGGGCCATTCAGAATGAACCGTAGGATACACATGGGCAACAGACTGCAGTTTGCCCGAAACCGGTTAAAGAATAGATATGCAAATAATTTTACAACTAAAGTTTGGTTTGTTTTGTTTTACGGCATATCAACCTCAGTGGGTCATTTAATGCCGATAAAATTTTGAAATAAATCAATTCTTAATGGATAATACAATTTTTTTATAAATACATTTTTCTATTTAACCCTAACAGGTACTCCCCTGGGTCAGAGTGGACCAGGGAGCAATTGTGATGGGTGCTCGACATTCAAACCTCCAAAACTGGAACCATCAGATATTTACGTCATTCCCAGGACTGTAGCGCAGCCACCGCCTTCTATAGCACTCATATGATAAAGAGGTTAGGGGTTGCCATAAGGCAATAGGTTGGGAAAATCATATATGTGCTAGGGCTTTGACGTGAACCAGCCGATTGATCGGGAAGTGGCCCTCTCCGACCGCCCGTCTAGCCCAATACAACCGTGCAAATTATTTGTACTAGCAAATATATGCACCCTCCGGGTGCAAGTATTTAAGTTTTAATGTAATAAAATATTATATTAAATTAGAAAGGTTAATGAAACTAAATAAGAATGCAGTTAAAAAGATTTGAAACAGAATGGGGTATAATCGAAAAATAGAACAACTGAAACTTACTTTTCCATCACTCTCGTCTTTCATTGTTATTTTTTCTAATTCAAGTATTTAGTTAAAATAGGAAGTAAAGAATAAAATGACCGCTATTTTTTCTTGTTAATGGATTTAATTTAAGATTCATTGAAGAGATTTTTGCTTATATTCATTAAAATAAAACCAAACAATTAGAAATCAATAATACTAAGCGCATATTTATTAAAATCATATTTTTAATATCAATATTCAAATTAACCTTCCACTTCCCACTGTAAACCGCTATTTTGTTGATATATATTTTGCATGTTTTATGTAGACATGTCAACGGTATTAATAATGTGAAACAATTTTATTGATAAATCAGGTTTAAATTATAAGGAAATCATGGAGAATGTGATGTAAATAACTAAGGGAATTGTGACTTGAGTAGTAATATAGTTTCGGTTACAGACAGAAAAACACACAATCTCCAGTATATTATTTGTATAATACCACTTGATATCATATAATTCGTGCAAAGAAAGTAGAAAAATATTCCTAATCTTCAGTTCTGAAATTCTAGTGAGTATGAAGTAACCCTTCATTGTGTAGCAAGATGGGGATTATCCTGAGCGAGAACTACTATATTAGAAAAGAGAGGAAGAAGAAATAAAAGATAGCAAAGGTTTAAAAAAAATAGTGATGAGCACAAAACCGTTGTCGTGATTTTAACCGGGGCGTGACCCCCCGAATGAAGAATTGAATGTCACCCGGAAGTTTCGGGTATTGACCGGAACCGGAAGTCACGTGGTGACGTGGAACGACGAAGAAAAATACCAGCTTCTTTTTGCTTTGAGAGTCGTAGGGTACGGATCGGACCTTTGGTCCCTTGTGGGATCACAGTAATCTAGCTGTGTTCTCTCTCTCTCTCTCTCTCTCTCTCTCCTCTCTCTCTCTCTCTCTCTCCTCTCTCTCTCTCTCTTTGCCTTTCCTCCTCTCCGATACAGCCCACGAGACGCACGAGACGAGTCTAACCTGGAAATAAAAGCTAAGTAGCTTGTGACGGTATATTTCTCGCGTTGTACTTTTTTTATCGAAAAGATGACCGCCACGTGCCGAAGACATTTTTAGTACGGTGAATATATTGCTACCACCACGTTACGTATATATCAGCTTTGGGTATCGTGAATACAACAGATACTGCCACTTTACAATTGCCATTACTCAGACACGAAGTGGCAGTACCTGTGAAAGTCCTGTTTATGGCTAAATTAGATAACTTTAAAATTTACAAGCATTAGATACGTTTACTTGAAGTCATAATTTCCCGTAAACAAATTCCAGTTCCACTCAGACACGAAGTGGCAGTACCTGTAAGAGTTCTGTTTATGGGTAAAATAGATAACTTTAAAATTTACAAGCATTAGATACGTTTACTTGAAGTCATAATTTCCCGTAAACATTCCAGTTTCCACTCACGAAGTGGCAGTACCTGTAAGAGTTCTGTTTATGGGTAAAATAGATAACTTTAAAATTTACAAGCATTAGATTTTCTTGAAGTCATAATTTCCCGTAAACAAATTCCAGTTCCACTCAGACACGAAGTGGCAGTACTGTAAGAGTTCTGTTTATGGGTAATAGATAACTTTAAAATTTACAAGCATTAGATCGTTTACTTGAAGTTATATAATTTCCGTAAATAAATTCCGGTTCCACTCAGACACGAAGTGGCAGTACCTGTAAGAGTCTGTTTATGGGTACAAGCATTAGATACGTTACTTGAAGTTATATATTTCCCGTAAATAAATTCCAGTCAGACCGAAGTGGCAGTACCTATGAGAGTCCTGTTTATGGGTAAAATAGATAACTTTAAAAGTTTCAAGCATTAGATACGATTATGTGAAGTCATATAATTTCCCGCAAACAAATTCCAGTTCCACTCAGACACGAAGTGGCAGTACCTGTGAGAGTCCTGTTTATGGGTGAAATAGATAACTTTAAAATTTACAAGCATTAGATACGTTTACTTGGAATCATATAATTTCCTGTAAACAAATGTTCATTATTACGAGGGTAATCCCAAAAGTAAGATCTTCAAAGTGCTGAAGACACAGGGAGAATGTTCGTGCGGCTATTGACAATACTGTTGTGTTTGTCGTAAATGCACCTGTGCCTACGCCTGCTCCTCTCTGCCCCTTGCTGTGACCTATGGTATTTTTCAACGCAAACAAATTTTATCATACTGTTGGCTGGGGCTGTAGAATACACCGAATGCACCTTTGTTGAGTGTTAAGACCCCCAAATGGGACCATCTGTTGGCTGTGGGTAACGACCCGTGATAACTTATGGACGGTATCCTGGTGGATGAGCAGCCCAAGACATGCAACACTCCTCTTAGACCCTTACTTAGGCTAGACGGGCGGTTGGAGAGACTGTTGAATTATTTATGATATAAGGCATGGGGCAAATGGTTACTCCTAGATATAGACTCGTTGACTACCACGTGACCTGTGGTAGATTTCTATTGTCCAATCACTGGCACTGCTGCTGCTGCTTCTGCTGTATTAATAGAGCCACAAATCTGAGTTATTTCATTGACATTTGGATTCTCTCGGACGAAGGACTTACAAGGAATACGTTAACACTGGATTCGTATTGGCTTGCTTGCTTATTCATTACATCTGTAACGAAGTATGGCTGCCAGATACTTAACAGAGACAACCTCCGATCAATCGGCTGGTCACGTCAAGCCCTAGCACCTATATGATTGTCCCTACCTTATTGCCCTCATGGCACGCCCCAACCCTTTTTATCATATATGTGCTAGAAGGTGGAGGCTGAGTGTCTTCATGTCCTTGGAATGACGTTAAACTCTATTTGATGGTGAGGTTCCAGTTTTGGATGTTTGGGGAATGTGAAACTAGATTCATATTGCTTCTCACCACTACAAATGAGCTAACCTGAGGAAAAAACAGAAATTGATTACACCATGCCACTTCAGTGAGTTTAAAACTGACCGTGTGGTGAAAAAAGGAATCTAAAGCGGTTGTTTCAGTTAATTTGCACAAAGGTTTAGAGGCATTCATATGGGTGATTTTCTTTTACGCGGCTAGTGTAATGTCTAGGGTACAAATAAGGCACTGTGCACGGAGGAATTTGTTTTCGACTATGATTAACCCATTCATTGCCGCTGGAAATCTATTTTAGTGAGAGATCGATATATTTTTGATACGAGTGAAATTGCGTTAATTATCTATGGACGATCAGAAATTGTTGCAGTCTGTTTTGTTTTTTTGTTGTTTTTTTTTTTTTCATTATTGATATTTTTCACGACTTTTAGGACGCCGGAAGTACTTTTCTCATCTGTTTATGACGATTTACATACACACACATCACACGTTCGCACGTGTGTTGCAGATATGTTGAAATTTTATTTTCTGTTTAAGCGAGTCAGTATACTGTTGGTTTGAACAACAACAACTAGCTAAGCACAACTAAACTGGTGCCCAAAGTAGATAGTATTTATGGGACTCCAGAATATTCCATTCATGCATTTATATGAAATTAATATTTAGAAAAAACAAACACATGATGTTAAAATTCGCTGACAGAAATCTGTTTCG
Organism: Doryteuthis pealeii; assembly: GCA_023376005.1. Lineage (NCBI taxonomy): Eukaryota > Metazoa > Mollusca > Cephalopoda > Myopsida > Loliginidae > Doryteuthis > Doryteuthis pealeii. The sequence goes on from CM042154.1 coordinate 19,726,194, forward strand.
ACCTTTATTGAAGTGGTCTTCATCAAGAGCGATGTGTGTATATGAGTGGACCGTTATAAGACGAAAGTGGTACAGATGAAACGTTCTAGTTCATAGCCGGAATTTTTTTTATTTTGAAATTTTGAAATTTTGAAAATGCATATTATGTTTTGAAAATAAAATAAAATAAATTTTATTTTATTTTAATAAATCAGAAGCATTATAGTCCACAAAGAAAACTCAAAAGAGTTCGATGTAAATATGTATAAAAATGTATAAGAAAGTATCAAAAAGTTCAAAAATCCCAGCAATGCAAACCACGATAGTCACCGGAGATGTAGATATCCAGGTATTTTTGTTTTTTCAAAAGACAGATGAAAAAAGTGAATGGAAGTGAATCCGACAGTATGAAATTAATATTTAGAAAAAATAAATAATTTCTAAATATTAATTTAATACTGTCGGATTCACTTCCATTCACCTTTTTCATATATAATATATATTATATATATTATATATTATATATTTATATTATTATTAATGGAGATTGTGGTTTTTCTGTCTGTAACCGAAACTATATCACTACTCAAGTCACAATTCCCTTAGTCATTTACGTCACATTCTCCATGATTTTTATTTTCATTTAAACCTCAATTTCTAATAAAATTGCTTTCATTATTAATACTGTTAATCATATCTACAATTGAATAACATGCAATTGTATTTATATATAGACTAAAATAGCAGTTTACAGTGTGAACAGGAAGGCTAATTTGCATATTGATATTAAAAATTTGATTTTAATAAATATGTGCTTAGTATTATTGATTTTTAATTGTATGGTTTTATTAATGAATATTATCAAAAATCTCTTCAATAAATCCTAAAAGAAATCGATTAACAAGAAGAAATAATTCTGATTTTATTCTTTTTACTTCCTATTTTAACTAAGTTAAATTAGGGAAATTTAGCAATGAAAGACGAGAGTGATAGAAGAGAAGTTTCAGTTGTTCTACTTTTCGATTATACACCCTCTGTTTCAAATCATTTTATCTGCATTCTTATTTAGTTTCATTAGCCTTTCTAATTTAATATATATTTATTACATTAAAACTTAAATACTTGCACCCAGAGGGTGCAAATATTTACTAGTATATATAAAGTAAAGTAAGTAAAGTCGTCGGGGCGGCCTAATGTCAGTATCAGCCTGACAGCGAGGGAGTCTATCCCCTTTTCACTAGCACTAGAGCAAGGAGAATATTTAGCATCTGGGGTGGAGCGCCACACCTACCATCAGTGAGTTGATCCTTCGAGCACAAAACAATCTTCCTGACGTAGTGCTAGAAAAAGGGGATGTGATTACCGCTCTCTGGTATCTACGTCTGACTCACCTTCTCTTGACAATAGGCCACCTGCCGCCTCCACTTTATGAAAACATAACTTCTTGAATAAGGAACATCTCCACACTCAGGGCAATCCTCTTAAGCCAGTAGAACAATTCACGAACCTGGTGGTAATATCTCCTCCACAGATAGCGATGTTAATACACGGATAGCAAAGGCATGGTCGGTCACAAATATTTTATCAGTCATATGGCAGTCCGATCTCCCTGAAAAGCTGAAGCGACAGTTCTTCCATGCTGTGGTTGTCGGTGCTGCTGTATGGCTGCACCACCTGGACCCTAACGAAGCGTCTTGAGAACAAGCTAGATGGGAGCTGCACAAGAATGCTACGTGCAGTCTTGAACAAGCCGTGGAACAGCACCCCACAAGGAAACAGCTGTACGGTCACCTGTCCCCCATCTCACAAACTATCCGAGTGAGACGAACAAGGCATGCAGGACACTGCTGGAGAAGCCAGATGAGCTCATAAGCGAGTTCTCCTGTGGAAGCCAACACATGGACATGCAAGTGTGGGGTGCCCAGCAAGGACCTACATTGACCAGTTATGCGAAGATGCTGGCTGTTCCGCAGAGGAGCTCCCAGATGCAATGAATGATAGGTAAGGTAGGTGAGAGATTGTCATGGATACCCGCGCTGCATGCGTGACATGATGATGATGATGATATTAAACGTGATCGACTCGAGAATATCAACGTACAATACGTCAACCTTCCTTCACAGTTGGAATCATTTTTCTATGTGTTTAAAATGCCAACAACGAACGTAATACTAGCAGTATAAAAAAAGACAACTCCCCCCCCCCAAAGATACGGTCATTTGATCATTATCATCATGTTGACCTGTTGGCACGGATATCCATGACAATCTCTCTCCATCCATCCCTATCGCTTATCATTCTCGGGAGGGCCTCTGTGCAGCATCCTGTATTCGCACAGAGCTGATCAATGTACGTATTTGCTGGTCGGCCCTCACTGGCGTGCCCATGTGCTGGCTTCCACAGGAGGACGTCGCTTATGAGTTCGTCCTTGCTTCTCCAGCAGTGTCCCGCATGTCTTGTCCGTCTCACTCGGATGGTTTGGGTGATATGTGACTGGTGGCCGTACAGCTGCTTTCTCGTGGGGTGCTGTTTCCACATCTTGTTCAGGATCACCCGCAGCATTCTTGTGCAGCTCCTTCTAGTTTATTCTCTAGTAGCTTCGTTAGGGTCCAGGTGGTGCAGCCATACAGCAGCACTGACACGACAACGGCCTGGAAGAACTGTCTCTTTAATTTGTCTGTGAGATTGGATTTTCTTATGATCGATAATTTTTTATAGCGGCCCATGCCTTTTCTATACGTGCATTAACGTCGTTTTCTGTGGAGGAGATGTTACTGCCTAAGTATCTAAATTGTTCTACCGAGTTTAGGAGTTTGCCATCGATGGTGGAGATGTCGACGTCATTTGATAGGCATTGTAGCAATATGACCTTTGTGAGTAGAACTGCTAATGGAAGGAGGAGGAATATAAATAACAAAGGCTTAAAAAATAGTGATGACCCAAAAGAGGAGAGGATGGTTTTGACCGTAGCGTGACCCGCGAACGAAGAATTGAGGGGCAAGCGGAAGTCGGGTGTTGACCGGAAGTCGGGTGTTGACCGAAGTCACGTGGTGACGTGGGGAAAGGAAGAAAGGCTTCGTCTCTTTTGGCGGCGTCCGTCGTGGGGACAGACCTCATTAGAGACCCCAGGAACCTAGTAGTGTTTCTATTCTCTCGTTCTCTCTGCCTCCCTTCCTCCCTGGTAGAAGCCACTAGACGAGCACGTTAATAAAGGCTGGGAGTTGTGACGACATGTTTCTCGTGTTATGATTTTTTATCGGAGTTTTAGTACCAAGAAAGAAAAGGGACTACGGTGCTTGTATCGTTTAGTACCGGGAGTATTACAACGTAACAGGCATGTTTAATTGCACTGAAGTCAACCAATCCGAAACGCCAATTATTCTAGCGCACCGCGACAGACAGCAAATAATTTCTACTCGCCACTTAGGATATTTTCCTTCGTCAACAGAGAGTGCAAAATGATTTTTCATTACAATACGTCTGACAAGGATGAGTGATGAGCTGGAACAAGATAGTATAGAAAAAACAAACAAAGGTAGATACACAAATTGCCAGTGACACATCTCACACAGACGCACACGAGCACACACACATACACACGCGCGCACACACACATACACACACACACACACACAAACACACACATATATATATATATATATTATATATGTGTGTGTGTGTGTGTGTGTGTGGTGTGTGTGAAATGTGATGAGGTTAATCCGACAGTATGTGGAGAAAGGTAGACAAACACGGGATGTTATGGAAACTGGATGTTTATTATCGACGATGCAACGTTTCGGTCTATTAGACCGCTTCAGGACTTGGATATAGTAATTGCTTCAATGATGGACATTCTCAAATTTAACAATTAAACAGACACACACACACCACACATACACATATTCAGTTAACCAATCCTCAACAATCCAATTTTCTAGACTGACACCTGTGGTACCACCATCCACCATTCTGACACTCCCCATCTAGTGAGAAGAAAATCCACTAACCATTTTCAACGACATTTTGTTGGATTTATCCAATGATTTACTACACACACACACACACACACACACACAACACACACATAATATATATGTATATATATATATATTATATATATATATTATAATATAATTATATATATATATGTATGTATATATGAAATACGATGAGGAAATTAATCCGACAATATTAGAAGAAAATATTTTAAAAATATAACAAACACAGGATGTTATGATCAGGGGAAACAATTTTATGTGTCAATACTTAAGCATTTCGGTATATTGTACCATCTTCAAGACACTGTTAAATAATGTTTATGTAAGGGACAAAATGAAAGATGTTAAGTGTATAGTGAATGTGTGAATATGATGTTATTAACCGTTAATTTTTATATGCGCGTTCGTTTACGTGATCAATACATGTGCAAAAATGGAAGGTGAAGATCAAAAATTCTTTTTATCTTACATATGCGGCACGTGTTTCTGATCTGTTGTCTTCTTCAGGCATTGAGTTAATATTTTGGCAGAATATGTCCGATATTTGATAGGTTATGTGTCTTTCTGCAACTTTTCTATTATAATGGCTGTGTAATTTACACAATCATAATTGTAAATTATAACAGACCTTCTTTTTTAATAAAATATTGAATTTTCCCGTTGGAACCAGAACATTTATAATATATATATTATATATATATATATATATGTGTGTGTGTGTGTGTGTGTGTGTGTGTGTGTGTGTGTACGACTTTTACGTGTGTAATGTAATGTGCGATGTGTAATTGAGCGAAAAGTATCTAAAATCAAGTTCTAACGATTTTCTCACCTGCAAGACTAATGGCTAATCGATATGTAGAATATTTCTCTGCGCCGTTCTTAATCGAAACTTTTTAAGAATATCCGGGTACCGTTAATGTTCCTTTGATTCGACAGTAAATCATACCAATTCAGTCAAGCAGTGAAACTGACACAGACAGGCAGACCGACAGCCAAGACAGAAAAGAAAGAAAAACAATCGATCGTCGTCATGGAATCCGGATAATTCGGAGCGATCGATAGTTACCATGTGCACAAACGAAGTCGGCTATACGTCCTTCCTCCGTCGGACAGTTGCTATGACAACGTCGATACACAAAACGCGCGTTTCGGATATATAAAATATATACAATGATAGTCTATGTTTGTTTATCCGGGTTTTTTTTCTTTTTGTTTTTCTTTTAAGAATAGGGTCTCAATTAGTATAAATTATAATTATAATTATAAATAGAAACAAAACAACAATTACGGTTGCTGTTCTATAAGAAAATAGTACCGAAAATCGAAAAATAAATGTAAAAAATAATAAATAATTAATTTTTTAGAGATTTCTTTTTTACTCATTTCGATAATTATTTAATTGGCTATTATTTTATAAAAGAAAAAATTATACATCGATATTTTTTCTGCTTAAAAATGGGAGGGGGTACATTTTCAATCGAGTTTTTTCTTCAAAACGTTTAATTTTTTCGGAAAAAATTAGGTTTGCATTAAGTAGATATTTATTTTTAGAATCTAAAAATATAACATTTTAAACTTAAACATCAGGCTTAAGTATTTTAAATTAATTTTATATTGATTCAATACTGAAACTTTCATTAAAACCGCATAATTACCTGATTTTTGGTAAAAAAAATTTTCCATCCAAATGTTACGTTAAAATTGTAAACAAGCGCCTAAAACCATTGAAAAGAGGCTGAATGGCGGATCGCGTCGAAATTGACCAAAAAAGAGTTAGACAAAAATATTAATTTCTGGTGGAATATGAATATAACAGAAGTGCTGGAACGAGCAAACATAAACAGCATGCCCGCCATCACTTGCGAAGACGCCTGCGCTGGCTTGGCCATGTCAGGAGGATGAACAAAGGCCGCATCCACAAAGACCTACTGTATGGTGAACTAGTGGAGGGCACCCGACCGGCAGGGAGACCACGCATACGCTTCAGAGATGTCTGCAAGAGAGACCTAAAGACATGCCGCGTCAACATAGACACGTGGGAGGTTTGTGCAGAAGACCGTGCAATCTTGCTCCCTCCTCGTCAAACAAGGAACAAAAAGAAGTGAAGAAGAGAGGAAAAATGCTGCCACAGAAAAAAGAGCTAAAGAAAAGAGAAACAGCAGCACCCCCAATACCGACAGAAAGCATCACTTTTTGTTTGCAGCCATTGCACCAGAGACTGCCATTTGAGGATCGGTCTGTTCAGCCACTCACGTAGGTATAAGTGAGAGAGAAGAAAAAAAAACAACTACGCCATCGTCTAAAATAGACGGAAGGTTGCCAACAAACCTGAATATAGCACTTTTTTTATGTCTAAGCCAACAGTCGCACCTGGTAATAACCAGGAAAGATGTGGCTATGCGCAGATTTTTTTTAAAAATCTTTTTTTGATATTTGTGACCTGGCTTATCTCAATGTCTGGTAAAACTTTAATTGCCAAAAAATAAAATAAATACAAAATAAAAAGATAAAGTAGCCAAAAAATTTAATTGCACGTGCATTATATGTGCGTATTAAAGAGCGTATTTGTGTTTGGTGGCCATGGTGATGTATAATATTTCGTGTTGGGTGTAATATTAATCAATTTAATGTGAATATATATAGTTGTATCATATATAATTCAAAACAATAATTTTTAAACTGAGCTCGGCATGAAATGACTCTAGGATTGATAGAACGTAAACAACCAACCAACCAACCAACCTTGTTAAGTCGAAATTTTCAGTTAAAAACCATCGATTTGATAGCACCATCACTAGTGTACTTTGATTAATTGATTGATTTTAGTGGCATATCAACTGCTCTATGGTTATTTTATGTCCAGGTTTTAGGTAATTGTGTTGCTTATACAAGAGTGTTTTTGAAATATGTTTTTAAACAGGGCTATTTGACTTCAGCCAGTACACCTCCGTGTCTGAATGCACCTGGGCATAAGACAATGAAGGGGTACTCCACTCTTCTTCAGATTTCCAGAACCGGGGCATAATCGATGTATTTTAATGTCAGTCCAACGACTGGTTTCCCTATAAGGGTATTTAAAGCCATGTAAACATGGCAGTTCTGTCTGTTTGTCTGTTTGTTTTTTTATGGCATATGAACACCGATGGGTCATTTAATGCCGGTAATTTTTTAAATTCGTAGCCTTAGTTTGGAAGAATTAAAAAAAACTCTTATTCTTTTGTAAACATTTTTTTTACTTAACCCATAGATAGGATCCTAACGGGTACTACTGTTAAGTATCTGTTGTGTACTGAGGTTTTCACGGTACCAAATCAGCATATAATTTTGTATACCCTTTCTTACTTCTTACTTGCTTCTATATCTTGGACATCTATTCTCCTGGCCGGCTTTGGTTCTATCTTCTAACATCTTGGTCTGGTCTCTTCTAAAGTCTAGACTTTCTTGGGGACTTCGGGTCTGGTTTCTGTTAGGGATTTCTCCTCATCAGAAGCCTGTGTCATTGTTAGTTTTTAGGTAAATACAGAAGACTTCGATTTACTTTGATGTTACTTTATTTGTAAATCCCCAAACCAGACATCTGCGCACATCCTACGAGCTCGTCTCCTACTTGCTAACTGCCTGAAACTTACTATATTCTTAAACCGGAAGACAGGGTCTTCTATGCCTTCCGGTTCTCACGATTTATCCCCGGAAGGCAAGGTGAGAGTGAGGTCAAGCTCCGTCACTCACCTCAAGGGCATCAGCTGCATTAATCGCCATTATGTTTCTACACTATTGCCATAAATATTAGGTATCTAATAATTATGTAACAGCCATCCTTGGCCAGTTGTAAAGAACTTAAAGTAAATAAGTAAGTAAGTCCTTAGTTATAGAATCCTTTGGTAAGTGAATAAGTCCTGTGATATAATCCTATGTTCCGTTCGTCCACGAAGATTCAAGTAGTTGTGAGTAGCTAAGATTAGAACAGCCGGTATAAGTAATAATATCAGCAGCAGAAATACTGCCAGTGATTGGACAAGAATATGGTCACATGACTATCGCCCAGTCTATAAATAAGAGTGGGGTCTAGCACACACCTTATATACCGAAAAATTTCAACAACTACCACTCCGGTGTACCTGGGAGCAATGGTGATAAGGGGTGCTCCACATTCACCAGACCGCCAGAACTGGAACCTCACAATCAGATAGAGTTTAACGTCATTCCCGGGACAAGAAGACCCTCAGCCACTGCCTTTTAGCACAAATATGATAAAAGGGTTAGGGGTTGCCATAAGGTCCATAAGGTTGGGAAAATCATATAGATTCTAGGGCTTGACATGGCCAGCCGAGTGATCGATGGGGGTTTATCTGACGGTCCGTCTAGCCTAAGTAATGTCAAAGAGAAGTATTGCATATCATGGTCTCCTCAGCCCAGATTTCCCAACTTAAGCATCACGAGTCGCAACCAACTGCCAACGGGTAGTCTCTCTGTTGTGGGGCAGCTCTGTACCCTAGGACGTTATTAAGCAAAACATATACGCAATTTTTAATAAAATTAAGTTCATTCTAAGCTCCTAAAACCAACACACAACACACACACACACAACACCATATATATATATTAATGTACATGTACAAAGCACACACACTATAAATAACACACACAATACATTAATGTACAGGAAATAGGCATACACGCCCACATATAAACACACACACACACACACACACTCATGGTGTTAGGACTGACCAGATACGCCGCCTGATAGACAGTAAATCCACACACCCGCACCCATAAAACAATCAAGCAATAATCTGGAATGTTAGTCTCAGACACATAGCAATAAAAAAGAGATCAGATGATCCTGTTAATAAGCAAAAACAAAAATAAATAATAAAATAAAATAAAACCTTGCTTAGAGGCGAAACAAATCTGGAATAGTAATAAAATAAAATAAAAAGAAATGATCAGACACACAGACATAAGCACCACGCACACACACATACGCTTACATTTACACACACAAGCACGCGCACACACACACTTACACACACAAACACACACATAAGCAAGCACCCCAACCATACACATACACACACAGAATTTGGAAGACCCAAGGCAGAACGAATGTAGCAGCCGCTAAGACAACTTCAGTTCCAGTATTCTTCTGAGGATGGGAATCTCTTCCCGAAATATTGAGAAATAAATGACAGGTTAACAAAAAACATCATAGTTACCTTCTTTTTTCTTTACACTCGCATTGTGACAGCCTTCAAAACCAACCAACAAACCAATATATACGCAATGCTTCAAGCAAATTACAAAACCCTTTTATATAAATTTATATTTTTTAGGCTTGACAACTCAAAATGAGACTAGAGAAAGCCGAAGAGCTGATAATGGGAGTCACTGTATAGAAAAGTCAGCATGGAGATTTTATCATTTGTAACGAAACTTTTTTAACTGTACTTTCTGTCCAATGTTCCGATCACGCAAGAAAACTTTCAACAACCAACAACAATCAGTTTCAGGATATTGTAGACACGAATATATTTTTTCGATAATGACAGCTTAAAAGCTGCATAGTTGTTTTTCTTCATTTTTTTTTGTTTGTTTTTGTCTATTTTTTTATTTTATTTTATTTTATTTTATTTTTTTGTTATAGACATAGTAAATCGTCTATATTTTCTTTTTAAAGATTATACTCTATTCGTCACGTCAACTGAAGATATGGCTAAATTGAATAGCATCGGATTACGAGAAAAAATGTAGCAATGACTCCTGACATACTGTCAAATTGAAATTTAAAAAAAATTAAAAATGAAAACTAGCTGGAGAAATCTTAGCAGAAAGCATATATATATTTACCAACCCCTCCACACGAGCAGGATGTGACACAAGGTAAAATTTTTTTAAAGCAGAGTTCAATAAGTTTGATTTCAGAGTTTTCCTTCTCCTAGACCGGTTGCCTAACCAAGGTTAAAGAGCCAAGTCTTCCCTACTATTTATCCATAGCTGAGGGGTGAGTAGGATTCATACCTTTCCCAAAGGTATTAGCGCTAAGTGAAATGCAATTACCACATCCAGGATTTGAACTCGGGGCGACGAGTCCATTTCACATGACTTTAACCATTACACCAAGCGCTAGCAGAAAGCATATTGACAGCTTAATGTCCTCGTCTTAGTTATCATCATAATCACAAACTTTTGATTGTAGAAGATATTTACCAAACCCGTTCACCACGGGTAATATGTACGACACAAGGTCACCAGTATGTGGTGTGTGGTTGCGCGTGTGTATATAAATCTTTTGCGATAAACGACAGCGAAAAAACCTCAAGGTTGTGTGTGTGTGTGTGTGTGTGTGAGCAAAAAAATGCACAATGCTTTCTTTTCGATACACACACTTACACAGTCCCATACACACACCGTAAAAGAGAATATTTGACGTCATATTTCAAACCGTCTCTTTTTTTCAAACCTCAAATTTTAAACAGACTGAATACCAAGGACTACCACTGGCTTTTCTGGTTATTCTGTGATAAAAATTTCTTATCACCTTCCATATACCAACAAATGCCCTGAAGATGATCTAATTAATAAATCGATACACTGCAGCGTCGGCCAATAACTCACCACTTAACTCATTTAAACCTGTGTTTTTTCAATCTCTCTCTCTCTATATATATATATATCTTATTATAATGGAGATTGTGTGTTTTTCTGTCTGTAACCGAAACTATATTACTATTCAAGTAACAATTCTCTTTGTTATTTACGTCACATTCTACAGGATTTTATTTTTATTTAAACTTCAATTATTGATAAAATTGTTTTACATTATTAATACTGTTGGTAATATCTACATACTAATAACATACACTTGTATTTATATATACAACAAAATAGCAGTTTACAGTGTGAATGGGAAGGCTAATTTGCATATTGATCTAAAAAAAATAATTTTGATAAATATGTGCTTAGTATTATTGATTTCTAATTGTTTGGTTTTATCTTATTGAATATGAGCAAAAATCTCTTCAATAAATCTTAAAAGAAATCCCTTAACAAGAAGAAATAACTGTAATATTATTCTTTACTTCCTATTTTAGCTAAACATTTTAATTAGGAAAATTTACCAATGAAAGACGGGAGTAACGGAAAATGATGGAAGAGTTAGTTTCAAAGTTGTTCTATTTTTCAATCATACCCCCTCTGTTCAAAACTTTTTATCTACATTCTTATTCAGTTTCATTAGCATTTCTAATTTAATATGATATTTTATTATAAAATTTAACTAAAATACTTGCACCCGGAGGGTGCATATATTTGGTAGTATATATAAAATATCTACAGAATATAGCTATTTATCAATCTACCTACGTATCCCTTGTCGCATTACCTTGCACCGGAGGGTGCATATATTTGCTAGTATATAAAATATTTACAGAATATAGCTATTTATCAATCTACCTACGAATCCATGGTCGCATTACCTTCTGTACGAAAAGCTTTCCATACATCAATAATTCTTCAATGAATATGTGTTTACAAATGCACCATATGGATTCTAAAGCAATCCAATGCATCTAAATATGCACATATAGCAATCTGTTAGTCTCTCTTTCTATCCGTTCAGTTCTATCCCGTTCGCTAGTACAACGTAAACATGTCTCAAAGACGCATCGATTTATCTCCGAAACACAATAGCTACACAAAAACAACCACTTTCTTTTTTCTTCTTCTTTTCAGCAGTTAGCATTCATTAGATGAACAGGCTTGTGTACAATCTTTCGACATAATTTTCTGTTTGTGCATCTTAAATTACAGGCAGTTTTCGGGCTGTTCCATTGTGTACCAATCTCATTTCGCCCCCGACAATGTTCTGAATTGCGATGGAATCTACCAAAGTCGAGCTTCTTCTGACGAAGATAGGCATAAGTTAGTGTACCAGCATTAGGTAGGATAAAGTGTTTTTTTTTATTTTTACAGGTCTTTATTGGTCTTCTGTACCCTTGAGTCTTTGATACAATCGACGTCAATTTACCGTAAACTAAAAATATAACTGTTGTGATGTTAATTCAACAGTAAAAAAAGAAGTCAAGTCGAGGTAGGGTAAAATGAGACAAGTGTATTTACAATAAGGTACAAGAACGGCTAGCTTGCCGCTAAACGGTAACAGTACAACCTTTTCACTCGGTGTCTCACTATTTATAGTGAGAACCGGTGAATATTCTCCACTGTAGGAACGGCCGGTACAACAATAACAAAAACAGATAGATAGAACAAATGCATAAATAAACCAGTTAACAAAAAGAGAAATCTCAATTATAATGCGACTTACCAACTTTAACCTCCTCTAGAGCTGGTAGTGTGGTGATATCAAGGTCTCCTTTCATGTACTATATGTACTAATATAAGGAAGCACGTGGTGTAATGGTTAAAGTCATGGGAAATGGACTCGTCGCTCCGAGTTCAAATCCTGGACATGGTAATTGCATTTCACTTAGCGCTAATACCATTGGGAAAGGTATGAATCCTACTCTCCCTCCAGCTATGGGTAAATAGCAGGGCAGACTGGGTTCTTTAACCATGGCTAGGTAACCAGTCTAGGAGAAGGAAAACTCTGAATTCAAAACCTGTTAAACTCCGCTTAAGAAATTGACCTCGTATCGTATCCTGCTCGTGCGGAGGGTTGGTATATGTATATATATATATATATATATATATATATAATATATATATCTACTAATATAGCACATCGCATTCAAATGACCCAGTATACAAACAACTGTGCTGCAACAGGTAGAATTATTTCTCCGGAAAAGTGTTTACCTTTCAATATTAAAGAGTTTTTATTAGTCATTTTATCATCTTAGTATTAGGCACCACTGAGTTAGAATCGTACTCTCTATACCAATACACGCCCTGTCGGCTGGGCGTTAGAATGCACCGACTGCACCTCTGCAGAGGGGTAAGACTCCCCCAATGGGGCCACCTGTTTGCCGTGGGTGGCGACCCGTGATGCTTAAGGATAGAGCCCAGGTGGATGAGCAGTCCATGGCATGCAATATTCCACTTAGAACCTTACTTAGGCTAGACCCTCAGCCACCACCTTCTAACACATCCTAAAAAAAAGGTTGGAGGCTTGTCATAAGGGCAATAATGTAAGAACAAATCATATAGCTGAAAGGGCTTGACGTTCCAAGCCAAATAATAGGAGGGAGGCCTCTACGACTACCCGTCTAGTCTAAGTAAGGGTCCAAATGGTGTGTTGCAATTTATGGACTCCTCAACCACCAGGATTTCGACCTTAAGTACCACGAGTCATCAGCCACGTCAAAGGGGTGGTCCCTTTAGGGGAGGGGCTCCCCCCACTGCCAAAGGTGCAATCGATGTATTCTATATCAACCCAACAGGGCACTTCCAATATATACAGTGTTCTATTTGTTGGTATCAGCAAAAGAGGGTTATCTACCGAAGAGTGAAATTGACAGCTATGCAGCTTAAAAGACTTTGCAGTGAGAGGTTATCAAACAAGTTTTTGCCAAAAATTAATGCCATTTTATTCAGGAAAGCTATAATTACCAACGCAGGAACATGAATCATACATCAAAATGAAGCTGGGCCTCTGTGTATCACATCCTTACTTCTCCACATAGTCCCCGTTTTACTCAATGGAAATATTCCACATTCGGATGAGAGCA
>CM042154.1:19744859-19749859 GCA_023376005.1 Doryteuthis pealeii
GTGCTCTCAAAATAGTTCTTACTTAACGAGAAGAGAGACCCTTTTATTTGAATTCAGAGTTTTCCTTCTTCTAGACTGGTTGTCATAACTAGGTTAAAGACCCCAGTTTGCCTTTCAATTTACCCATGAATCGAAGCGGAATCGTTGGATTCATTATTTTCCCAAAGGTATTAGCGCTTTGTGGAATGCAAACGGCCTAGTCTTGGAGTTTAACTCTGGTATATATAATGATAACTATTACATATATATATATATATATATATATATATATATATATATATATATATATATATAACTCTCTTATATATATATATATATATATATATATATATATATATATATATATATATATATATATATATATGGTGATTGTCGCTTCTTGACAGAATAAGGCCATTTCTACTAGTAGTTCAGTTGTGAGCAGTTGTGAGTGCGCAGATGGCCCACGGGTCCAGCTTTTTTTTTATGTACCCTGTCACACATATGAGACCCTCGACATACAGGCCCTGCCACACAGGTCAGAGTTCAATGTAGGAAATGTTTCCATGGTGTCCGTCATGTGTTACTTCAGAATAGAGGGCTCTAGTCAACTTACCTGTCTTTCCATGAGGATGTGTATCGAGCCCACCCCCTTCTGTCAATTGGTCCTCATAGCTATAGCTGAAACTGACTTCTGCAAGGGCATCGATGTCGGCCCCATATCGAAATTCTCCCGCTAAATACAATTTACGATGTTTCTCTAACAAAACTTAATTAGTTACCACACACTGTTACCATTTAAGCAACGTCTGGTAAATGTAAGCAACTTTAGTCGATTGTTTTTTCAAAATGACTTGATTCGGAATCAAATGACCCGAAAAGGATTGATATGCCGTAAAACAAATCAAGTTCCCATTGTTTGTCACCAGATTTTAACAATTTGTTAACGAGGATTTTTGTCTCGTTCATTTCACCAGTATATATAATATCTATTACAAGGCTAGCACTTCTAATAAATATCTTCTCTGATGAATTTTATTCTTCATCATCATCATGTCGCGCAGGCAGCACGGATATCCAAGACAATCTCTCGCCAACCTTCCCTATCATTCATCGCCACAGGGAGTTCTTCTTCGCTGCAGCCAGCATCTTTACATAGCTGGTCGATATAGGTCCTTGCTGGGCGTCCCACACTAGCATGTCCATGTGTTGGCTTCCACAGGAGAACATCACTTATGAGTTCATCCTTGCTTCTCCAGCAGTGCCCTGCATGCCTAGTCCGTCTCACTCGGATAGTCTGTGAGATAGGGGGCAGGTGACCATACAGCTGCTCCCTTGTGGGATGCTGTTTCCACGACTTGTTCAGAACTGCTCGCAGCATTCTTGTGCAGCTCCCATCTAGCTTATTCTCGAGGCGCCTCGGTAGGGTCCAGGTAGTGCAGCCATACAGCAGTACTGATATGACTACAGCCTGGAAGAGATGTCGCTTTAGCTTGTCAGTGATATCAGACTTCCATATGACAGACACTTTGTTTGTGGCCATCCATGCCTTTCCTATTCGTGTGTTAATATCGTTATCTGTGGATGAGATATTACTACCCAGGTACGTGAATTGTTCTACTGGCTTAAGGGGCTTACCGTCTAACGTGGAGATGTCTCCTTTCTTTCTGAAGCTCATGAACTCTGTTTTGGCAGAGTTCACATGCAGGCCGATGCTTTTTGCTGCCTCCTCCAGGCTATGCAGTAGTGTCTCAGCCTGTGCCGGTGTATCTGCAAGAAGTGCGAGGTCATCAGCATAGTCTGCATCTGTGACTGTTTGTGCAGGATATCTCCTGCTTCTTGCCTTTCTTAGTGTAAAACCTTTTTCTTTTATGGTATCTAAAGATGTTCTGAGTACATAGTCTAGGCATATTTATTCTTACTATTGATTAATAGCCGAGGAAACGACATTGGTTTGTTTTGTATCATTAGCGAAACTTAACCAAGTCTGTGTTAATACACAATTTTTCTGGAAAGGTGACAAAACTGCTCACCTCTGTAGAAAAATATTTTCATAAGTTTTATTTATTTGTTCTTAAACAGAATGTTGACAATTATTATGCGCAGTAATTTAAGAAACGTAAAGATGTTAATGAAAACATCAGTCATTGCTTTGTCAATCCAAATTCTGTGAGGAACTGTGGTGTTGTTTGTTAACCTGTGATTTATTCTCAATTCTTAATATTTCGGGATAAAAATCCCTTCTACAGAAAATCACTAGAACTGAAGTTGTTGCTAGTGGGTGTTTATTTGTTCTGTCTCATGTATTCCCACACACACAGAATTTGGAAAACATAAGACAGAATAAATGAACAGCCACTAGCAACAACTTCAGTTCTAGTAATCTTCTGTAGAAGGGATTTTTTATCCCGAAATAATAAGAATTGAGAAATAAATCACAGGTTAACAAACAACACCACAGTTACCTTTATTTTTTACACTTGCATTGTGATAGCCTTCAAAACCAACCAACAAACCAATATATATATATATATATATATATATATATATATATATAATAACTGTGTGTGTAAATTTAATCCTAATGAGTCAGATATGTCTACTAATAGTTTCGCTTAGTAGCTCATCAGGGCAAGAATCTGACTGATTTTTTTTAAAAATTTCCTTAGGCCCATAAAACCCGGTTCAACGGAGTGCTCGTTGGGTCATTGTTTAGGACTATTGTTCCAGAATAGGAACAATGGGACAGTTATAGTGTTTCATATTGCATTTTTTATTTTTTATTTAATTATATTTTATTTATTTATATTTTAAAGAAAATAAAGTGCTCTATAACATGTGTAAGAGCTATATTCCTTCCAAAGCACTTAGTCTTGCGGATAGGCAGGTAATATGTTATTTTGAAACCAATGGTAACAAACGCCTTTTAATTATATAGTATCTCATGATAAATATATATCTATTATGAAATGTCGAAATATCGAAGGGTTAAAAGTGTTTACCGAACGAAGAGAATAGAATTTCAATAAAAGTAAGAATTAAATAAATAAATAAAACTAGATAAGTTCAACGTTGGGTCATTGTTTAAGACTATTGTTCCAGAATAGGAGCAATGGGACAGTTATAGTGTTTCATATTTCAATTTTTATTTTTTATTTAATTATATTTTATTTATTTATATTTTAAAGAAAATAAAGTACTCGATAACATGTGTAAGAGCTATATTCCTTCCAAAGCGCTTAGTCTTGCGGATAGGCAGCTAATATGTTATTTTGAAACCAATGGTAACAAACGCCTTTTAATTATATAGTATCTCATGACAAATATATATCTATTATGAAATGTCGAAATATCGAAGGGTTAAAAGTGTTTACTGAACGAAGAGAATAGAATTTCAATAAAAGTAAGAATTAGATAAATAAGTAAAACTAAATAAATTCAACGTTGGGTCATTGTTTAGGACTATTGTTCCAGAATAGGAGCAATGGGACAGTTATAGTGTTTCATATTGAAATTTTTATTTTTTATTTAATTATATTTTATTTATTTATATTTTTTTAAATAAAGTGCTCGATAACATGTGTAAGAGCTATAGTCCTTCCAAAGCGCTTAGTCTTGCGGATAGGCAGCTAATATGTTATTTTGAAACCAATGGTAACAAACACCTTTTAATTATATAGTATCTCATGACAAATATATATCTATTATGAAATGTCGAAATATCGAAGGGTTAAAAGTGTTTACCGAACGAAGAGAATAGAATTTCAATAAAAGTAAGAATTAGATAAATAAATAAAACTAAATAAATTCAACGTTGGGTCATTGTTTAGGACTATTGTTCCAGAATAAGAGCAATGGGACATTTATAGTGTTTCATATTGCATTTTTTATTTTTTATTTAATTATATTTTATTTATTTATATTTTAAAGAAAATAAAGTGCTCTATAACATGTGTAAGAGCTATATTCCTTCCAAAGCGCTTAGTCTTGCGGATAGGCAGCTAATATGTTATTTTGAAACCAATGGTAACAAACGCCTTTTAATTATATAGAATATGAGCAATGGGACAGTTATAGTGTTTCATATTGTAATTTTTATTTATTTATTATTTAACTGTGTAAGTTTTAAATGTCGACATTTGGCATCATCATGCACTGAGAAACTCGTCTAAGGCAAGTAAACTACAATAAATCAAGTAAAAAAAAGTCGTGTGATATTCCATGTAGCCCCTTCCGGAAATCTGAGAGGCCTGCTCCGCCAAATGAAGTTTTCTATATGTGGCATTGAATGGTTAGTATAAAAAGAACAGACTTCCCTCATTTTTGGTCACGAGAACTTAACAATTCTTTTTTTTTAAAATTTAACTCGTGTTGGAGGCTTATCCGACATCTTTTCCTCGTTAAAATATCCGTCCGTTATCCAAATCTATTTTGTGAAAATGTCAGCGCTTCAATTTCTTATTTTTCAGAAGCTAACATTTGTATAGGCACTCCTATATTAAATCAGACTGTTCGGGAATGTTAGGAATGTGAGGAATCTACACAATCGGCAGCATGTCAGCCTTTTCCTAGTATCAAGTTTAGTTTACTTTGTTTGTTTAAGAGCATATAAACCTTCATAGGTTATTTAAGTGGTACTATTTAACTCATAGCTTTGTGGTTTATTAAATACCAAATCTATTCTCATATGTATTTACTACCCCCACCCCGCTCATAGCTATAAGAGGTGTAATATGCGACGTGCCTGGTCTAGAATACAAATGGCAGGCTCCACTGTCTATAAGTATATATTGACGGCTTGCCATGAAAATCTGCATAATACTAAGAACGATCACTCAAAGCTACTTTTAATCAAGGGAGGTCACTTTAACCTACCCACACAATGGCCAATATTTAAAGCGGAGTGCGAATTCACAATTTTCCTTCTTTCAGACTGGTTGCCTAATAACAGTGAAAGAGCACAATCCTTCTTAAAATTTACAATTGTGGGGGGGGGGATATTTTCTGCATATTTTTCTTAA
>CM042154.1:19754859-19763295 GCA_023376005.1 Doryteuthis pealeii
TTGACTTGCTATCTTGTCACACTGAAAAGCACTGGTTCTTACCATATCACAAAGGTTAAGCATCAATGAACCTGCTTAGTACTTCGATGGGTGACATCTTAAAAACAAAACGTACAGTAAACAAGCTGTGGTTTGTTTGCCTGACTGAAAAGAGCTTATTAAATATCAACAGTTTCGGGTATTGACTTGCTATCTCGTCACGCTGAAAAGCACTGGTTCTTATCATATCACAAAAGTTAAGCATCAATGAACCTGCTTAGTACTTCGATGGGTGACATCTTAAAAACAAAACGTACAGTAAACAACATGTGGCTTGTTTGCCTGACTGAAAAGAGCTTATCAAATATCAACAGTTTCGGGTATTGACTTGCTATCACGTCACGCTGAAAAGCACTGGTTCTTACTATTTCACAAAAGTTAAGCATCAATGAACCTGCTTAGTACTTCGATGGGTGACATCTTAAAAACAAAACGTACAGTAAACAACATGTGGCTTGTTTGCCTGACTGAAAAAAGCTTATCAAATATCAACAGTTTCGGGTATTGACTTGCTATCACGTCACACTAAAAGCGCTGGTTCTTACCATTTCACAAAAGTTAAGCATCAATGAACCTGCTTAGTACTTTGATGGGTGACATCTTAAAAACAAAACGTACAGTAAACAACATGTGGCTTGTTTGCCTGACTGAAAAGAGCTTATCAAATATCAACAGTTTCTTGTATTGACTTGCTATCACGTCACGCTGAAAGCACTGGTTCTTACCATATCACAAAGGTTAAGCATCAATGAACCTGCTTAGTACTTCGATGGGTGACATCTTAAAAACAAAACGTACAGTAAACAACATGTGGCTTGTTTGCCTGACTGAAAAGAACTTATCAAATATCAACAGTTTCGGGTATTGACTTGCTATCACGTCACGCTGAAAGCACTGGTTCTTACTATTTCACAAAAGTTAAGCATCAATGAACCTGCTTAGTACTTCGATGGGTGACATCTTAAAAACAAAACGTACTGTAAACAACATGTGGCTTGTTTGCCTGAATGAAAAAAGCTTATTAAATATCAACAGTTTCGGGTATTGACTTGCTATCACGTCACACTAAAAATGCTGGTTCTTACCATTTCACAAAAGTTAAGCATCAATGAACCTGCTTAGTACTTCGATGGGTGACATCTTAAAAACAAAACGTACAGTAAACAACCTGTGGCTTGTTTGCCTGACTGAAAAGAGCTTATCAAATATCAACAGTTTCTTGTATTGACTTGCTATCACGTCACGCTGAAAGCGCTGGTTCTTACTATTTCACAAAAGTTAAGCATCAATGAACCTGCTTAGTACTTTGATGGGTGACCACTTAGAAAAAGCAGGTACTATAAACAACATGTGGCTTGTCTGCCCGACTAAGCAAAGCTTATTAAATATCAACAGTTTCAGTTATTGACTTGCTGTCGTATCTCACTGATAGTGCTGGCCCCTCCTAGATCAAAAAAGTTAACCATCGATGAACCTGCTTAGTATTGTGATGGGTGACTCCATAGAAACAGTGTTGGATATTGTACAAACGGAAATAGGAATTTCCGGTTACATTAAACAGAGAGGGGACGACAAAAATGACAAAGGACTTTTTCCCGGTAAAAGCGAACAAATAAAACGCCAGAGAGTCAGACAGCAGTCAGAGCGGACGGCGAACAGTGGGTGACCGTCGACACGGTCCGTCGCGGCCAAGGGCATTGAGATGCCACCAGCCACCCCTTTACCTCACCATCCCAGCAGTAGTAGTAGTAGTCATCGTCAACCCTTGGGCACTCATTGTAAGCTCTGCGCCTTCACCACCCACACACCGAAGAAAATAAAGAAGGGTCCTATCTTTGTACATACGTATCTGTTGTTTATTGAAGTCCAGTAGTCGGTAGTAGCTGACTACTAACATACATCGCTTTGGGTACAGTGAAAACCCCAGTACGAACGTACACGATTTAGAGCAGCGTGAGTTTGACGAAGCCGCTATATAACCTATAGAATTTGATGCCAGTATGTAACAACAGCGGGTACTGTAAACAACCTGTGGCTCCTCCCGCCTGACTAAGCAAAATGTAGTAAATAACAACAGTTTTGGGTATAGACTTGCTGATATGTCACGCTGTAAGCACTGATTCTTACCATATCACAAAAGTTAAGCATAGATGACCTTGTTCAGTACTTTGATGGGTGACCACTTAGAAAAAGCAGATACTGTAAACAACATGTGGATTGTGTGCCTGACTAAGCAAAGCTTATTAAATAACAACAGTTTCGGGTATTTACTTGGTAATTTTCACCATTAGTTGTTAAAATTCCTAGCAAATAAGGCAATTAGAGTAACCTCCCTTGACTTTCACTTTGAAATAAGCCGGTAGCTATTTTGAAAGTCTTTGTGCGAAATACACAAATCTTAGAAACTTTTTTTCAAAAACAATACAACTGCATGCTTTAACACAAAAATATCATAAAATGTGTTCTTGATAACAATTACGTTCATTTCAGATAATTTTATGCTAGGAATTTAGCCAACTAACTTTCACTTTGAAACAAGCCGGTTGCCATTTTTGAAAGTTTTCGTGCGAAATACACAAATCTTAGAATCGTTTCGAAAACAATACAACTGCATGCTTTAACACAAAAATATCATAAAACGTATTCTTAATAACAATCAAGTTCATTTCAGATAATGCGCACGCACAATTTTATGCTCGGAATTTTAACAACTAAAGGTGAAAATTACCATTTACTTACTGTCGTGTCACACAGAAAGCTTGGCTTTCTACGAGGCGTATCTTAATTATATCTCAGCAGGCTGCAAGAACACAGGGGGTGATGAGGAGATGGCTTTACCAAGATGAGAAACAGACACATAATTATGTGACATAGCTATTCCCTCAGCCATGAAGTTAATTGTTTTGTGTTGTCTACCATTACTAGATTCGTCATCACTTTTAATAAAAGTCAAATGAAAACGCCAAGAGGCATATCGTCTGTACGACTAACTGTGTACAGAGTACAAGTGAATATGTACGTCAAGGAAGGCTGATCGATATTCATGCGCAGATTTGAAGACCTGTTGCTCAGACTAGAAAGTAAGAATGGTTGCGTGAAGCCAAACCAAAAGGGTGAGGTGTGTGTGTGTGGGGGGGGGGAGTCTGGTGAATGTGAAGAAGAAAGAGTCTGTGCGAATTTCAAAGCTTTCTTTGGTTCAATCATCATCATTATCATCATTATCATCATCAGGTAGAACTGAGCACTGATAGGCATACATCTCTCTCTCTCTTTCTCTTTCTCTCTCTTGTTCTCTCTCTCTCTCTCTCTCTCTCTCTCTCTCTCTCTCTCTCTCTCTTTCTTTCTCTCTCTCTCTCATCATCATCAGGCCGACTGAGCACTGATACGCATAAATCTCTCTTTCTTGCTTTCTTTCTTTCTTTCTTTCTCTCTCTCTCTCTTTCTTTCTTTCTTTCTCTCTCTCTCTCTCTCATCATCATCAGGTCGAACTGAGCACTGATACGCATAAATCTCTCTCTCTCTCTCTTCTCTCTCTCTCTCTCTCTCTCCTCTTTCTCTTTCTCTTCTCTCTCTTTTCTTCTCTCTCTATTCTCCTCACACTTTCTCACTCTCACTCTCTCTCTCTCTCTCTTTATCTCTCTCTCTCTCTTTCTCTCTCTCTTTCTTTTCTCTCTTTCTCTTTCTCTCTCTCTCTCTCTCTCTCTCTCTCTCTCTCTCTATCTCTCTCGCTCGCTCTCTCTCTCTCTTATTGCCATCAGGTCAGGTTGAAAGCACCAATTCCAGCTAGATCACTGAGGTTAAGCAGCGATAAGCCTGTTCAGCACTTAAATGGGTGGCTACTTAAGCATAGCGGATATTGAAAAAAACAAAAAAAAAACGAATTCAAAATGACTTGATTTCGACATTAAATATTCCGAAAAGTGTTGATATGACATAAAAACAACCAAACAATCTCTCAGGCTCTCTCTCTCTCTCTCTCCCCTTTCACTCACAAAGAAACACACACACTCTATCTCTCTTTCTTCTCTCTCTCTCTCTCTCTCTCTCACACACACACACACACACACACACACACACACACCAACGCAAGTGTCTCTAAGAAAGATAATAAACATACTATCTATTCACGTACAACCAACGTACCTATATACTCCCTATATCAGAACTATCTAGCAAGCGCGTGGTATAATGGTTAAAGTCATGGGAAATTGACTCGTCGCCCCGAGTTCAAATCCTGGACGTGGTAATTGCATTTCACTTAGCGCTAATACTCTTGGGAAAGGTATGAATCCTACTCTCCCTCCAGCTATTGATGAATAGTAGGGCGGACTGGGCTCTTTAATCTTGGTTAGGCAACCGGTCTAGGAGAAGGAAAACTCCCCTTCAGACCACGTATATCTTTTATTTACTAAATAAAAGATATACGTGGTCTGAAGAAGCTCAGGGCATTTGTCGGTATATGGAAGGTGATAATAAATTATTTATTACAGAATAACGAGAAAAGAAAACACATAACTACCACTCGCTTTTCTCATTATTCTGTGATAAATAATTTCTTATCACCTTCCGTATACCAACAAATACCCTGAAGATGATCTAATTAATAGATCGAAACACTGCAGCGTCGGCCAATAAACTCGCCACTTAACACATTTAAACCTGTGTTTTTTCATTTTTCCTAATATATATATATCCCCCCTTCAAAAAATTCACCACTGCTTTGTTCAAACTACTACCATTCCAAAAACCTCCCACTACCAATTGATATTACCTCCCACTAATTCCTTGCTACTACTCGTTCTCGTTAAAAACGAGACATGAAAACTATTCCATCGTTTCCCACCTGAGGATGGCAAAGTGTATTGCCGAAAGCGCTA
The DNA here is from genome assembly GCA_023376005.1 of Doryteuthis pealeii. Taxonomy (NCBI): domain Eukaryota; kingdom Metazoa; phylum Mollusca; class Cephalopoda; order Myopsida; family Loliginidae; genus Doryteuthis; species Doryteuthis pealeii. The sequence goes on from CM042154.1 coordinate 19,759,776, forward strand.
GTGACGAAACATTCGGTGGACTGTTATACCAGTTCCACCCAGACACCAGAAGGATGGCCCGAAGATTAGAACGGATCAATGAAAGACTTGTCAGACAGGAATTGTCTGTTCAATTCAACGAAACCTGTATATATATTATATATATATATATATATATATATATAATATATATATATATATTTAGTACTTGTTTAGCATTAAAGTCCACTAATAATGGTTATGTATTATTTCTGATATAAGTTACTAAAAACATAGTTTGAAGGTTGTTTCAGATCTATTCAGTTGTAAACTTTCTAGAGACGAAACCGCAGGTAGACAATGACATTCTTTGCTGAAGACACGACGTTGATGTGTTCATGCATCAGCGGCGGTGGTATTTTCAGCATTGACATTCGGCCTTTTCCGACGGAAACCATTAGCAACTCCCATCGTCGGCACAGGACATTTATACCTCTTTGTGGAAAGATTTGACATTTTTGATCGACGTGTGTCAGAATTAATAATCTGCAATTCTTTTTTGTCTTTTGTCAGTTTTCTTTCTTTCGTTTTACACCTGGGCATCAATAATTGCGCAAAAGATGAGCATATCTTAATAGCCGCCTCTCGATAGATGTATTGTTATTATGTCTATTTATCTATGTGGAAGCGTGCTGGGCCCATAACCTGTTACGTTTTTTATGGGCCATCCTCTGGCCTTCAGACAAGAGCGCTTGTCCAGTGGAATTGGATCTTTGGTAAATAGTCCTCCGATAATGAATCCTTTGGATCTTCTGGTAAAGTGTCCCCAGTTCCTTTATTTATTGTCGTAAGTTCCTCCTCAGTGATTGCAAGTGAACTGTGGCAAGTATCAGTGTTTAAGTAATGTATCAGCTACGCAGTATGGCTTGTTGATTGGCTAAGGAATAGACCACGTGACCTCGCCTAGTCTATAAGTTCAGGGTGGGAATTGGAGCACACCTTATATCCAAAATACTCCAAATACAAAATGGGGGCGCGTGGTCTAATAGTTAGAGTCGTGGGAAATGGACTCGTCGACCCGAGTTCAATTCCTGGACGAAGCTGTTTGAATCTCACATTGCGCTAATACCACTGGGAAAGGTATGAATCCAATACTCCCTCTAGTTATGGGGAAATAGCAGGACAGACTGGGCTCTTTAACCATGGCTAGGTAACCAGTCTAGGAGAAGGAAAACTCTGAATTCAAACCTGTTAAACACCGCGTAAGAAATTGACCTTGTGTCACATCCTGCTCGTGCGGAGCTGTTGGTAAATATATATATATATCCAAAATACTCAAACATATGTAATATAATGAAGGATAGCAAATATGAAAAGCGTTTGCAATCCAAAGGAGTTCAATACTGAATCAACAGAGCAGGTTTAAACCCTTGAATACATTTTTATGGGAATATAATGTCCTTACTCGTTCCATGTGTATTAGGCAATCCTCAGACGGTTGAATTGTAAAAAGTGGTTGGTCAAGCGTTTGTATAACGTGATGTCATTTTTTTTAGACGAGACTTATATTATATTCAAAAACATAACAGGCTTAGGTATAAATGTACGCGGTGTTCATAGAGGATTGTCAAATATGGAATTAATTAGAGTCAGGTAGCGTCTATCTCTTTATCTATCTCCCTCTCTCTCTCTCCCTCTCTCTCTCTCTCTCTCTATATATATATCTATATATATATATATATGGTGTGTGTGTGTGTGTGTGTGTGTGTATTATCCATATTATATATACACATGGGTAAAGTAGATATGAAAGAATTTTAAAAATAAATACATTTAAATTAAATATAAGATAAGTAAATAAACAAATAAATAAATAAACAATATAAATAATAATAATAATGATAATAATAATAATATAATAATATATAATAATAATAATAATAATAATAATAATAATAATAATAATAAGAAGAAGAAGAAGAAGAAGAAGAAGAAGAAGCCCCAGACTAGTGTTGATAAACAAAAAAAGAAAGAACTTGTCAACTGGTGGATTTTGCGTTCCAGCAGATCCACAGAGTGAAACTAAAGAAAATGAAAAAAAATGGAACCACATATCTGGACCTTGCCAGAGAACTAAAAAAGTTATGGAATATGAAAGTGAAAGTTATACCAAATTGTAGTTGGTGCACTTGGAACGCTCCCAAAAGGATTGGAAAAGGGTTTGGAAAGTTTGGAAATCAGAGGAAGGATTGAAACCATTCAGAATACTGCACTGCTGCAATCTGCCAGAATACTCAGAAGAGTCCTGGTGACCTGAGTAGACTTTGCTGTCACTCAGACTCCAGTGAAAGACTATCAGCTAACACTGATGTGAAAACTCAAAGAAGATGATATATAATAAATGATATAAATTATATTACCTCCAACACGAAATATTATACATCACTATGGCCACCAAACACAAATACGCTCTTTCATACGCACACACGCACGTGGATACAGTCATAACGTCAACAGTCTACACGCATTTTCATGCACCGCGCATGACAACATACGCACACGTAAAACAAAAAAAAACGCATTCACGGAAACATGCAACACGAGAACACAGTTATAAAAAAAATACCATCTGTAACATTTTGAAAAAAATAATTTTTTTTTCATTTAACTAAAAACGCCAATAGCAAGACGACTATACTTCAGTTACAGTGTTCTTCTGAAGAAAAAGATTTTTATCTCGAAATATCAAGAATAAATTACAGGTTAACAAACACACACCATTGTTACCTGTATTTTTTTCTTTTACACCTGCATGTGATAGCCTTCAAAAACCAATCAAACAAAAACCAATATATACACACATTTGCTTCCAAAGTGAATTATAAAACCACTTAATACATATATTATTTTTCATATTTGTCAAATGCAAAAAGCATTATATCTGGGATTTTTACAGAACCTTGAAGACTTTCATCTATACTAAACCTAACTAACTACACGGGGAGGACTTCAAAAAACATGTTATTGCCCACAAGTAATATTTGGAACTTTTACTTTCAATCTAACAGCCTATCTTTTTTTTCCTTTTTTTCAAATTACAAATGTGGACTTTTTGGTAATATTTTATAACCAGCTGAATATATACTATAAACTATTTTTGATCCCACTTTACATTTTATATAAACTTTTACCGCCCCACATAACTCTTCTTGAGTTTTTCTACTATCTAATATTATAATGCTTTTCTGATTTTTAAAAATTAAAAATAAAATTTATTTATTTTTTAAAACCAACAGTGCATTTTTTCAAAAATTGTCAAGCGGTTGAATTCAGCGTTCGTCTTCTGTAATAACAGTTTTTTTTACACGGATATCTTTTCTCTCCCGTCTATGTCGCTCTTTGATGAAGACCAAACTTATCGGATTTGGTCGAAACATTCGGTCAGCAATTCACAATTTAACAAACATCATATGGTTTTTTTTTTTTTTTTTTTTTTTTTTTTTTTTTTTTCTAAAAATGTAATTCATATATATATAATGTATATAGATATTATATATATATA
>CM042154.1:19765895-19768395 GCA_023376005.1 Doryteuthis pealeii
TGTTTTCGAAACGATTCTAAGATTTGTGTATTTCGCACGAAAACTTTCAAAAATGGCAACCGGCTTGTTTCAAAGTGAAAGTTAGTTGGCTAAATTCCTAGCATAAAATTATTTGAAATGAACTTAATTGTTATCAAGAACACATGTTATGATATTTTTGTGTTAAAGCATGCAGTTGTATTGTTTTCGAAAAAAGTTTCTAAGATTTGTGTATTTCGCACGGAGACTTTCAAAATGGCCACCGGCTTGTTTCAAAGTGAAAGTCAGTTGGCTAAATTCCTAGCATAAAATTATTTGAAATGAACTTAATTGTTATCAAGAACACATGTTATGTTATTATTGTGTTAAAGCATGCAGTTGTATTGTTTTCGAAAAAAGTTTCTAAGATTTGTGTATTTCGCACAAAGACTTTCAAAATAGCTACCGGCTTATTTCAAAGTGAAAGTCAAGGGAGGTTACTCTAATTGCCGTATTTGCTAGGAATTTTATCAACTAATGGTGAAAATTACCAAGTAAATACTATTGTTATTTACTAAGCTTTGCTTAGTCAGGCACACAAGCCACATGTTGTTTATAGTATCTTCTTTTTCTGAGTGGTCACCCATCAAAGTACTGAACAAGGTCACCTATGCTTAACTTTTGTGATATGGTAAGAACCAGTGCTTTCAGCGTGACATATCACCAAGTCTATACCCAAAACTGTTATTATTTACTAAGCTTTACTTAGTCAGGCGGGAGGAGCCACAGGTTGTTTACAGTACCCGCTGTTGTTACATACTGGCATCAGATTCTATAGGTTATATAGCGGCTTCATCAAACTCACGCTGCTCTAAATCGTGTACGTTAGTACTGGGGTTTTCACTGTACCCAAAGCGATGTATTGTAGTAGTCAGCTACTACCGACTACTGGACTTCAATAAACAACAGATACGTATGTACAAAGAGAGGACCCTTCTTTATTTTCTTCGGTGTGTGGGTGGTGAAGGCGCAGAGCTTACAATGAGTACACGAGGGTTAACGATGACTACTACTACTACTGCTGGGTTGGTGAGGTAAAGGGGTGGCTGGTGGCATCTCAATGCCCTTGGTCGCGACGGACCATGTCGACGGTCACTCACTGTTCTCCGTCCGCTCTGACTGCTGTCTGACTCTCTGGCTGACTTCCTTTTATATATATCAAACGCCTACGCGTTTTCTTTGTTCGCTTTTACCGGGAAAAAAGTACTTTGTCATTTTGTCATCCCCTCTCTGTTTAATTTAACCGGAAATTCCTATATCCGTTTGTACAATATCCAACACTGTTTCTAAGGAGTCACCCATCACAATACTAAGCAGGTTAATCGATGCTTAACTTTTTTGATCTAGGAGGGGCCAGCACTATCAGTGAGATACGACAGCAAGTCAATAACTGAAACTGTTGATATTTACTAAGTTTTGCTTAGTCAGGCAGACGAGCCACATGTTGTTTATAGTACCTGCTTTTTCTAAGTGGTCACCCATCAAAGTACTGAACAAGGTCATCTATGCTTAACTTTTGTGATATGGTAAGAACCAGTGCTTTCAGCGTGACGTGATAGCAAGTCAATACAAGAAACTGTTGATATTTACAAAGCTTTGCTTAGTCGGGAAGACAAGCCACATGTTGCTTATAGTACCTGTTTTTCTAAGTGGTTACCCATCAAAGTACTAAGCAGATTCGTCGATGCTTAACTTTTGTGATCTAGGAGGGGCCAGCACTTACGACAGCAAGTCAATAGCCGAAACTGTTGATATTTAATAAGCTTTGCTTAGTCGGGCAGACAAGCCACATGTTGTTTATAGTACCTGCTTTTTCTAAGTGGTCACCCATCAAAGTACTAAGCAGGTTCATTGATGCTTAACTTTTGTGAAATAGTAAGAACCAGCGTTTTTAGTGTGACGTGATAGCAAGTCAATACAAGAAACTGTTCATATTTGATAAGCTTTTTTTCAGTCAGGCAAACAAGCCACATGTTGTTTACAGTACGTTTTGTTTTAAGATGTCACCCATCGAAGTACTAAGCAGGTTCATTGATGCTTAACTTTTGTGAAATGTAAGAACCAGTGCTTTTTAGCGTGACGTGATAGCAAGTCAATACAAGAAACTGTTGATATTTGATAAGCTCTTTTTCAGTCAGGCAAACAAGCCACAGTTGTTTACTGTACGTTTTGTTTTTAAAATGTCACCCATCGAGTACTAAGCAGGTTCATTGATGCTTAACTTTTGTGAAATGGTAAGAACCAGCGTTTTTAGTGTGACGTGATAGCAAGTCAATACAAGAAATGTTGATATTTGATAAGCTCTTTTCAGTCAGGCAAACAAGCCACATGTTGTTTACTGTACGTTTTGTTTTTAAGATGTCACCCATCGAAGTACTAAGCAGGTTCATTGATGCTTAACCTTTGTGATATGATAAGAACCAGCGTTTTTAGTGTGACGTGATAGCAAGTCAATACAAGAAACTGTTGATATTTAATAAGC
>CM042154.1:19773395-19784386 GCA_023376005.1 Doryteuthis pealeii
CTGTTATTAGGAAACCAGTCTGAAAGAAAAAAAATTGTGAATTCGCACTCCGCTTTAAATATTGGCCATTGTGTGGGTAGGTTAAAGTGACCTCCCTTGATTAAAAGTAGCTTTGAGTGATCGTTCTTAGTATTATGCAGATTTTCATGGCAGGCCGTCAATAGGGGCTACTTATAGACAGTGGAGGCCGCCATTTGCATTCTAGACCAGGCACGTCGCATATTACACCTCTTATAGCTATGAGCGGGGTGGGGGTAGTAAATACATATGAGAATAGATTTGGTATTTAATAAACCACAAAGCTATGAGTTAAATAGTACCACTTAAATGACCTATGAAGGTTTAAATGCTGTTAAACAAACAAAGTAAACTAAACTTGATACTAGGAAAAGGCTGACATGCTGCCGATTGTGTAGATTCCTCACATTCCTAACATTCCCGAACAGACTGATTTGATATAGGAGTGCCTATACAAATGTTAGCTTCTGAAAAATAAGAAATTGAAGCGCTGACATTTTCACAAAATAGATTTGGATAACGGACGGATATTTTAACGAGGAAAAGATGTCGGATAAGCCTCCAACACGAGTTAAATTTAAAAAAAAAAAAGAATTGTTAAGTTCTCGTGACCAAAAATGAGGGAAGTCTGTTCTTTTTATACTAACCATTCAATGCCACATATAGAAAACTTCATTTGGCGGAGCAGGCCTCTCAGATTTCCGGAAGGGGCTACATGGAATATCACACGACTCTTTTTACTTGATTTATTGTAGTTTACTTGCCTTAGACGAGTTTCTCGGTGCATGATGATGCTAAATGTCGACATTTAAAACTTACACAGTTAAATAATAAATAAATAAAAATTGTAATATGAAACACTATAACTGTCCCATTGCTCCTATTCTGGAACAATAGTCTTAAACAATGACCCAACGTTAAACTTATCTAGTTTTATTTATTTATTTAATTCTTACTTTTATTGAAATCCCATTCTCTTCGTTCGGTAAACACTTTTAACCCTTTGATATTTCGACATTTCATAATAGATATATATTTATCATGAGATACTATATAATTAAAAGGCGTTTGTTACCATTGGTTTCAAAATAACATATTAGCTGCCTATCCGCAAGACTAAGCGCTTTGGAAGGAATATAGCTGTTACACATGTTATAGAGCACTTTATTTTCTTTAAAATATAAATAAATAAAATATAATTAAATAAAAAATAAAAATTGCAATATGAAACACTATAACTGTCCCATTGCTCCTATTCTGGAACAATAGTCCTAAACAATGAACCAACGTTGAATTTATTTAGTTTTACTTATTTATCTAATTCTTACTTTTATTGAAATCCTATTCTCTTCGTTCGGTAAACACTTTTAACCCTTCGATATTTCGACATTTCATAATAGATATATATTTATCATGAGATACTATATAATTAAAAGGTGTTTGTTACCATTGGTTTCAAAATAACATATTAGCTGCCTATCCGCAAGAATAAGCGCTTTGGAAGGAATATAGCTCTTACACATGTTATAGAGCACTTTATTTTCTTTAAAATATAAATAAATAAAATATAATTAAATAAAAAATAAAAATTGCAATATGAAACACTATAACTGTCCCATTGTTCCTATTCTGGAACAATAGTCCTAAACAATGAACCAAAGTTGAATTTATTTAGTTTTACTTATTTATCTAATTCTTACTTTTATTGAAATTCTATTCTCTTCGTTCAGTAAACACTTTTAACCCTTCGATATTTCGACATTTCATAATAGATATATATTTGTCATGAGATACTATATAATTAAAAGGTGTTTGTTACCATTGGTTTCAAAATAACATATTAGCTGCCTATCTGCAAGACTAAGTGTTAAATATCTGGCCGCCATCCTTGGCCAGTTGTAAAAGAACTTAAAGTAAATAAGTAAGTCAATAAGTCCTGTGGTATAGTATCCTTTGGTAAGTCAATAAGTCCTGTGGTATAGTACTACGTTCCGTCGTCCACGAAGATCCAAGTAGTAATGATTAGTGTGGCCAGAAAAGGTCAGTATAAATACAACAACAGCAGTAGCAGCACTGCCAGTGATTGGATAAGAGGTTGCTTTCGCTGGTCACATGGTAGTCGGCGAGTCTATATTTAGAAGTGACCATTTGCCACACGCCTTATATCTAAAAATTCCAATACTAAGCGCTTTGGAAGGAATACAGCTCTTACACCTGTTACCGAGCACTTTATTTTCTTTAAAATATAAATAGATAAAATATAATTAAATAAAAAATAAAAATTGCAATATGAAACACTATAACTGTCCCATTGCTCCTATTCTGGAACAATAGTCCTAAACAATGACCCAACGAGCACTGCGTTGAACCAGGTTTTGCGGGCCTATGGAAAATTTAAAAAAAAATCTATATTCAGATTCTTGCCCTGATGAGCTACTAAGCGAAACTATTAGTAGATATATCTGACTCATTAGGATTAAATTTACACACACACAGTTATTTTATATATATATATATATATATATAATATATATATATATATCGGTTTGTTGGTTGGTTTGAAGGCTATCACAATGCAAGTGTAAAAAAAAGGTAACTGTGGTGTTGTTTGTTAACCTGTGATTTATTTCTCAATTCTTATTATTTCGGGATAAAAAATCCATTCTACAGAAGATTATTAGAACTGAAGTTGTTGCTAGCGGCTGTTCATTTATTCTGTCTCATGTTTTCCAAATTCTGTGTGTGTGGGAAGACATGAGACAGAACAAATAAACAGCCACTAGCAAGAACTTCAGTTCTAGTAATCTTCTGTAGAAGGGATTTTTTATCCCGAAATATTAAGAATTGAGAATAAATCACAGGTTAACAAACAACACCACAGTTCCTTACAGAATTTGGATTGACAAAGCAATGACTGATGTTTTCAGTAACATCTTTACGTTCCTTAAATTACTGCGCATAATAATTGTCAACATTCTGTTTAAGAACATATAAATAAAACTTATGAAAATATTTACTACAGAGGTGAGCAGTTTTGTCACCTTTCCAGAAAATTGTGTATTAACACAGACTTGGTTAAGTTTCGCTTATGATACAAAACAAACCAATGTCGTTTCCTCGGCTATTAATCAATAGTAAGAATAAAACTCACCAGAGAAGATATTTATTAGAAGTGCTAGCCTTGTAATAGTTATTATATATAGTTATTTACTAAGCTTAGCTTAGATATGGCACAAGGCCAGAAGTATGGGGCTCCCAATGAGAATCGAACTCACTAACAATGGTTTGCGAAGCGAGCTTGCTAACCATTACACCATACTGGTGAAATGAACGAGACAAAAATCCTCGTTAACAAATTGTTAAAATCTGGTGACAAACAATGGGAACTTGATTTGTTTTACGGCACATCAATCCTTTTCGGGTCATTTGATTCCGAATCAAGTCATTTTGAAAAACAATCGACTAAAGTTGCTTACATTTACCAGACGTTGCTTAAATGGTAACAGTGTGTGGTAACTAATTAAGTTTTGTTAGAGAAACATCGTAAATTGTATTTAGCGGGAGAATTTCGATATGGGGCCGACATCGATGCCCTTGCAGAAGTCAGTTTCAGCTATAGCTATGAGGACCAATTGACAGAAGGGGGTGGACTCGATACACATCCTCATGGAAAGACAGGTAAGTTGACTAGAGCCCTCCATTCTGAAGCAACACATGACGGACACCATGGAAACATTTCCTACATTGAACTCTGACCTGTGTGGCAGGGACTGTATGTCGAGGGTCTCATATGTGTGACAGGGTACATAAAAAACAAGCTGGACCCGTGGCCATCTGCGCACTCAAACTGCTCACAACTGAACTACTTGTAGAAATGCCTTTTTCTGTCAAGAAGCGACAATCACCATATATATATATAATATATATATATATATATATATATATATAGAGAGTTTATATATATATATATATATATATTATATATTATATATATATATATATTATATATATATATATGTATAGTTATCATTATATATACCAGAGTTAAACTCCAAGACTAGGCCGTTTGCATTCCACAAAAGCGCTAATACCTTTGGGAAAATAATGAATCCAACGATTCCGCTTCGATTCATGGGTAAATTGAAAGGCAAAACTGGGGTCTTTAACCTAGTTATGACAACCAGTCTAGAAGAAGGAAAACTCTGAATTCAAATCAAAGGGTCTCTCTTCTAGAACTACTTTGAGAGCACCCTTACTCTCCTCCTCCTATCTGTCTATTTATCTATCTATCTAAGTGGAGACACGTTTTGAAATGGTTACCAACCTGCACGCGGCTGTTTGCAAGAGAATTTCTATTTCCACGATTCTTTTTCCATTTTCTTTTTTCGTTTTGGTTTGGACTGTTTTACGGCATACCAACTGCAGTGGGTCATTTAATGCCGATAAAGTTTTGAAATAAATCAATTCTTAATGGATAATACAATTTTTATGAATACATTTTTCTGTTTAACCCATAGATGGGACTCTAACAGGTACTACCGCTCCGGGTCAGAGTGGACCAGGGAGCAATGGTGATGAAGAGGTGCTCCACATTCCCCAAACCTCCAAAACTGGAACCTCACCATCAGATAGTGTTTAACGTCATTCCCAGGACATGTAGACCCTCAGCCACTGCCTTCTAGCACCCGTATGATAAAAAGTGTTGAGGCTTGCTATAAGAGCAATAGGGTTGGGGCAATCATATAGGTGCTAGGGCTTGACGTGACGAGCCGATTGATCGGAGGAGGCCTCTCCGATCACCCGTCTAGCCTAAGTAAGGTTCTAAGTGGAGTGTTGCATGTCATGGACTGCTCATCCACCAAGACTTCATGCTCAAGCATCACGGGTTGCCACCCAAGGCCAACAGGTGGCCACATTTGGGGGAATCTTACCCCTCTGCAGAGGTGCAGTCGGTGCATTCTAACACCCCAGTCGACAGGGCGGCATTTTTTTTTGTGATTGTTCCAATATCACTAACTTCGATTGATATTACTATCACCCTTATGTTCAATTTTAAGCCCTTTAGCCAGGTCCAGGTACTTACTTCCTGTTCTCCGCTATCGTAGATTGAAAGATACTAAACAACATTAATAGTAGTAAACTAAGTAATTAGACGATTTATATGAATTTTTGAGATGAGACTTGATAATTAGTCTTATTTGTATTATTCGGAAGATTGTCCTCATCTTTACAACGTTTCGGCCGATGTGCCCTCCGGCTTTCTTTAGGTATTTCTCCCGAGTCCAATAAGAAATACCTGAAGAAGGCCGGAGTGTACATCGGCCTAAACGTTGTACAGATAATAATAAAGATGAGGACAATAGTAATATCTGCGTTATTCGGACAATTATCCCCATCTTCATTGTTATTTGTACAACGTTTCGGTCGATATGCACTCCGGCCTTCTTCAGGTATTTCTTGTCGGACTCGGGAACCTTCTCGGACTCGGAAACCTTCTTTTCGAACTCGGGAACTTTCTTGTCGTAATCGGGGGCCATCACGGAACTTTGAACCTAACCCTTTATTTATTCCACGGGGGTATCCTGTTCTCATTCCGCTAAACATAGCTGGGGTAGGAGTTGTGTTAATTATTTTTCTAACTGACTTCACTCAGGATTGAACTCGGATTCCAGAGATAACTGTCACTTAGAACTGTCTTAACCTAACTCCTTTATCCACTAGGCCATGTGTCCAATTGGACACATGGCCGATTTACGACAAGAAAGTTCCCGAGTTCGAAAAGAAGGTTCCCGAGTCCGAGAAGGTTCCAGAGTCCGACAAGAAATACCCGAAGAAGGCCGGAGATCATATCGGCCGAAACGTTGTACAAATAACAATGAAGATGGGGACAACAGTCAGAATAACGCAGATAATACCAATCTTCAAGTCTCATCTCAAACATTCAGAGAAATGAAGACAATAGTCCGAATAATACAAATAATACTAAGAGACGTAAACAAACAGACAATGTTTGTGATATGGCTATTTTCAGCCGACAATATTTGGGAGAATATGTGCTTAAATGAAGTCGAACCTATTTTTTGAAATTTAATTCATTAATAATTAATTAGGCGGGATTAAACTATTTAAATGTAAGGCTAAACAAATCGAGAAAAATCAATCTCTGTATGTACATTTCGGCCTATTAGGCCTCATCAGCAGAGCTATAGATACGAAGACCGCCCCGTGTGTGATTCGAAACCTGTCTGTCAAATTAGCAGGCAAGTGTCTTACCTCCACAAACGGACTTAGCAAGATTTTCTTCGCTTTGTTAAGTAGTAGTATTTTATATTCCTCTTGAGTGACCTCTACACGAACTTACGAGACGTAAACAGATAATGTTTGTGATATGGCTATTTTCAGCCGACAATATTTGGGAGAATATGTGCTTAAATGAAGTCGAACCTATTTTTTGAAATTTAATTCATTAATAATTAATTAGGCGGGATTAAACTATTTAAATGTAAGGCTAAACAAATCGAGAAAAATCAATCTCTGTATGTACATTTCGGCCTATTAGGTCTCATCAGCAGAGCTATAGATACGAAGACCGCCCGTGTGTGATTCGAAACCTGTCTGTCAAATTAGCAGGCAAGTGTCTTACCTCCACACCAAACGGACTTAGCAAGATTTTCTTCGCTTTGTTAAGTAGTAGTATTTTATATTCTCTTGAGTGACCTCTACACGAACTTACGAGACGTCTCGTAAGTTCGTGTAGAGGTACTCAAGAGGAATATAAAATACTACTACTTAACAAAGCGAAGAAAATCTTGCTAAGTCCGTTTGGTGTGGAGGTAAGACACTTGCCTGCTAATTTGACAGACAGGTTTCGAATCACACACGGGGCGGTCTTCGTATCTATAGCTCTGCTGATGAGGCCTAATAGGCCGAAATGTACATACAGAGATTGATTTTTCTCGATTTGTTTAGCCTTACATTTAAATAGTTTAATCCCGCCTAATTAATTAATGAATTAAATTTCAAAAATAGGTTCGACTTCATTTAAGCACATATTCTCCCAAATATTGTCGGCTGAAAATAGCCATATCACAAACATTGTCTGTTTGTTTACGTCTCGTAAGTTCGTGTAGAGGTCACTTAAGAGGAATATAAAATACTACTACTTAACAAAGCGAAGAAAATCTTGCTAAGTCCGTTTGGTGTGGAGGTAAGACACTTGCCTGCTAATTTGACAGACAGGTTTCGAATCACACACGGGGCGGTCTTCGTATCTATAGCTCTGCTGATGAGGCCTAATAGGCCGAAATGTACATACAGAGATTGATTTTTTCGATTTGTTTAGCCTTACATTTAAATAGTTTAATCCGCCTAATTAATTATTAATGAATTAAATTTCAAAAATAGGTTCGACTTCATTTAAGCACATATTCTCCAAATATTGTCGGCTGAAAATAGCCATATCACAAACATCGTCTGTTTGTTTACGTCTCGTAAGTTCGTGTAGAGGTCACTTAAGAGGAATATAAATACTACTACTTAACAAAGCGAAGAAAATCTTGCTAAGTCCGTTTGGTGTGGAGGTAAGACACTTGCCTGCTAATTTGACAGACAGGTTTCGAATCACACACGGGGCGGTCTTCGTATCTATAGCTCTGCTGATGAGGCCTAATAGGCCGAAATGTACATACAGAGATTGATTTTTCTCGATTTGTTTAGCCTTACATTTAAATAGTTTAATCCCGCTAATTAATTATTAATGAATTAAATTTCAAAAAATAGGTTCGACTTCATTTAAGCACATATTCTCCCAAATATTGTCGGCTGAAAATAGCCATATCACAACATTGTCTGTTTGTTTACGTCTCGTAAGTTCGTGTAGAGGTCACTCAAGAGGAATATAAATACTACTACTTAACAAGCGAAGAAAATCTTGCTAAGTCCGTTTGGTGTGGAGGTAAGACACTTGCCTGCTAATTTGACAGACAGGTTTCGAATCACACACGGGGCGGTCTTCGTATCTATAGCTCTGCTGATGAGGCCTAATAGGCCGAAATGTACATACAGAGATTGATTTTTCTCGATTTGTTTAGCCTTACATTTAAATAGTTTAATCCCGCCTAATTAATTATTAATGAATTAAATTTCAAAAAATAGGTTCGACTTCATTTAAGCACATATTCTCCCAAATATTGTCGGCTGAAAATAGCCATATCACAAACATCGTCTGTTTGTTTACGTCTCGTAAGTTCGTGTAGAGGTCACTCAAGAGGAATATAAAATACTACTACTTAACAAAGCGAAGAAAATCTTGCTAAGTCCGTTTGGTGTGGAGGTAAGACACTTGCCTGCTAATTTGACAGACAGGTTTCGAATCACACACGGGGCGGTCTTCGTATCTATAGCTCTGCTGATGAGGCCTAATAGGCCGAAATGTACATACAGAGATTGATTTTTCTCGATTTGTTTAGCCTTACATTTAAATAGTTTAATCCCGCCTAATTAATTATTAATGAATTAAATTTCAAAAATAGGTTCGACTTCATTTAAGCACATATTCTCCCAAATATTGTCGGCTGAAAATAGCCATATCACAAACATTGTCTGTTTGTTTACGTCTCGTAAGTTCGTGTAGAGGTCACTCAAGAGGAATATAAACTACTACTTAACAAAGCGAAGAAAATCTTGCTAAGTCCGTTTGGTGTGGAGGTAAGACACTTGCCTGCTAATTTGACAGACAGGTTTCGAATCACACACGGGGCGGTCTTCGTATCTATAGCTCTGCTGATGAGGCCTAATAGGCCGAAATGTACATACAGAGATTGATTTTTCTCGATTTGTTTAGCCTTACATTTAAATAGTTTAATCCCGCCTAATTAATTATTAATGAATTAAATTTCAAAAAATAGGTTCGACTTCATTTAAGCACATATTCTCCCAAATATTGTCGGCTGAAAATAGCCATATCACAAACATTGTCTGTTTGTTTACGTCTCGTAAGTTCGTGTAGAGGTCACTCAAGAGGAATATAAAATACTACTTAACAAAGCGAAGAAAATCTTGCTAAGTCCGTTTTGGTGTGGAGGTAAGACACTTGCCTGCTAATTTGACAGACAGGTTTCGAATCACACACGGGCGGTCTTCGTATCTATAGCTCTGCTGATGAGGCCTAATAGGCCGAAATGTACATACAGAGATTGATTTTTCTCGATTTGTTTAGCCTTACATTTAAATAGTTTAATCCCGCCTAATTAATTATTAATGAATTAAATTTCAAAAAATAGGTTCGACTTCATTTAAGCACATATTCTCCAAATATTGTCGGCTGAAAATAGCCATATCACAAACATTGTCTGTTTGTTTACGTCTCGTAAGTTCGTGTAGAGGTCACTCAAGAGGAATATAAAATACTACTACTTAACAAAGCGAAGAAAATCTTGCTAAGTCCGTTTGGTGTGGAGGTAAGACACTTGCCTGCTAATTTGACAGACAGGTTTCGAATCACACACGGGGCGGTCTTCGTATCTATAGCTCTGCTGATGAGGCCTAATAGGCCGAAATGTACATACAGAGATTGATTTTTCTCGATTTGTTTAGCCTTACATTTAAATAGTTTAATCCCGCCTAATTAATTATTAATGAATTAATTTTCAAAAAATAGGTTCGACTTCATTTAAGCACATATTCTCCCAAATATTGTCGGCTGAAAATAGCCATATCACAAACATTGTCTGTTTGTCTACGTCTCGTAAGTTCGTGTAGAGGTCACTCAAGAGGAATATAATAACTACTTAACAAGCGAAGAAAATCTTGCTAAGTCCGTTTGGTGTGGAGGTAAGACACTTGCCTGCTAATTTGACAGACAGGTTTCGAATCACACACGGGGGTCTTCGTATCTATAGCTCTGCTGATGAGGCCTAATAGGCCGAAATGTACATACAGAGATTGATTTTTCTCGATTTGTTTAGCCTTACATTTAAATAGTTTAATCCGCCTAATTAATTATTAATGAATTAAATTTCAAAAAATAGGTTCGACTTCATTTAAGCTATTCTCCAAATAATACTAAGTAAATAGAGTTCTCTTTTATTTTAATTGTTATTAATATTTACAAGTGTGGCGGTCATGGTGTTGTGCTCCTTAATCGTGGTCTTGTGTAAGACTTGGTCGAACTTAATAAATAACAATAAGCCCAGACAGAGATTGTTTTTCACAATCGCAGTTATTTGTTGATTGATTAGAAATGGAAAATATTTTTTCTACGCATTTCTGGCTCAGCAGTTTCATAAAATCAATGTTTTTTTTTATTTTTTTTTAGGAAATAAGATTGAAGTATATATACAATGAAATATAGGTAATTTCACCCCCATACTCACAAACACATATTTGTGTATGTTTCCATATATGTCAGAGCTTGTGTACGTATGCGTTTGTGTCCGCTGGGGGTCATACGTAATTGTATGTTTGGTAATATATATATATATATATATATATATATATATTATATATAATATTTATCAAAGCAAATATGATATAAGAAAGACATACGTATGAAGTTTGAATAAATGATTTTAAAAGTGCTCGAATGCCGGGAAGCAGAGAAGTAAAAAAAATGCAATTGTTTTCTTTGATTCTAGCTACTGTTAGCTTGAAATGAATAGGATATATATATATATATATATATATATATATATATTATATATATATATGTGTGTGTGTGTGTGCGTGTGTGTGTATGTGTGTGAGTCTGTGAGAAAGTATGTATTTGTAGACTGACAAGAATATGCACTTGAAATATATATATATATATATATATATATATATATATATAGTATGAAAATATCAAATATATAATTCATATACATATTCTTATTCAGTCTAAAAACACTATATATATATATTATATATATATATAATATATAATATATATATATACTCAGTTTTTTTAGCGTGTTTGGGTCTTTATTGTTGGTTTA
>CM042154.1:19784486-19799776 GCA_023376005.1 Doryteuthis pealeii
CTGGTATTGATTCCTTTTGATTAGATTTTGCTGTTAAGTTTGGTTTCTAGAAGTTTTCTAGTTCTCCTTAGATATTCTTTTTTAAATTTTCCTTTCATTTCTGTTTGTATGATATTGTCCGCTTCTAAAATTCCTAAGTATTTATAGCTTTCATTTTCATCAAGTGATTTTATAGTTTCCTGATTGTATTCCATGCATTAGTTTTCTTTCGGCGCGTTTTATTACTAGCATAGCACACTTTTCAATTCCAAATTCCATCCCTATATCTTAGCTATATATTCTAATAGTTTGTATTAGGCTCTCCAATTCTTTTTCTTATTATTACTTTTATTATTATTTACTCCTTTTGAGTTTTCACATCAGTGTTAGCTGATGTCTTTCACTGGAGTCTGAGTGACAGCAAGTCTCCTCAGGTCTCCAGGACTCTTCTGAGTGTTCTGGCAGATTGCAGCAGTGCAGTGTTCTGAATGGTTTCAATCCTTCCTCTGATATCCAAACTTTCAAAACCCTTTTCTAATCCTCCTGGGACCGTTACAAGTGCACCAACTACAATTGGTATCACTTTGACTTTCATATTCCATAACTTTTTCAGTTTTCTGGCAAGGTCCAGATACTTGTCCATTTTTTTTCATTTTCCTTTTGCTTCACCCTGTGATCTGCTGAAACGTCAAAGTTCACCAGTTGACAAGTTCTTTCTTTTTTGTTAATCAACACTAGGACTGGTCTTCTTGCTGGGATAAGGTGATCCGTTTTTATTTCCCAGAGAATTTTATGTTTCGTTCTCAAGAAATTATTATTATTATTATTATTATTATTATTATTATTATTATTATTTATTTATCTATTTATTCTATTTTCTTTCAATTTTAATCTTATTTTTTTTATTAGTCCCTCTCAGCTGGTGGACATCTTCTTTTTCAAATCGTTAGTAATCTAATCAATCACCGTTTATGCGTATTTTTTCTTTTGCCTGATTTGTCGATTTTAATTGATTTCCTATAACTGAAAAAAAAAAAAACCTTTATCCTAGCGCCACCTGAACTTCGGTTGTTCACCTGTGGATATAATATTTCAGACGTTCAAATTGGAAACTGAATCAGAGAGAAATAAAGAGAAAGTGATGACACATTTATTTCATATAGACATTGTAGAAGTTAGAATGATGCCCAGTGATTAGGAGAGCGACAGGAAACTATTGACTCTGTATCTACACTATTCAAACTAATATATAATATATATATATATATATATATATATATATATATATATATGTGTGTGGTGTGTGGTGTGTGTGGTGTGTGTGTGTGTGTGTCTGTATAATATATATATATATAATATATAAATATATAATACACCACACACACACTCACACACAGATATATATAAATATATATAATATATTATATATAATATTATATATATTAATATATATTATGGGAGTAAAATATGGAAAATAAATCCGACAATATTAGAAATCTGAAAGAAAACAAGTGTTCCAAAAATAAGATGAATTTATTTATCGACGCTTAAGCGTTTCGGTTTCTTTAAACCTTTATCAGGTTGTATTAAGGGACGAAGAAATTGATGGATGTTCTATAGATGAAAGGAGATTATAGATTATAAAATTTGTTATCTCCTGCCATCTATAAAACATCCGTAAATTTCTTTACCCCTTAATACATCCTGATGAAGATTTAAAGAAACCGAAACGTTTAAGCGTCAATAAAAAAATTCATATCATTTTTGGAACACTTGTTTTTTCAAATTTCTTAATATATATATATATATATATATATATATATATATATATATATATATATGGGAGAGTAAAATATGGAGATAAATCCGACAATATGTAGTTTTGGAACGTCTTCTCTTATACCAATCATATATTCAATTTCTAGAAATGAATGCTGTTCACAATTTGATTATGAGCCTTTCTACGTATACAGGTAAAAAGTTTTTCCATATTAATGCCCTGATAATGGTCTATTCAAAAAACCCAAACATTTTAACATCGACTTCACTAACAAGAATAAATTCTTCTTTTGTAAATACCTAATTTATATATATATATATATATATATATATATATATATATATATATATATATATATATATATATATATATATAGTTAAGAGTAAGGAAATGAATCCGACGGTATAAGTATAGATAAAAGGATATGAAAACACACAATGCTGTTAAAATGAAAATATTTTATATCATATTCATAGCTAATATTGAACAATATTTTGATTATGAGGATTATTTTTATAAATCGAAATATTGTTCAATATTAGCTATGAATATGATATAAGATATTTTCATTTTAAGAGCATTGTGTTTTCATATCCTTTTATCTATCTATCTATCTATCTATCTATTTCCCCATCTAGTGAGAAGAAAATCCACTAAACACCCCCAACAACCCAACTCCCTACTGACGACCTTCTGTTTCAGCATTTTGAGAATGTTCATCATTGAAGCAAGTACTATATCCAAGTCCTGAAGATGGTCTAACAGACCGAAACGTTGCATCGTCGACAATAAACATCCAGTTTCCATAACATCCATGTTTGTCTACCTTTCTCACATATATATATATATATATATATATATATATATATATATATATATATCTGGTTCAACGGGAAAAATGCCGCAAAATGTATTTTGTTCTCAGACTGATACATGTGAGTGACCTAAGGTCAATTTATCAAGCGAATTTTAACAGATTTGAATTCAGAGTTTTTTTTTCTCCTAGACTGGTTAGCATACCAAGGTTAAAGAATCCATTCTGCTCTATTGTTTATCCATAGCTGGAGAGAGAATAGTTGGATACATACCTTTCCCAAGTGTATTAGTGCTATGTGAAATGCAAACGACCTGGTCCAGGATTTGAACTCGCTTCAGCGAGTACATTTTCTACGACGATAAACATCAAACAAGAAACATCTTCCTTTGTTTATTAAGATGTCTCTGTGGCAACCCATTTATGTATTCTGTTTCAGAGTTGTTGTTTTGGGGATGGTTTAGTTTGATGTTAAACCTATTAGTGCCGCGTGTTTCGTTATGTTTTATTCATTTATCTTCGTGTCATTCCATATATGTGAAAAAGATGAAGGCAGTTTTGAAAATCTGATTAACATGTTTCGCTCGTAGTTTTACCGTGATCAGAAGGAAAATTAATTTGTTACCAAAACTCAATTTTACAATGAAAGGAGGAAAGTGCAATACTTTCTTTAAAGCGAATGTACTTTTAATTAACTAATTAAATTAATTAATTATCTTTTTGTATTACTGTTTCGATCTGCTTTATTCATTTTGTTCACTTTTATTTATTTTTTTTTTTTTTTACTATTCTTTGAGTATTAATTTGGTGAGGAAAGAGGATATGTGGTTAAAACCCGGACGTATGTTAACAGCACAGGACTTGTGGATTATTTTTTTTACTATCCCACATTCTTTGAGTATTAATTTGGTGAGGAAAGAGGATATGTGTTAAAACCCGGACGTATGTTAACAGTACAGGACTTGTGGATTTTATTTAGTATCCCACATCTTTGAGTATTAATTTGGTGAGGAAAGAGGATATGTAGTTAAAACCCGGACGTATGTTAACAGTACAGGACTTGTGGATTTTATTACTATCCCACATTCTTTGAGTATTAATTTGGTGAGGAAAGAGGATATGTGGTTAAAACCCTGACTTATGTTAACAGCACAGGACTTGTGGATTAAAAAAACTTCAATGAATCACCGTCGTCATGAGTTTTGTTTTTACTTCAATTTTCATGTTTTTGTAGAAATTAATTTTATGTGAAAGTTATGGTAAAATATGTTTCGATGTTTGGTTGAAAAGTTCAAGGGGTAACCACGATAATCTTACTGTATGTGACCAAATGACTTTTATTTTTCAACATAGTCCCTTTAATTGTCCACACACACCTTTTACTTGCAGTACGTGTTACCCTTTGGTTAAAAAAGTAATCAACAACGAATATGACATCATCATTTGAACTTTTTAGCCCACCCATTTACATTGGGTGGACCATGGCCTTAAGCGTGTTCTTTCATTTTCAGGTTTTTGCGATGTTCATTTGTTGTCTTGTTTAATATATATATATATATATATATATATATATATATATATATAATATATTATATATTATATATATATAAAATGTTGTTCTGGTTCCAACGGGAGAAAATTTAATATTTTATAAAAAGAAGTCCGCAAAATGTATTTGTTCTCAGAAAAAAATCTTCTGGCAATGAGTTATTATTTTGGCAGAATATGTCCGATATTTGATAGTTGTGTGTGTTTTTGTAATTTTTCTATTATAATATTATATAATTATATATAAATAAATTCTGATTTCAAACGTAATTTAACAACTCACGGACTCATTACACGAACTCTACCGAATTTGAAATCTAACGGAAGATTCATTGATTTATAAAAACACAGATGGAATATTTTCAACTCTATAATAAATTCTCTGAAGATGGATATTGTCCGAAAATATTAAGAATACTTAATAAATATGTTTTTCAACATGAATCTGCATTATTTTGCTTCATATATATATCGTATTATAAATGGTGCTTCTATTTTACTATATTTCTATTATATTATAATAGAAAAGTTGCAGAAACCAGTCTAGGAGTAGGAACACTCTGAATTCAATCCTGTTAAACTCCATTTAAGAAATTGACCTTGTATCACACTCTGTTCGTGGGAAAGGGTTGGCATATATATATATATATATATATATATATATATATATATAATATAAATAGTAGGGCAGACTGGGTTCTTCAGCCTTGGGTAGGTAACCAGTCTAGGAGAGGGATAACTCTGAATTCAAAATTCCTGAGGTCGGTCGTTGATTGGGTTTGTGGCAACCCTTGATGCACCAATTCTTTCCTATCGACTGTGCCAAAAAGTGTGGATGGTCCAACACAAGCCTTTACCACTATAGAAAAATCCCTGCGTGGGAGTTCATTGTCTGTATGAACCCTCATACGTCGAAAATCGACGGAGAGTCCATTATATACAAATAAATAAATTAAAAAGGCGGAGTGGCCTATTGTCGGTATCAGCCGGACAGTGAGGGAATCTATCCCCTTTTCACTAGCACTAGACCAGGTAGATTGATTTTCTAAATCTAAGATCTAAACTGTGCACTAATGCTCAAAGTTGGTGAGGGTCGGTATCGAACCCGAAACCCTTTGATACCTGGAAGATGCTCTACATAAAACTTATTTTTATGTGATCCCAATCTTTAAAGGCCTGTATAATGACTTCTCCATGTGTGCGTATGTTTATGCATGTGTGCATTTATATGTATGCGTGTGTGTGCACGTGTACACGTGTGCATACGCCCACGTGTGCATACGCCCACGTGTGCATAGATAGGTACTCACAATCGTGTCACAATCTAATCAAAATGATTCGAGAACGCGCTGATGGGTATCTGGCAATAGAAATGTCACTCCAAGGTCCAATTACCCATGTCAGAAAAGTTGGCCGATGGGCACGTGAATTTTCCAAGTAATGTGAGAGTGTGGACATTTCAACCGCATTCTCCTTGTCATGCCGTCTTCAAAAGGACAGGCAAAAGGGACCCGTGCGTAATTACCGAAGCGTTGGGGTCTGCTTTTGATTCTAATGTACGAGTCGACTATTTCCTTCATCGATCGACTATAAGCGTGACCTTCCTTTTGTAGCTGAAGAAGTCATACTTTCAGATGAAGAGTATCGTAGTAACACAATGTCATATCAATTATATATACTAGCAAATATATGCACCCTCCGGGTGCAAGTATCTAAGTTTTAATGTAATGAAATATCGTATTAAATTAGAAACGCTAATGAAACTAAATAAGAATGCAGATAAAAAGATTTGGAACAGTGGGGGTATGATTGAAAAATAGAACAACTTTGAAACTAACTCTTCCATCATTTTCCGTTACTCCCGTCTTTCATTAGTAAATCTTCCTATTTTAAATATTTAGTTTAAATAGGAAGTAAAGAATAAAATTACAATTATTTCTTTTTCTTAATTGATTTCTTTTAAGATTTATCTCCGAGATTTTTGCTCATATTCATTAAGATCAAATCAAATAATTAGAAATCAATAATACTAAGCACATATTTATTAAAATCAAATTTTTAATATCAATATGCAAATTAGCCTTGCCATTCACACTGTAAACCGCTATTTGTTGTACATATAAATACAATTGCATGTTATTAGTATGTAGATATGACCAGCAGTATTAATAATGAAAAACAATTTTATTAATAATTGAGGTTTAAATGAAAATAAACTGATTCATGGAGAATGTGATGCATAATAACTAAATGGATAGTGACTTGAGTAGTGATATAGTTTTGGTTACAGACAAACTAACACATAATCTCCATTATAATAAGATATATATATATATATATATATATATATATAAGATAAATCTAATGAGTCAGACGAACCTACTATTAGTTTCGCTTAATGCTCTTCAGGGCTAAGATCTGACTGAGTCAGATCTTAGCCCTGAAGAGCATTAAGCGAAACTACTAGTAGGTTCGTCTGACTCATTAGATTTATCTTTATTATTTGCTCTACTTAGGTATTGAGCACTTTTTACTTATTAGCTTATTTTCCTAGCGGTTATATGAATATATATAATATATATCTTATATACATATATATACATATAAATTGTTTTTTCTTTTGGCCAAATACTGTACCAATAGATTTTTTTTGTTAGTACGGCTATCTTGGTCCTTTCTTTTTTTCAAAAATGTTTTTCTCCCCGGTTGATGTTTGGTAGTATATTTTTATAATCAAACTATTTGCTGTTTTTTTTCTCACCGCGAGGATTTACCAACACACTTGGTATATTTATTATTATATATATATATATTATATATATATATAATATATATATATATATATATATTAGGAAAAAATAAAAAGAAGATTTAGGTTGTTAGCATTATAGACTATTTCAGGAGACCTAGAATAATTATCTATTTTACAGCTGATGATGGGAACGACTAGATAATTCCTCTAGGTTCCCTGCAATAGTCTATACTGTTAACACCGTATATATTCTTACTTATTTTTTTCTAATATAATTTTGCTCTGTGGCACACATTGAGCTCTACAAATTACGACAACTGAAAAACTACTACATCGTAAGGAAGATTTTTTCACTTCATCTTTGGATTATATATATATATATATATATATATATATATATATCGAAGCAACGTATTTCACCGGAAGGAATACAAATAATTCTGCTTGGTCATGTCCCGTAGCAGACCTTTGGAGAAGAGGAAGGCAAAGGGATGAACGGGAATACACCCCACCTCCTTTTTGGAGGGGAAGGAAAGAGATCCCTATCGTCAGTTTAGTTTGCACCCGGGACCTGGTCAGTGAAGATAGTAGGATTCTTCATCTCGTGGGGGACGGGAGAAAATCGTCCCCAGGAAGAGAAATTGACCACCACAAACGGTGGGAACGAAGATTAACCAACCCATAAAAGATAAGTAAACATTTCTTCCGTCATGAAAAATTGCTACTAGATATGAAAGAGATTCCGCCTAATGACTTTATTAATCCTAGCCTGTCGGCGTCCGTTTCATCATCCTCCCAGCTTGTAAATTCTGAATTAAAGATTATGTTATAAAAATATATATTGTGTCTTATTGTTCTTTGCCAATTTTTGCATGTGCACCTTTCATTTTTATTTGGTCTCTGATGGAAAAGCGTTATTATAAACGTTGAAAACGATAGGCGAACTTCAAGCCTTATATGATACAAGACATTTCTTATCGTTCTAAATGAATCAGAGAAACTGTTAAACACATTGTCTCTTTATTATTAGACGTGCTTTGGTTTACCATATCTCATTCTTTTGGAATTCTTGTATTTAACGATTCAGAAATAAGGGACCTGCGAGACTAACTTAAAAAAACCCTTTTCTCTACCTCGGCGACGCTGGGTAGCCGCTTCTAGTCGAACTCTAAACCAGTGTCCTGTGGTAGGATCTTCCCGGCACTGATTATCCACTGGGATTTAGACAGTAGGATTAAAGCCGATATCAGTTGACCTTGTACCGCAGCTGGCCGGACTTTTACATTGTCTATTAGATTTAGCTCCAATCTCCTTCTGGCTCTGCAATATGAGGCGACTAGTGTCTTAATATAGAAAAACGGCTCATCGGAACCAAAAAGAATAATCCGCTTTTTATCTGAGACTTGAAGTCCTCATTCTAAACAATTCATATTTAGACTTCAAGCCTTATATAATACAATACATTTCTTATCTTTATAAATGAATCAGAGAAACTATTAAACACATGGTTCCTTTATTATTTTGGTTTACCATATCTCATTCTTTTGGAATTCTTGTATTTAACGCCTTGCAATGTAATGGTTGACATTCCGTAATACTGAACTAACTAACAAATAAATTGCAATGGACTCCAAATTCTATTACTTTCATATATCTTGCTTTAATTTAATATTTATTGTTTTAATTTTCCCCTACGGCTGTTCCAAATTTTCTTGGTATTTTTTTATCTGTATGATGGAATATTTCAAAGTTCTCTATCTATTCACCTCACAACACATTCGATTCAAATAAAGATCACAATAGTGTACTTTGTCTACTTTAAGCCGCTTTTACCGGTTCTGCCTTTTCTGCGATCCACTTGTTTACACGGAAAAATTACTAAGTGAACACCCCTGTCATCTCTTGTTTTGTCTGTGAATCAACCCTGAAACTGGTTCTTGATCCTTTTGCAATAGGGAACCAGTTGAATGTAATAATCCTGAAACAATCGGCAATTTATTATGACATCGAGGGCCGTGGGGAAGATATGGTAGGCAAAGAGTTAAGTTTATTATTATTATTATTATTATTATTATTATTATTATTATCATTATTATTTTCATTCCTTTGAGTTTTTCACATCAGCTTCAGCTGATGGTATTTCACTTGATTCTGAGTGAAAACAAGTCTCCTTAGGTCTCCAGGACTCTTCTGAGTATTTTAGCCGATTACAGCAACGCAGTAGTCTCGATGGTCTCAATTCTTCCTCTGATTTCCAAATCCTCCAGTCTTTTTTCCATGTTTATTGGGACCGTTCCAAGTGCACCAACTACAAATGGTATCACTTTCACTTTCATGTTCCACAGCTTTTTCAATTCTTCTTTCAGCTTCACCCTGTGATCTGCTGGGACCGCAAAGTCCACTAGTTGACACGATCTCATTTTTTTTTTTTGTTAATTAACACTAGGTCTGATCTGCTGGCTGGGATAGGGACATCCGTCTTTATTTCAAAGTTCCAGAGAATTTTATGCGTTTCATTCTCAAGAACATATTCTGGTTTATGCATATACCATTTTGTTGTATGGTCAAAGTTTAATTTTTTGTATAATTCCCAGTGGATCAACTTCCCTTATTATTATTATTATTATTATTATTATTATTATTATTATTATTATTATTATTATTATTATTATTATTATTATTATTATTATTTGTATCCTGGGAGCATGAAGATTGTACCCCGACCCTTAGACTCATTAGAGCTCCAGAAATGGAATCTCACCACGGATGTGGCGTTGCGTCATATCCAGAACATAAACCCATCTTAAAACTTGAGAGTTATCTGCATAAAACAAATCGCATTTGATGTGGTAGGGAATCTTTTAAACATTGTAAAAATAGACCTCTCGTCTATTACGACACATAAGGTTCATCCAATGAATAACCCACAAAAGGTTTTGTTTATAGTGGTGAAGGCTTGTGTTGTACCATCTGCACTTTTGGCACAGTCGATAGAAAAGAATTGGTACACAAGGAATGCCACAAACCCAATCAAGGACTGGCTTCAGGTTTTCAAATTCAGAGTTTTTCTTTTTCCCAGACTAGTTACCTATCCAAGGTTAAAGAGTTCAGTCTGCCCTACTATTTAACCCATAACCGGAGAATATATGGGTGCTACCTTTCCCAAGGTTATCAGTGAAATGCAAACAGCCTTGTCTAGGATTTGAACTCGGGTCGACGAGTCAATTTCCTACGACTGTAACCATTATGCCACGTGCCTACATAGAACATTTCAACAGGTGACCCCATTAGAGAGAGTGGTCTTACCCGTTTGCAGAGGTATAGCCAGTGTATTCTACAGCACCATCCGACAGAGCTGTTGAATATTGTTGCAAACATTTAAGATGAACGGAAAAGAACTAGAGACCAATTAATAATTCAAGACACTTGTCAGGCAAGAAATAAAACAAGAAATAGAAAATAAAAAAAAATCTTCCTTATCTCCAACTCCAAGAAAATTTATCTGATGAAATAGGTCCCTAATACTTTTAAAAAGTTTGGTTAACCCGTGTTTTTAGTATAAACTCTCTTTATATATAAAAGAAAGACTCTGTCTGTCTGTCTGTCTGTATCTCTGTCTATGCCTGTAAGTTTGGTTATACAACGACAGAGCGCACCTTCTATACATATATAAAGGGCAGTTATGTGTATATGTATGTCCGGAGGAAACTTCGAAAATATAACAATTAACGACAAAGTAAATATACATACACATTAAATATCACCATGCTTGGTTTGTGAGCAAGAATAATAGAGATTTGATTTTTGTTCGTGGAGATAATTCAAAAAACACAATTTAAATGATAACAGCATTTTTTATTTAATATTTTAGATAGTAGACATTAACATTTCTTTTCAGAGTAGCTGGATCAATGCAATGTCTATTTCTTTACATATGGATTTAAATAGGGCATCCCACGAGGATTCAACTCACGATTTAGTAAGAATGGATCTGCGGGACTAACTTTATAAAAATCCTTCTCTACCCAGGTGACGCCGGGTAGCCGCTGCTAGTCTTCTATAAAGGAAATTTGGGGGAGACAATCTAAGACCAAAGTTCAATTAAATATCTACCTTATTTTTCTGAATACAGTTTTAAAAAGAAAACTTACTTATTTTTCATAAGAGTGCACACACACACACACACACACACATATATATATATATATATATATATATATATATATATATATATATATATGTGTGTGTGTGTGTGTGTGCTCCTCATCCCCCTAGGGTTGAGCACTTTGGGAGTGATTTCGCTGACGACCGCCAACTAAAGCGTAAAACGCAACGCTCTCCTATATAAGGATGGCGGACTTTACATACATAGGGATGAGTGTATTAAAAACAGTTAAAATCCCCTTCACATTCGGTAGGTGACTATAGCCTAGCGGTTAAGGTGTCTGACTGATGCTGAACCGATCGGATTTCAATACCGGCTGTAGGTGGCTTGTCGAGCCACACTGAAGAGACTTGATAAGTCCAAACAAGTGTTTGTGGATGACTATATATATTATATATAATATATATATATATATATATTATATATATATATATATGAAGCAACATTGTATTTTATATACAGGTAAATAAAAGTAGACATCTACATTTAGTCTTGAACGAGTAAAGGGGAAGAATGAGAACGAGAGAGACAGCGACAAAGAGAGAGAGAGAGAGAGAGAGAGAGAGAGAGAAGAGAGAGAGAGAGAGAGAGAGAGAGAGAGAGAGAGAGAGGATGAGAGAGAGAATTAAATCAAGATTATTATGCATTTATATATTTAACTATTTCACAATAGCTCTTAAATAAACATATCAAGCGTTGTAATAATTATCATACTGTAATATATCCACAGGTCCTGCTCGTGTAAGAATAATGTTAAACAGGTCCCTTACTTTATGTCCAAATTAGTTAAATGGAATCCTTATTTTTATTTAGCTGTATAGATATCTAGATTCAAATTGCTTAGCCAGAAACCAATGTTATATCTATTTTACCAACAAACCTCAACTAGCAAAATTGATTTGTTTACATTTATGCCCACCAGTGAGCCAGAAACATTAACCTCTTAGTGACATTTATTAGTTTATAACAAAACAAAAAAAAAGATAGAGTGGAATTAGAAGAAAAGAAAAAATAGTAGATTGGTTTGGTTTGTTTTGTTTTGTTTTACGGCATATCAACCTCAGTGGGTCATTTAATGCCGATAAAGTTTTGAAATAAATCAATTCTTAATGGATAATACAATTTTTTTATAAATACATTTTTCTATTTAACCCATAGATGGGACCCTAACAGGTACTACCACTCCGGGTCAGAGTGGACCAGGAAGCAATGATGATGAAGGGGTGCTCCACATTCCCCAAACCTCCAAAACTGGAAACTCACCATCAGATAGAGTTTAACGTCGTTCCCAGGACATGTAGACCCGCAGCCACCGCCTTCTAGCACCCATATGATAAAAAGCGGTTGGGGCAAAAAGAGTAGAGAAACAATAAATGATATAACATACAAGGAAGGGAACAGATAAAATAAAAGAAAGTGTGTGTGTGTGTGTGTGTGTGTGAGAGAGGAGAGAGAGAGAGAGAGAGAGAGAGAGAGAGAGAGAGAGAGAGAGAGAGAGAGAGAGAATGTGGAATAAGAGGAAAGGAAAAAAAGTGGAGATGGAAAAATAAAATAAAAACAATACCTGGAAGACGGGAGATAAAAGAAAGTGTATCATTGTTTTTATTGTAACTTTAATTTTACGACCTATCAACTCTTTTCGGATCATTTAATACACCAAACCAATTCATTTTGATAAACAAAGAACTAAGTTTTCTAATAGTAGCTCTCGTTGCTTAAGTGGTCACCAAATTAAATACTGAACATGCTTATCGCTGCTTAACGGAAAACGTGATGGTCTAGCTCAAGTGAAAAGGGGACAGACTCGCTGTCAGGCTTATACCGACTTTAGGCCAACCGACGACTTTATACAATAATAATACAGTGTGTCTTAGTGTGTCATACATAATCATCCCTTACTACCAGGTTTTGGATATCTCACATCTCTCTCTCTCTCTCTCTCTCTCTCTCTTTCTTTATATATATATATATATATATAATATATATATATTATATATATTTATGTATGAGTAGTAGGTTACCGGTGGGTATAAGTACGATCGTTGGGAGCGCACAGTATCCAGGGGTTAAGACCGAGAAAAAACAATACAATGTAGAGCAAAATTTATTTAAGAAATGGATATAAAGTAACCGTTTCTTAATATATATGTAAATATATATATATATATATATATATATATATATATATAGAGAGAGAGAGAGAGAGAGAGAGAGAGAGTGAGATTTGAGGTATCCAAAACCTGTTAGTAAGGGATGATTCTGTATGTGATATATCTAAGACACACACACTATACATATATAATATATATATATATATATATAGAGAGAGAGAGAGAGACAGACAGACAGAGAGACAGAGAGACAGAGAGAGAGACAGAAAGACAGAGATGTGAGATATCCAAAACCTGGTAGTAAGGGATGATTCTGTGTGTGATATCTAAGACTCACTAGATATATAAATATATATAATATATATATATATTTGGGAGAATATATATATATATATATATATATATATATATATATATATATTATATATATAGAGAGAGAGAGAGAGAGAGAGAGAGAGATAGGAAGATAGATATAGAGAGAATGTGTACGTGTGTGTGTGTGTGTGTGAAAGAGGGAGAGAAAGAGAGAGAGAAAATAGAGAGAGAGAGAAAGAGAGAGAAATATATATATATATATATATATATATATATATATGTATATATATATAGAGGAGTGGTAGATATATAGAGAGAGAATGTGTACGTGTGTGTGTGTGTGTGTAAGAGCGATAGAAAGAGAAAGAGAGAAAATAGAGAGAGAGAGAGAGAAAGAGAGAGAGAAATATATATATATATATATATATATATATTATATATATAAGAGAGAGAGAGAGAGAGAGAGGTAGATAGATATATAGAGAATGTGTACTGTGTGTGTGCGTGTGTGTAAGAGGGAGAGAAAGAGAGAGAGAAGAAATAGAGAGAGAGAGAAAGATATATATATATATATATATATATATATAGAGAGAGAGAGAGAGAGAGAGAGAGAGAGGAAGAAAGAAAGAGAGAGAGAAGTTGGGTACTGCGAAAGAGAAGGTAGAAAAAAGTTAACCCTCTACAATGGATGATGGCCAAAATTAATGTTTACCTTTCATTGTTAGGTAAATGTCAACAACTGAAGTGGCCGCCATTGAAGCGAGTTGGACTCAAGCGGCACTGAATGGAGAAAGTCAAGTATAATTATCTAGATTATACGAGTTTCTAGCTTTTTTAATTTTCAAGTTTCAGAGGACAGTAATTAAAAGTGTTACTAAAAGTTAACTGGCCCGTAGCCAGTAGATGAAGATGCTATTCTCTTGGTTATAACACATCCGATCTTCTACAACCGCTTGCAAGGATATCTGAAAAAATATATTTCTTTAATCAGCCTGGCTGGGATAATGGATTTGTGACAATATACACATTTTGTTATATACTGTATCAATTGACAGCGCTGGTGTGTAGTGAACTGGATTAAAAACCAACACGGGTTGTACAAAAGAAAGCTGGACTTTTATTTTCTTTCCTCGGTTGGCGTGGATGAAAAGGAGGTGCGAGTGGTGATAGCGCCTGCTTGAATGAGTGGTGAACGAACCGTAGCTATCACAAATGTCTTCTTCGGAGAGTCGACGGGAGCGACTGAACTCGGCGGATACCAAATCTCAACTGCTGAACTCTCGGTCTAACCGTCACTTTTTCAATTTTTTACCACAGCATGCTCTGGTCTATTCAAATTACACCTGAACTGTAGGACGTGACTTGCAATCCTAGATTTGTCACACAGTCAATAGGAAGTCTTTTGTCATCCTTCTTTTGTTATTTTTTCCGGAAAGTTTGTTTGACCCGGTCAAGCAGCAAGACTTAGATGTTTATCAGATTTCTTCTTTCTTCTATCCAGACTTCTGTCTGGAATATCCTTTGTTTCTTAATTCCTTTGTCTTTTTGAATTTTTTTCGCGCCAAAAGAATTGAAGCAATAGTTAATCTGCAACAAAAAGTATAATATGCAAACATACCATTTCTCTGATTTTTTTTTAGATGAAGCTTGTATTATTTGGATTATTCGAACTTTTGTCCCCATCTTTATTGTTATTCTGCACAACGTTTTGGCGATTTCCCTCCAGCAAGGGTTATTTCTGAGCTAAAAGCCGCGCGTTGCATGTCCTCATACCTCTTATCCCGCATTGATGTCCTCATAATCCTATCTCTCTCACAACAACAACG
>CM042154.1:19799876-19802376 GCA_023376005.1 Doryteuthis pealeii
GGCCGAAGCATCATTACCATAACCAGAGCGCCCCAGCAGTATTTCTCACGATACCACCAGACTTTGCGAGGTTTGATGTCACAAAATAGCGACGCCATATCACGCTGATGCGGTAGAGCTTTCTTCCTGGATCTTATTTAGTTATTTCCTCTTTTGTGCTGTAGAGAAAGTCCAAGTTTAGACAAAAATGCGAGGTTGAGTTGGCAATAAAACCCCGACATCCGACCTCAATGGGAAATACATCTGTGATCCATCCGTTTCTTGCGGCATTTGTTCCACGATGGTCTTCGTATTTTTTCCCAACTTTCGCTGATGTGGCCCAATCCAGATTTCTTCAAATGGAACTGTCAACTCAATGATAAAAACTTTCTTTTGATGCCAGACCACAATGACAATATCAGGCACGCCTGGGCCGTACGGTTATTTAGTTGAAAAACGAGCTGATTAGTTCCAATCGCATGCAATGCGCCATAGCTCGCGGAGAACCGTCCAAATATTAGAGACACGTGCCTATTCTTTACGCGGAAAATTTTCGAAGGTTTCCTTTCTTTAACAAAATTGTATTGCTTTGTTGATCGTTATTACAGATTTATTTCGCGTCTCACAAACCTATCTTTACATTTCTATTTTATTATATATTGTATGTATATTAAATGTTTTGTCCCACCAACCTGTCGGAATTGTATGTTCAATT
Organism: Doryteuthis pealeii; assembly: GCA_023376005.1. NCBI lineage: Eukaryota > Metazoa > Mollusca > Cephalopoda > Myopsida > Loliginidae > Doryteuthis > Doryteuthis pealeii. Next base: position 19,800,571 of record CM042154.1, read on the forward strand.
AATTAACTTTGAACCTTACACTATTAAACAAGAAAACAAAATTTTATATTCTCGAATACAATTTTTATTTCCTCTGTTTGAATATGAACTGGTCTATTCGGGTGTGGAGCATCATTCAGCGAGAAATCCGTTTTACTTTTAACACACAAACTTTCACTAAACACTTTCACATGTTTGAAAGTTCACAGCCCCTCTCATCTAATATACAAACGCTTTCATTTACCCTGCAATCTATGATTCCGGATGGTTTCACCGAGGAATAGACACTCTATTAGTGCGAGGATATGTATAGGGACTTCCAATCAGCCTATAGGCTTTTACACTGACAGTGATGATACATTGAATTAGCAATAGAATTTACAGAATTACGAGGGTAAGTCAAAAAGTAATGCAATTTTGTTTAGGACAGGTATAATTACCAACACAGGAACATGAATCATACATCAAAATGAAGCTGGTCCTCTATGGATTAAATCCCTACTTCTCCACATAGGAGAGTCAAACATTAATGCCATTTTGTTTAGGACAGGTATAATTAGCAACACAGGAACATGAATCATACATCACAATGAAGCTGGTCCTCTGTGGATCATATCCCTACTTCTCCACATAGGAGAGTCAAACATTAATGCCATTTTGTTTAGGACAGGTATAACACAGGAACATGTATCATACATGATAATGAAGTTGACCCTCCGTGGATCACATCCTTACATCTCCACATAGTCACCGTTTCTCTCAAATAGCAATGTTCCGCCTTCAAATGAAAGCATGTTTACCTGCCCCGTGAAATTCAGTTGACTGTTCTTTGAGCCACTTCTTCACTACAGACTTCACTTCCTCGTCACTGAAATAATGTGTGCATCTCTTCGGTCCCATGAAACAGAGTTTTAGAAGCAAAGATTACTCCAGTGACGACGAAGGGAAATATTCGAAAAAAGAAAATGCCACCTCGTTAATAATTTGAAACGCTATTTATTCTTCTGTTTAGTTCGATATATTTTATCTGCCATATTATTTCAACCACTAACCTATATAACATTTCTATAATATATGTTATACATACAAGAAAACATTAATAATTATATACTATAAATAATAAGAAAAAAATCCGTGTAAAAGAAACGAATTTATAGCTAAGTGTAGAGAGCAAAATTAGAATAAGAAAATATAACAAATTCAAAGATTAAAATTGACACCAACATCATTGAAATCATACACAAAATAAAATTATAAAAAATGAGTTAACATATTAGTTAATTATATGTTTTAAAGATATAAAAATAAGTGAAGAATGAGAAAAATACAAACTAGAACTTTTACGTGTGAACATGTTGAGTCAGGCAAAAGTATTTTTTTAAGTTTAAATTCCAAATGTTCAAAGATTAGTTCATACAACTGAAAGAGTTGAGATTAGCATTTTTTTTTTCAGATTGTCGTGAGAGCATATATGAAATAAGTATAATACATATAAAGATATCTAAGCTCTATTCTACTTTAAAATATAAAGCAATCTAGATATCTCGACATAAAAATAAAAGTAGAATAAAATACTAAATTCTGTCTGTCTGTCTGTCTGTCTATCTGTCTATCTGTCTGTCTCTGTCTTCTCTTCCCTCTGTCTGTCTCTGTCTCTCTCTCTCTCTCTCTCTCTCTCTCTCTCTCTTCTCTCTCTCTCTCTTCTCTCTCTCCTCTTTCTCTCTCTATATATATATATATATATATATATATTATATATATATATATATATTATGTATTTGGGCAGCATTCTTTCATTTATACATGTAGAATTAAATAAAAGGCACA
>CM042154.1:19807376-19814876 GCA_023376005.1 Doryteuthis pealeii
CGCAGATAATACTAATCATCAAGCCTCATCTCAAACATTCAGTGAAATGAGAAACAATTTGTGTGAAAAAAAAATCATTTACCTCACAAGTGTTCTATATCCGACTACTGGACTTCAATAAAACCACAGACACGTATATATAAAAATATGACTCGTCTTTATTTTCTTCGTGTGTGGGTGGTGAGGGGCGACGAGTGTTCATAATGAAAATACCGGGTGGTTGGTAAAGAGCGCAGTGTTCACAATGAACTGCCCGAGGGGTTGATGGCGATAGGAGGCGACGAGGTTATGGTCTCTGCTGCTCGCTGGGGACTGAGTGACACCCTTCATCCACTAGCCTTTATATACAATAAATATACCCACGCATTTTTATCTTTTGATCTGATAACGAACATATATATTTCTTTATCTTTCTCTCTGCCTCCTCACCGGAAGACTCCGCTTCCGTTTTCCTTTTTTTTTTCTTTTATCTATTTCTTCATCTTCTCCCTGCTTCTTGACCGGAAGACCCCTCTTCCGTTCTCCCCCTTTTTATATATACATATATTTCTTTCTCTTTCTCTTTTGTCTCTTGACCGGAAGAGGAATCTTCCGTTGCACGATATGCAATACAAGTATTTCAAATAAGGTCACAATTATGAGGCTCCATTTTCTTTTCAAAACTAGCTTGCTAACCATTAAACCACGAGGGGACGCCTTTTAACGTAACACATAGATCCCTGTGCTACTCATACGTTGAGTAAAAAAAAACTATATATTATTTTATGAGTGGGTGTTCTTTTGAGAGACACGCTAATTCTTCAATAATTGGCATTTAACGTCACGACAAAAAAGGTGAAGCGTCACACCTACCATCAGCTCCTCACTTTACCGTACAGATCCCTGTGCTACTCATACGTTGAGTAAAAAAACTATATATTATTTTAATGAGTGGGTGTTCTTTTGAGAGACATGCTAATTCTTCAATAATTGGCATTTAACGTCACGACAAAAAAGGTAGCGTCACACCTACCATCAGCTCCTCACTTTACCACACAGATCCCTGTGCTACTCATACGTTTAGTAAAAAAAAAACTATATATTATTTTATGAGTGGGTGTTCTTTTGAGAGACACACTAATTCTTCAATAATTGGCATTTAACGTCACGAGGTGGAGCGTCACACCTACCATCAGCTCCTCACTTTACAGCACAAGAAAATATCGACAATTCGTGACTCGGAAAACTTGTAATTTGAGACACCCATGAGTCAAGACAACACTGTATGCAATTTTCTACTAAGTTAACGTTAATATCTCCCCGTTCTATCATCGGTGACATTAACATCACAAACCCGGTTACCCTGACATACACTGCCAACAATAACACATCTATCACGGCTGTCTTTAATATAAATATTTAAATCCAAGACCTTTCTGTTCGTTTTCTGAAGTATTTACACAATGGATTAAACCGAGTGGACAAAGCACTCTCCTTGATAAGATTTAGGCTAAAGCCTTCGAATTCTTCCACACTACCTACCTACACACCACGTCAATGTGTTTTCTAAAGTTATCGATTTCCTATTATTGAAGGATTCGAACCCCGTCCAAATAGAGGCCTACTGATGGTTATGTCTTTCTAACCCCCAAGCAAATATTGGCAGGCATCTGTGGCATCAGTGTTTGACATATCTTTGACATTTTAATGGCAATCAGAAAGTGCGTTGCACAGAAGACAATAATAAACAAGTAAAAATGAATATCATAAGTCACTAGATGGAGAGAAGTAAGTACTATGGCTGTATTACTACGGTTTTTCATTTAGTATTAATATTGTAACACTATTAAAAGTGTTATGGGTGATTGGCGATCTATTAATTAATTACTATTTGATTAAAACTACCCTAATTATTGATTATGGTGGTTCATTAAAATTAAAAGTAATAATAATAATAATAATAATAATAATAATAATAATTGTTTATATTAAAATATAAATTTATCTAAGCAAAGAATTTTCACGTAGACAAAGAAATTCCTTAAATTATAGAATTTGACATATTTTGACATATATCATCGGAATTTTAAATTTTGCCAAAATAAAATGATAACTTAATAAAGAAGATTCCAGTTTTTGAAAAGTTGGTCAACAATTTCAAAAACTTAGATAAATAAACAATGGTTGGCCTTGACTCGTTGGAGTTGGAAAAACCCAAATGGAAAGATACAAGCTAGGCTGCACAAGGCCTTAGACACGTAGGCAATGTTATCGAGTGGCTGGCCAATCAGAGACATATGTTAGGGTGGGGAGGTCTGGATCCATAAAGAGAGACCGAAAGGAAAACAGACCGAAGAGAAGAGAAGTGGAGTCAGACACTCCGAAACCAGGGAGCTCGCCATAGCTCGGTGCCCTTGCCACAACTTTACCGATAGACTCTGATGTCTTGCCACTCGGTACAAAATTGATAACTTAGCCAAAAACTAGCTGTAGATCGCCAGTCAACTGACAAAGAAATCACATCGCTCTTTTGTAAAATAAATGTATATATTTTGTACATAAGCATCAAAAAGCGTTGTGTTCAATTGTTTTGTTGATCCGTTGACAGCTTTTGGTTATTTAATCTTATTTCATCCGAGTTGGTAAAAGGAACGAAACCAGCTCTTTTTCAGCCTTCCTGTAAATCAACAGACAACATAAGAACGGGAGGTTGAAACGGGCAGTTTCGACGACTGTAATACTGAGCCGGAGCATCGTTCCCATACATACATACATACCTTGAGACCGTGCCCCAGAGCAAAGTATTATAATATACCTGAACAATATGATAAACAATAAATGAATTATAAATAAATTCAAATAAATTAATATATTCCTTCATACAAAATGGCAACAACACTGGAATAACAACATCCACAATAAACTCTTCCTAATCAAACCCCTCTTGGGAGGCTGGAGACCAACTTTAAGGAAGTCTAGAAAGGAACAAGTCATTGTGTCCGATTACGCATTGGTCATACAAGACTAACGCACTCCTATATACTCAAACAAGAACAACAACCACAATGTGGAACATGTCAAACACCTTTGACAGTTAAACACTTATTCATGGAATGCAGGTTTCTTGCTCACATCAGAAACGATTATTTTAAAGCAAACAATATGAAAGATCTGTTTGAAAATATCAACATGGAGGATATTCTCTCTTTTTTGAGGGAAATAAAATTATACCATAGAATATAGACATGAAACAAATCAATACCATACAACATAATCCCCAATAATGCTAACACATTTTTAAAACCACTTGCTAAAATGTATAAATATAAATACACGATGTGTATAACTTCCTAACCGTTAGGCATGACATAACCCCAGACGGGTTGATATGTCGTTAAAATCAATAAACAAATAAACAAACCAACAAACAAATTCAATTAAGGAACACCCAACGAAGACCGGAGGGCACATCGGCCGAAACGTTGTCTATATAACAATAAAGATGAGGACAATGTTCCGAAAAATTTAAATGTCACAAATTATCAAACCTCGTCTAAGAAATTCAGTTAAATAGTTTATTCAAATTTCAGATTTCATTGGGATGAGGATTATGAGGACATCAATGCGCGGATAAGGAGTATGAGGACATCAACGCGCGGTTTAGCTCAGAAATACCCTTGCTGGAGGGAAATCGGCCAAAACGTGTGCAGATAACAATAAAGATGGTGACCAAAAGTTTTTAATAAATCCTCATCCCAATGAAATCTGAAATTTGAATAAACTATTTACTGAATTTCTTACACGAGGTTTGATAATTTGTGACATTTAAATTTTCGGAACATTGTCCTCATCTTTATTGTTATATAGACAACTTTTCGGCCGATGTGCCCTCCGGTCTTCGTTGGTGTTCCTTAATTGAATTTGTTTGTTGGTTTGTTTATTTGTTTATTGATTTAACGACATATCAACCCGTCTGGGGTTATGTCATGCCTAACGGTTAGGAAGTTATACACATCGTGTATTTATATTTATACATTTTAGCAAGTGGTTTTAAAAATGTGTTAGCATTATTGGGGATTATGTTGTATGGTATTGATTGTTTCATGTCTATATTCTATGGTATAATTTTATTTCCCTCAAAAAAGAGAGAATATCCTCCATTGATATTTTCAAACAGATCTTTCATATTGTTTGCTTTAAAATAATCGTTTCTGATGTGAGCAAGAAACCTGCATTCCATGAATAAGTGTTTAACTGTCAAAGGTGTTTGACATGTTCCACATTGTGGTGTTGTTTTCTGTTTGAGTATATAGGAGTGCGTTAGTCTTGTATGACCAATGCGTAATCGGGACACAATGACTTGTTCCTTTCTAGACTTCCTTAAAGTTGGTCTCCAGCCTCCCAAAGTGGGTTTGATTAGGAAGAGTTTATTGTGGATGTTGTTATTCCAGTGTTGTTGCCATTTTGTATGAAGGAATATATTAATTTATTTGAATTTATTTATAATTCATTATTGTTTATCATATTTCAGGTATATTATAATACTTTGCTCTGGGCACGGTCTCAAGGTATGTATGTATGTATGGGAACGATGCTCCGGCTCAGTATTACAGTCGTCGAAACTGCCCGTTCAACCTCCCGTTCTTATGTTGTCTGTTGATTTACAGGAAGGCTGAAAAAAGAGCTGGTTTCGTTCCTTTTACCAACTCGGATGAAATAAGATTAAATAACCAAAAGCTGTCAACGGATCAACAAAACAATTGAACACAACGCTTTTTGATGCTTATGTACAAAATATATACATTTATTTTACAAAAGAGCGATGTGATTTCTTTGTCAGTTGACTGGCGATCTACAGCTAGTTTTTGGCTAAGTTATCAATTTTGTACCGAGTGGCAAGACATCAGAGTCTATCGGTAAAGTTGTGGCAAGGGCACCGAGCTTATGGCGAGCTCCCTGGTTTCGGAGTGTCTGACTCCACTTCTCTTCTCTTCGGTCTGTTTTCCTTTCGGTCTCTTCTTTATGGGATCCAGACCTCCCCACCCCTAACATATGTCTCTGATTGGCCAGCCACTCGATAACATTGCCTACGTGTCTAAATGGCCTTGTGCCAGCCTAGCTTGTATCTTTCCATTTGGGTTTTTCCAACTCCAACGAGTCAAGGCCAACCATTGTTTTATTTATCTAAGTTTTTGAAATTTTTGACCAACTTTTCAAAAACTGGAATCTTCTTTATTAAGTTATCATTTTATTTTGGCAAAATTTAAAATTCCGATGATATATGTCAAAATATGTCAAATTCTATAATTTAAGGAATTTCTTTGTCTACGTGAAAATTCTTTGCTTAGATAAATTTATATTTTTAATATAAACAATTATTATTATTATTATTATTATTATTATTATTATTACTTTTAATTTTAATGAACCACCATAATCAATAATTAGGGTAGTTTTAATCAAATAGTAATTAATTAATAGATCGCCAATCAACCCATAACACTTTTAATAGTGTTACAATATTAATACTAAATGAAAAACCGTAGTAATACAGCCCATAGTACTTACTTCTCTCCATCTAGTGACTTATGATATTCATTTTTACTTGTATTATTATTGTCTTCTGTACAACGCTCTTTCTGATTGCCATTAAAATGTCAAAGATATGTCAAACACTGATGCCACAGATGCCTGCCAATATTTGCTTGGGGGTTAGAAAGACATAAACCATCAGTAGGCCTCTATTTGGACGGGGGTTCGAATCCTTCAATAATAGGAAATCGATAACTTTAGAAACACATTGACGTGGTGTGTAGGTAGGTAGTGTGGAAGAATTCGAAGGCTTTAGCCTAAATCTTATCAAGGAGAGTGCTTTGTCCACTCAGTTTAATCCATTGTGTAAATACTTCAGAAAACGAACAGAAAGGTCTTGGATTTAAATATTTATATTAAAGACAGCCGTGATAGATGTGTTATTGTTGGCAGTGTATGTCAGGGTAACCGGGTTTGTGATGTTAATGTCACCGATGATAGAACGGGCAGATATTAACGTTAACTTAGTAGAAAATTACATACAGAGTTGTCTCGACTCATGGGTGTCTCAAATTACAAGTTTTCCGAGTCACGAATTGTCGATATTTTTCTTGTGCTGTAAAGTGAGGAGCTGATGGTAGGTGTGACGCTCCACCTCGTGACGTTAAATGCCAATTATTGAAGAATTAGTGTGTCTCTCAAAAGAACACCCACTCATAAAATAATATATAGTTTTTTTTTACTAAACGTATGAGTAGCACAGGGATCTGTGTGGTAAAGTGAGGAGCTGATGGTAGGTGTGACGCTCTACCTTTTTTGTCGTGACGTTAAATGCCAACTATTGAAGAATTAGCATGTCTCTCAAAAGAACACCTACTCATTAAATAATATATAGTTTTTTTTACTCAACGTATGAGTAGCACAGGGATCTGTACGGTAAAGTGAGGAGCTGATGGTAGGTGTGACGCTTCACCTTTTTTTGTCGTGACGTTAAATGCCAATTATTTGAAGAATTAGCGTGTTTCTCAAAAGAACACCCACTCATAAAATAATATATAGTTTTCTTTTTACTCAACGTATGAGTAGCACAGGGATCTATGTGTTACGCTAAAAGGCGTCCAATCGTGGTTTAATGGTTAGCAAGCTAGTTTTGAAAAAAAATGGAGCCTCATAATTGTGACCTTATGTGAAATCATACTTGTATTGCATATCGTGCAACGCAAGATTCCTCTTCCGGTCAAGAGACAAAAGAGAAAGAGAAAGAAATATATATATATATATAAAGGGGGAGAACGGAAGAGGGGTCTTCCGGTCAAGAAGCAGGGAGAAGATGAAGAAATAGATAAAAGAAAAAAAAGGAAAATGGAAGCGGAGTCTTCCGGTGAGGAGGCAGAGAGAAAGATAAAGAAATATATATGTTCGTTATCAGATCAAAAGATAAAAATGCGTGGGTATATTTATTGTATATAAAGGCTAGTGGATGAAGGGTGTCACTCAGTCCCCAGCGAGCAGCAGAGACCATAACCTCGTCGCCTCCCGTCACCATCAACCCCCTCAAGTAGTTCATTGTGAACTCTGCACTCTTCACCAACCACCCGGCATTTTCATTGTGAACACTCGTCGCCCCTCACCACCCACACACCGAAGAAAATAAAGACGGGTCATATTTTTATATATACGTGTCTGTGGTTTTATTGAAGTCCAGTAGTCGGATATAGAACACTTGTGAGGTAAATGATTTTTTTTTCACACAAATTGTTTCTCATTTCACTGAATGTTTGAGATGAGGCTTGATGATTAGTATTATCTGCGTTAATCAAACTATTGTCCCGATTACGACAAGAAGGTTCCCGAGTTCGAAAAGAAGGTTCCCGAGTCCGAGAAGAAATACCTGAAGAAGGCCGTAGGGCACATCGGCCGAAACGTTGTACAGATAACAATGAAGATGAGGACAATAGTCCGAATAACGCAGATAATACTATACTGTTG
>CM042154.1:19819876-19827376 GCA_023376005.1 Doryteuthis pealeii
AGAGACAGACAGATAGACAGATAGACAGACAGACAGACAGGCAGATATTTAGTATTTTATTCTACTTTTAGTTTTATGTCGAGATATCTAGATTGCTTTATATTTTAAAGTAGAATAGAGTTTAGATATCTTTATATGTATTATACTTATTTCATATATGCTCTCACGACAATCTGAAAAAAAAATGCTATCTCAACTCTTTCAGTTGTATGAACTAATCTTTGAACATTTGGAATTTAAACTTAAAAAATACTTTTGCCTGACTCAACATGTTCACACGTAAAAGTTCTATTTTGTATTTTTCTCATTCTTCACTTATTTTTATATCTTTAAAACATATAATTAACCTAATATGTTAACTCATTTTTATAATTTTATTTTGTATATGATTTCAATGATGTTGGTGTCAATTTTAATCTTTGAATTTGTTATATTTTCTTATTTAATTTTGCTCTCTACACTTAGCTATAAATTCGTTTCTTTTACACGGATTTTTTTCTTATTATTTATAGTATATAATTATCAATGTTTTCTTGTATGCATAACATATATTATAGAAATGTTATATAGGTTAGTGGTTGAAATAATATGGCAGATAAAAGATATCGAACTAAACAGAAGAATAAATAGCGTTTCAAATTATTAACGAGGTGGCATTTTTTTTTCGAATATTTCCGTTCGTCGTCACTGGAGTAATCTTTGCTTCTAAAACCCTGTTTCATGGGACCGAAGAGATGCAAACATCATTCCAGTGAGGAGTAAGTGAAGTCTGTAGTGAAGAAGTGGCTCAAAGAACAGTCAACTGAATTTCACGGGGCAGGTAAACATGCTTTCATTTGAAGTCGGATCATTGCTATTTGAGAGAAACGGTGACTATGTGGAGATGTAGGGATGTGATCCATAGAGGGTCAGCTTCATTTTCAGGTATGATTCATGTTCCTGTGTTGCTAATTATACCTGTCCTAAACAAAATGGCATTAATGTTTGACTCTCCTATGTGGAGAAGTAGGGATATGATCCACAGAGGACCAGCTTCATATTGATGTATGATTCATGTTCCTGTGTTGCTAATTATACCTGTCCTAAACAAAATGGCATTAATGTTTGACTCTCCTATGTGGAGAGGTAGGGATATGATCCACAGATGACCAGCTTCAATTTGATGTATGATTCATGTTCCTGTGTTACTAATTAAACCTGTCCTAAACAAAATTGCATTACTTTTTGACTTACCCTCGTAATTCTGTAAATTCTATTGCCTATTCAATTGTACATCCACTGTCAGTGTAAAAGCCTATAGCTGATTGGAAGTCCCTATGCATATCCTCGCACTAATAGAGTGTCTACTCCTCGGTGAACCATCCGGAATTCCATAGTATTGCAGGGTAAATGAAAGCATTTGTATATTAGATGAAGAGGGTGCTGTGAACTTTCAAACATGTCGAAAGTGTTTAGTGAAAGTTTGTGCTACGGATTTCTCGCTGAATGATGCTCCACACCCGAATAGACCAGTTCATATTCAAACAGAGGAAATAAAAATTGTATTCGAGAATATAAAATTTGTTTTCTTTGTTTAATAGTGTAAGGTTCAAAGTTAATTAATGAACATACAATTCCGACAGGTTGTGAGACAAAACATTTAATATACATAACAATATATATAAAATAGAACATGTAAAGATAGGTTGTGAGACTGCAAATAAATCTGATAATAACATCAACAAAGCAATACATTTTGTTAAAGAAGGAAACACTTCGAAATTTTCGCGTAAAAATAGGCACGTGTCCTCTATATTTGACGGCTCCGCGAGCTGGCGCATTGCATGCGACTTGGAACATCAGCTCGTTTTTCCAACTGAAATAACCGTAACGGCCCAGCGTCCTGATATTGTCATTTGGTCTGGCAATCAAAAGAAAGTTTTTATCATTGAGTTGACAGTTCCATTTGAAGAAAATCTGGATTGGGCCCATCAGCGAAAGTTGGAAAAATACGAAGACCTACGTGAACAATGCGCCAGAAACGGATGGATCACAGATGTATTTCCCATTGAGGTCGGATGTCGGGGGTTTATTGCCAACTCAACCTCGGCATTTTGTCTAAACTTGGACTTTCTCTACCAGACAAGAGGAAATACCTAAATAAGATCCAGGAGAAAGCTCTAACCGCATCAGCGTGGATATGGCAGTCCTATTTTGTGACATCAAACCGACAAAGTCTGGTGGTATCGTGAGATACTGCTGGGGCGCTCTGGGTTAGTGGTAATGATGCTTCGGCCCCGAAACCATGCCTGAACCCAGAGTCATCATCTGATGAAGGCTTTGTTGGTTGCAATGCTACTGTGTAAATAGCAGTCATTGTATGAAGATTATACAATTCTTAGGTATAAACAAGATACTCAAATGTACCTAACATATAGATGTCACAGACATGGAACTAAAGGATAGTCCATGCTGTATAAAGGATTTACAGTAATGTAAGGGGGGGGCAAAAGCCCCACCGAGAAGGGGGTAGATAGACTCTAGCCCATAGCATTTCTTGAGAAGATCCAGCTAAAAGAGAAAGACAAGTTCAAACAAGGCGCTTAAATACCAGAGTTCCCCTAGTGGGAACAAACGACAACACAGCGAGAAGATAACTCTTCCAGGCAAAGGGAAGATAATCCCCTACAATAGCATATCAACCGTTACCTTCTTTTTCAAAAAAATGTCCGTCTACACTAATCTCTGTAACTACTCGACTGCGAAAAAGATATTTCGTCTGTCTTCAATAAAATATTCCCCCTCCGACCATTCATTTGTTAACGTAACTGTTCAACGGGAGTAACTACAGTTATTCTAAAAAAATATTAAGTTTTATAATAAAGAAGGATCGTAAACTATCGTCTTTCCTTTCTTTAACTATTTATAGATTGCTAATTCTTTGAACATTTCTAAAAACAAGTTATATGAACCCTTTCGCATATTGTCTGCGAAGGGAGGTATAAAGAAATAGTGATTCACATCTTGCAGATATTGATTATTGGCTTAGAAATTTACAATTACATCTTTGCCTACTTTAAGCCGCTCCCTGTGTCTCTCCACCAAAGTACAAAAACTGATGTTTAATTCATTATAATTGAGCAGAAGGATTCAGATTACAATAATAATCGGACTTTATTTGAATAGAATGAGTTCTGAGGCAAATAGTGAAATTTGAAATATTCCATCTTAAAGGTAAAAATACCAAGTACATTTAGTACATCCATAAGGGAAGAATTTGGTAGACAAAGTGTTAAAAGGATACAGATTTGTTATCTCATTAAAATGGAGATTGTGTGTATTTCTGTCTGTAACCGAAACTATATTACTCTTCAAGTCACAATTCCCTTAGTTATTTACGTCACATACTACATGATTTTATTTTTATTTAAACCTCAGTTATCAATAAAATTGTTTTACATTATTGATACTGTTGGCTTTATCTACATACTAATAACATGCTATTTTATTTATATATACAGCAGAATAGAGGTTTACAGTGGGAACGGGAAGGATAATTTGCATATTGATATTAAAAATTTGATTTTAATAAATATGTACTTGGTATTATTGATTTCTAATTGTTTGGTTTTATTTTAATAAATGTGCGCAAAAATCTCTAGGATAAATCTTAAAAGAAATCCATTAACAAGAAGAAATAACTGTAATTTTTTTCTTTACTTCTAAATAGATAAATTAGGAAAATTTAGCAATGAAAGATTAAAGTGATGGAAGAGTAAGTTTCAGTTGTTCTATTTTTCGACTATACCCTCTCTATTTCAAATCTTTTTATCTGCATTCTTATTTAGTTTCATTAGCCTTTCTAAATTAATATAATATTTATTACATTAAAACTTAAATACTTGCACACGGAGGTGCTAGTTTCTAGTTACAATCTGATGAAGTTACCGTTCGCGCTCTTCTTATGCAAACCTCTGCACACAGTGGTAATTTATGAGGAAGTGCGTCCCGGTCTCCTGCCTCAAAAATTGCTACCCGGTGTCTATCAAAATAACAACTTCAGCTCGTCGTAATTCTGTTTATTTATCGTAATTTGTCGTAATTTTTATTTAGATATGAAATGGATATATAGTTTGGAATATACGAGATAGATAGATAGATAAACAAACAAAATAATATAGATAGATATGAACAAAATGGAGATAGATAGATAGATATTTTCGACAAATAAATGTATTGGGAGGAAGTCGCATCTTTTTTGTCGTAATTCTTGTTTATTTAAACTAAAAACAAGACATTAAACAAACATGAATTAAAAAAAATCTTAGTATTTAAATTAATATAGATAAATATGAACAAATTGAGATAGATAGATAGATAGATAGATATGAAGATGGATAGTTTTGAATAGACTGAGCTGGGTCGTTATTTTAATAGTCACCGGGTGGCAATTTTTGAGGCAGGAGACGCACTTCCTCATAAATTACCCACACAGTAGCTGATGTATTCAGATTTATGTTGTATATTTATTTGAAAAGGTTTCGCGACAAAGATAGATTCCTTTGAACAAATTCATTATTGGGTTGTTTTTCTCAAATCTCTTTTGGTTTATTGTCTCTCTCTCTCAGTTTCGTCTCCCGTTGTTTGCCTCCCTACCCCGTGTCCAGATACCGCCCGCCTCGGCCACAACGGCCAAAAATTATTTCTACCATCTGTCTCAACGGCCTCTCTGTGGGTCGGCTTTCAATTATATCAGCGTCTCTGTCTAATAGTTGGGACAGACCGAATGTCTGCGTGTCATCGTGCTGTCGGCCTTTCCTTATCCTGAGTCGATCAAGTAAATTACAAGTCTACAGTCTCGTTCGATAGGTTATCTAATTTCACGTAAACACCTTTGTGCTTGTTTCGTTTTCTTGTATCACGATCGAGTTTACATTTCCAAGGAATTCGAACATCCCAAACAGCTGGTATGTTCTCTCGTATTTACAAGCGCGTGGCGTAATGGTTAAAGTCATGGGAAACGGACTCGTCGCCCCGAGTTCAAATCCTGAACGTAGTAATTGCATTTCACTTAGCGCTAATACCCCTGAGAAACATATGAATCCTACTCTCCCTCCAGCTATGGATAAATAGCAGGGCAGACTGGGCTTTTAACCTTGTTTAGGCAACCGGTCTAGGAGAAGGAAAACTCAAAATTCAAACCTGTTGAACTCCGCTTAAGAAATTGACCTTGTGTCACATCCTGCTCGTGCGGAGGGGTTGGTAAATATATATACATGTATATTGTATTTGGTTTTCCGGTTTACTTTTATTACGATCAAGTGACGCTGAAAGCACCGGTTCCTGCTAGATCACCGAAGTTAAGTAGGGATAAGACTGATCAATACTTAACTGGGTGACCACTTAAATATCCTTACATCAACCTTAAGAGAAAAAACTTTATTGTTTTCGCTTTTTTTCCCCTATCTACTCAGTCTGAGAGACCCCCTCCGATCTATCGGCTAGTTACGTCAAAGTTTATTATTACAAAATTTGTGGTTCTGTTTTTTTACTGGAAATAACAGAGCCAAAATTATCTATTTATTTTCCCATTAAACTAACCCTAAACCCCCAGCCCCAACTCCAACCCCAACCCTAACCTAACCCTAACCCTAAACCCTAACCCTAAACCTATTTTTTCAAGTGACACAGCTTCGGCTACGGACTTCAATTGTAGTTGGTGTTTTTTTCAGCAGCCACCGGCTAGCGGTTTTTGAGGCAGGAGGCCGGAACGGAACTCTGCGAATATACCCCTCAGTTCTTCTCATCTTTTCACAGAACATATACAATATCAAATACAATATCTTCATTCCGAGCAAATTCTGTTAAGTAAATCATCATATTTTTCATGTCATGTCTAAACTCCCCGAAATAGGCTATAATGCAAAATCTCTAAGTCTTTTGTTATTTCTTTACTTATAAATTTGCTCTGTGACTCTAACAATAAGAGCACACATTGAGCTCTCAAACTGCGACAGGTTGTTTTAAAAAAAACTCCTATGTCGTAAAGAAGATTTCTTCTCTGGACATTTGGATTATATATATATATATATATATATATATATATATATATATATATATATATATATATGGAAAAATGGACAAAGAAATCGATTCCAGAATAGGTAAAGCTAGCACTGCATTCGGCAATCAGAAACATCGTTTATGGAGTACCAAAGATGTATCTCTTAAAATAAAAATTAACATCTACAGAGCAGTCGTGCTTTCTACTTTACTGTACGGTGCTGAAGCTTGGACATTTTACTGCAAGCACATAAACCAACTTGACGCATTTCACATGCGTTGTCTTCGTGTCATTTGCGGTATAAAATGGGATGACAAAGTAAAAAACAGCACAATTTTAAAAAGATGTGATATTGCTGGCATTGAAACCCTACTAGCCAAGATTCAACTTAGGTGGGCTGGTCACGTCCGTATAAATGAGAACAGGCTTCCAAAGAAGTTTTTATACGGGCAACTACCAAATGCTAAGCGTTCCATTGGACGTCCTCTCTTACGCTACAAGGACAAATTGAAGAACAATTTGAAACGCCTAGATATTGACCTGAGTGCTTGGGAAGATCTAGCATCGGATCGGAAGGAATGGCGTAAGACCTGTTTCGCTAAACTAAAGAGCTTTGAACAAAATAGACTGAAGCATAGAGATCGGCTCCGCATAAGTTTAAAAGAAAAACATTTAACCCCTGCCTTGGATCATTTCGTTTGTCAGTGTGGCTTCATGGTTCGCAGCAGGGCTGGGCTGCTGTCACACTCGAGGAAACATTAAATGTTTTCTTGACAGCATGCACAACGTGGGAGGAATCAAATCACTCACTGCTGACCCTCATCTATCGTTCTCGATAGGAGAGTCCACTATATATATATATATATATATATATATATATATATATATATATATATATATATAAATCAGTGCATGATTATCACAGTTTGGATCTGTGCCGTAAAGTGGGGACATGACGGTAGATGTAGCGCTTCAACTCAGACACAAAAGCAATCTTTCTTCTGCTCTGAATCTAGTGAAACGGAGATATACTCTCTCGCTGTCTGGCTTTACTCTTACTTAGTGTAACAATATTAAAACACAAACACTTAAATACATATACACAAATACACACTCAAATACACACACTCACACACACACACACACACACACACACACACACACATATATATATATATATATATATATATATATGCACTGCTGATGAGACCAAAGGAGGTCGAAACAGCTGTCCAGTGCTCCGGATGTCGCAAATGGTGTTTGCCGAGTTGTCTGGTCGTGGAAATATGATTCAAAATTATCAATATATATATATATTATATATATATATATATATATAATATATATATTATATATATATATATATATATATATATATAAGTAAAATTCCCATTCTTCTGTGAGTTGTGCTGTTAGCTCGGTGGTAGCATCCCTGACTGACAAAAATCGGTTGTTGA
>CM042154.1:19829876-19853193 GCA_023376005.1 Doryteuthis pealeii
AAATGAGTAAAGAAAAGAAATGTAGATGGATAAAAATGAATTTTATCGATATCACTTTTAATCGATATCACTTACACATGTGTTTCGGTCTGTTTATCAAAATGTATACGGATTTACGTTATTATTATTATTAAAATAATCAGATGGAGTTGAAATGATGATGATAATAATAATAGGAAAAATGTTTCAAATGTTCCGTACACAGAGAGATTTTGCCGACCTTCATCAGAGTAGTATTTTTATTTTTTGAGTTGGAGACAAGAATAGAATTTCAAATGTTCGAAAATGAATATTTTTTTAAATCGTTATGAACGCAGAGGCCGTTAGGCACAGTTAAGAATTTTTGAAAGTTTTGGTGGAAGGGTATAATTTGTATTGCAAAGATTGAAATGTTATTAGTAATCATAAAACTTGTTGATGTTTGAAATGTGTTTTCATGTTATTTTTTGGGGTAAGAAAAAAGAAGGAAAGAAGAAAGAAATTGGTGAAAACCGAAAAGAGTTAACCCCTCAAAATGAGTGAATGGGTCAAGTAAGGAAATAAGTGTTAAATAATGAATTGAAATAAAATAGGAAATGTTAAATAAAGTGATGTGGTGATATTATTTAATATATATATATGTATTACCATGCTTTGAAAAATGGTCAGGAATATAAATACTTTACACGAAATTCCTCTAAAAAAATTCCTTTGGCAAATAATATTGTGAGATGAGAATATCAAAGAGTCTAAGCCAATCGTAGACCAAGGAGTCTCAGCTCATATTTGACGAACAAAGATTAGAATTGATTCCCTCAAAAATGTTGGCTCGTGAGCGCTGAATAAGAAGATTTTATTCAAAAAGTTGTTACCAAAATTCTATGCCAAGACAATATACAAGAATTATTATATACAAGCTAGCAAGCTGAATAGAATCTGTCCGACCCGGTGAGGATTTCACAGATAAGCCAATAATTTCTTGTAAAAGAACCAGAACATTGACAAATCGCATTTTGGACGGTGACCAGCGAATGACAAACGAAAGCTTTTAGCGTTAAATTCTATAAAGTTGGATACGGTCTATTGAGTGAGGGCAGCAGTTTTTTTTGTTTTTTTTTGCTGGCCGTCATATAAAGATTTTTAAAAAAAATCGTACGTTTGAAAACAGACAACAAGATGTGTGTATATATAGCTAACAAGATGCTATTAAAACCTTTTTTTAATATTAATTAACAAGAACACGAATGCAAGGAAAGAAAAACACAGACACAGACATATAAACACACACACACACACGCACACACACACACACACACACACAAAACACAAGCACACACACACACACATATATATATATATGTAGTATATTAGGAAAAATGAAAAAAACACAGGTTTAAATGGGTTAAGTGGATAGTTTATTGGCCGACGCTGCAGTGTTTCGATCTATTAATTAGATCATCTTCAGGGCATTTGTTGGTATATGGAAGGTGATAATAAATTATTTATCACAGAATAACGAGAAAAGCGAGTGGTAGTTATGTGTTATTCAGTTTTAAAAATTTTGAAGTTTGAAGTTTTGAAGTTCGGTTTTGAAATGTGACGTCAAATGTTCTATTTTACGGCGTTAGTATAGGATGGTGTATGTGTGTGTATCGAAAGGCAACATTGTGCATTTTTTAGGTGTGTGGTTGTGTGTGTGTGTGTATGAATTTTTTTTGCGAATGACGACAGCGGAAATGAACCTTAAGTTGTGTGTGTGTGAGTGTGTGTGTGTGTGTGTGTGTGTGTATTGGTAAGAGGTAGGGGAAACAAAGATCTCGTGGCGTCAGGAGAATTTTTATTTTTTATATTAAGACAAGAAAGAAGTCTGTGTGTGTGGGGGAGGGGGAATTAAAATAGTGAAAAAATGTATATATATATATATATATATATATATATATATATTTAAGAATGGAAGGTTCTTAAATAAATTTATGCTCTACATTGTATTGAGCACTTTGTATTTGTTTTTTCTCAACCTTAACCTCTGGATATTGTGCGCTTCCAACGATCGTTCTTATACCCACCGGTAAGTTAATACTTATACATATACAAATATATATATATATATATATATAGATAGATAGATAGATAGATATCAGCTGATAAGCTGGTGGTGGGAATAATCCTGTTCAGGACCTTTTTAATAGAGCTATATCAAGAATTGGTAGTCGACGTGGACAGCTCAGTGTATATTAAATTGATAAATATATACAGAACACTATTAATGGATTTGATGAAGAACGTCTTAAATATCGGTTATTTTAATGGTTATAAATTTATTTAAACGAGAAGATTCTCGTCTTTGAAAAATCCTGGCATCCTGAGACCGTCAATAATAATAAATGAAAAATTTAACATTGTTTATGTTAATATGATTCGGTTTATGTTGCTTATATTTATGAAAGGGCTATACGCCTTTGTGGTATTATTAATCTATTGCTGAAAAGAGAATAGTTAGATGTACTAGCAAATATATGCACCCTCCGGGTGCAAGTATTTAAGTTTTAATGTAATGAAATATCGTATTAAATTAGAAAGTCTAATAAGAATGCAGATAAAAAGATTTGAAACAGAGTGGGGGTATAATAGAAAAATAGAAATGAAACTTACTCTTCCATCACTGCCGTCTTTCATTGCTGAATTTTACTTATTTAACTATTTAGTTAAATTAGGAAATAAAGAATAAAATTACACTTATTTTTTCTTGTTAATGGATTTCATTTAAGATTTATTGGAGAGATGTTTGCTTATATTCATTAAAATAAAACCAAACAGTTAGAAATCAATAATACTAAGCACATATTTAATAAAATCACATTTTTAATATCAATATGCAAATTAGCCTTCCCATCACACTGCAAACCGCTATTTTTTGTATATATAAATACAATTGCATGTTATCTGTATGTAGATATGGACAACACTAATAAAAAGGTGAAGCAATTTTATTAATAATTGAGGTTTGAATATAAATAAAATCATGGAGAATGTGATGTATATAACTATGTTAATTGTGACTCGATTAGTAATATAGTTTCGGTTACAGACAGAAAAACACACAATCTCCATTATAATAAGATATATTTCCCAAAAGGAACAACGCTATGGGAAATACAATCAGCCTCGTCCAGAAATTGAATTCATCTCAATATGTCCACTTGCTACTACGACAACAATTACACCATGTGTTTATCTATCTATCGGTCTATCTGTCTGTCTGTCTATCTGTGTCTGTCTGTCTGTCTTTGCAAAGCATATATAATATTACATATACAAAGGTGTTAATAATTGAAAGTGAAAGTCTGTGACGAGTGACGGTTGATTATTTTTTGTTTTTAGCTGAGAGCTAATATTTGAGGTATTAGCGAGCTTCAGATACGCCTATGTTAAAGAAAATATAATTTTAAACATATTACAACACATAATTCATTACATTGTCTTCTTTTTTTATGTTTTTATACAATACAGGGTTATTTTTCTTCTTTAACTGGTCACAGGAAGACCACTTAAAAGCTCTTGTTTTAAAGGAAACAACGCCCTTCCAATCTACGTCATGGATTTTGTTTTCTTCTGGATTAAATGTCCACAATAAAATTTTATTCTTTTCGCTTTTTTCCCCTATCTACTCAGTCTGAGAGACCCCCTCCGATCTATCGGCTAGTCACATCAAAGTTTATTACAAAATGCCACAACAAATACTGTTAGTAACCTCATGTCAAAATGACTTGATTCGGCATTAAATTACCCGAGAAGGTTTCATATGCCGTAAAACAAAGTTAAGTAGGGATAAGACTAGTCACGTCAAAGTTTATTACAAAATGTGTGGGTTCTGTTTTTTTTCTATGGGTATGTTGTATTAGCTTTCCGGTTACTTTTATTACGATCAAGTCACGCTGAAAGCATCGTTTCCGCTAGATCACCAAAGTTAAGCAGCGATGAGCTTGTTCAATACTTAGATGGGTAACCATTTAAGCCACAACAGATACTGTAAGTAACCTCATGTCAAAATGACTTGATTCGGCATTAAATTACCCGAGAAGGTTTCATATGCCGTAAAACAAAGTTAAGTAGGGATAAGACGGAACAATACTTAACTGGGTGACCACTTACATATCCTTACATCAACCTTAAGAGAAAAAAACTTTATTTTTTCGCTTTCCCCTATCTACTCAGTCTGAGAGACCCCCTCCGATCGATCGGCTAGTTACGTCAAAGTGTATTACAAAATTTGTGGGTTCTGTTTTTTCTGGAAATAACAGAGCCAAAATTATTTATTTATTTTCCCATTAAACTAACCCTAAACCCCCAGCCCCAACTCCAACCCTAACCCTAACCCTAAACCTAAACCCTAACCCTAACCCTAGTTTTTTTCAAGTGACACCGCTTCGGCTACGGACTTCAATCGTAGCTGGGTTTTTTTTCAGCAGCCACCGGCTAGCGGTTTTTGAGGCAGGAGGCCGGAACGGAACTCCGCGAATATATACCCCTCAGTTCTACTCATCGTCTTAGGTGATGGTGTTTCTCACCAGGTGGTGATATGTTTGAAGGCTATGATTTCCTGAAATGTAGCAAACAATTTGTTTATAATCTATGACGTTTCATTTTCAACGACCTTTAATGGTAAGTGCATTTCATTATTTCAACGCTTTCTTTTAGTTATTAACATTAGCTATATAATATTATATATATATATATATATATATATATATATATATATATATATATCGGGGATGTTCGCTCTGTATCTATTCTTTTTTTTTTCGACATATACAGAAGATGTTTATGTGAATTTACATTTTTTTACCAATCCTTTTAGTCAGATATTTTGTTATCAAAATAAGGTATACTATTTTTTAGTTTTGCCAAATACATTAAATGGAGAAGAAAGAAAATAATCAATTCATCATACTGTGTGGTAATCATATCTATGTATTTATCTATTTATCTATCTATCCATCTATCTATCTATCTATCTATCTTTGATTGTTTTAATTTACGGAATATTGACCCTTTTCGGGCCATTTAATGCCTAAACCGATGATTTTTGATAAACAAAGGTTGTTTACAATACCTGCTATTGATCTTTCTCTCTTTCTCATTCTCTCTGTCTCCCTGTCTCTCTCTGTCTCTCCCCCCTTTCTCTCTGTCTGTCTCTCTCTGTCTGTTTCTGTCTCTGTCTCTCTCTCTCTGTCTGCCTGTCTGTCTGTGTCTGTGTCTGTCTGTCTGTCTGTCTGTCTGTCTCTCTCTCTCTCTCTATATATATATATATAATATATAGAGAGAGAGAGAGAGAGGGGGAGAGAGAGAGAGATTAATGTTAATAACTAAAAGAAAGTCCGGTTGTTGTAGGGGTTACGATGCTCGCCGTCAGCTTGACAATCGGGTTTCGAATCACGCACAAGGCGGTCTTCCTATCTATAGCTCTGCTGATGAGGCCTAATAGGCCGAAATGTACATACAGAGATTGATTTTTCTCGATTTGTTTAGCCTCACATTTAAATAGGTATGCCCGCCTAATTAATTAATTATTAATTAATTAACTTTCAAAATTAGGTACGACTTCAATTAAGCACATATTCTCCCAAAAAATTGTCGGTTAAAAAAAGCCATATCAAAACACATCGCTTGTGTATTTACTTTCTTATATATATATATATATAATATATATATATATATATATTATATATATATATATATATATATACAAGACCGGGTGTGAGGTCTTTAGATTTAGCCCAAATATTAATATATATATATATATATATATATATATATATATATATATGTATTATATATGTAATATATATATAATATATATATATATATATACATATATACATAGACGGGTGTGAGGTCTTTGATTTAGCAAATATTATATATATATATATATATATATATATATATAGAGAGAGAGAGAGAGAGAGAGAGATGTTTATATCCAACTTACTTTTTACCGATCCATTTAGTCAGATATTTTTGCTATCAAAGTAATCCGTACTTTTTTCATTTTTGTCATATACATTAAATTAAAGGAAGCGCGTGGTGTAATGGTTAAAGTCACGGGAAATGGACTCGTCGACCCGAGTTCAAATCCTGGATGTGGTAATTGCATTTCACTTAGCGCTAATACCCTTGGGAAAGGTATGTATCCTAATCTCCCTACAACTATGGATAAATAGTAGGGCAGACTAGGCCTCTTTAACCTTGGTTAGGCAACCGGTCTAGGAGAAGGAAAACTCTGAATTCAAACCTGTTGAAACTCCGCTAAGTGAAAGTGCCAATACCACATTCCAGCGATTTGAACTCGGGTCGACCGAGTCCATTTTATCCCGTGACTTAAACCATTACACCACGCGCTTCCTTTAATTTAATGTATATGACAAAAATGACAAAAAAGGTACGGATTACTTTTGATAGCAAAATATCTGACTAAATGCGATCGGTAAAAAAAAAGTTAAGTTGATATAAACATCTTTCTCTCTCTCTCTCTCTCTCTCTCTATATATATATGATATATATATAATACTATATATATAATTTGCCTAAATCACAAGGACCTCACACCCGGTCTTGTTATTACTATGTATATATATAATATATAATATATATCATAGTATACATATATATACATATATATATATATATATATATTATATATATATAATATATATATATATTTGCTAAATCAAAGACCTCACACCACCGGTCTTGGTTTATATATATTTTTTTTTTTTTTTTTTTTTTTATATATATATATATATATATATATATATATTATTATATATATATATATATATAAGAAGTAAATACACAAGCGATGTGTTATGATATGGCTTTTTTAACCGACAATTTTTGGAGAATATGTGCTTAATTTGGAAGTCGTACCTAATTTGAAAGTTAATTAATTAATAATTAATTAATTAGCGCGGGCATAACCTATTTAAATGTGAGGCTAAAACAAATCGAGAAAAATCAATCTCTGTATTGTACATTTCGGCCTATTTAGCCTTCATCAGCAGAGCTATAGATAGGAAAGACCGCCTTGTGCGTTTGATTCGAAACCCGATTGTCAACTGGACGGCGGAGCATTCGTAACCCCTACAACAACCGGACTTTCATTTAGTTTTAACATTAATCTCTCTCTCTCGTCCCCTCTCCTCTCTTCTTCTCTCTATATTATTATATTATATATATTATAGAGAGAGATAGAGAGACAGACAGACAGACAGCACAGACAGACACAGACCACAAGACAGGACAGGCAGACAGAGAGAGAGAGACAGAAGACAGAAACAGACAGAGAGAGACAGACAGAGAGAAAGGGGGAGAGACAGAGCAGAGACAGGGAGGACAGAGAGAATGAGAAAGAGAGAAAGATCAATAGCAGGTATTGTAAGACAAACCTTTGTTTATCAAAAATCATCGGTTTACGGCATTTAAATGGCCCGAAAAGGGCAATATTCCGCTAAATTTTAAAACAATTCAAAGAAGATAGATAGATAGATAGATGGATAGATCAGATAAAATAGATAAATACACTAGATTATGATTACACACAGCTATAGATGCAATTGATTATTTTCTTTCTTCTCCATTTAATGTATTTGGCAAAACTAAAAAATTAGCTATACCTTATTTTATAACAAAATATCTGACTAAAAGGATTCGGTTAAAAAAAATGCAAATTCACATAAACATCTTCTGGTATATGTCGAAAAAAAAAAAAGAATAAGATACAGACGCGAACATCCCCCTATAATATATATATATATATATAAAGATATATAATTATATATATTTATATATATATATATATAGCTAATTTAATAACTAAAAAGAAAGCGTTGAAATAATGAAATTTGCACTTACCATTAAAGGTCGTTGAAAATGAAAAACGTTCATAGATTATAAACAAATGTTTGTTTACCCTACATTTCAGCGAAATCATAGCCCTTCAAAACATATCACCACCTGCGCTGAGAAAAACACATCACCTAAGACGATGAGTAGACTGAGGGTATATATTCTTTCGGAGTTCCGTTGCCGGCCTTTCCTGCCTCAAAAACCGCTAGCCGGTGGCTGCCTGAAAAAAAAAACCCAGCTACGATTGAAGTCCGTAGCGAAGCGGTGTCACTTGAAATAAAAACTAGGGTTAGGGTTAGGTTTTAGTTTAGGGTTAGGGTTAGGGTTGGAGTGCGGGCTGGGGGTTTAGGGTTAGTTTAATGGGGAAAATAAAATAAATAATTTTGGCTCTGTTATTTTCCAGAAAAAACCAGAACCCACAAACTTTGTAATACACTTTGACGTAACTAGCCGATCGATCGGAGCGGTAGGGTCTCTCAGACTGAAGAGATAGCGGGGGCCGAAAGCGAAAGAATAAGAGTTTTATTCTCTTAAGTTGATGTTAAGGATATTGTAAGGGTCTCACCCAGGTAAGTTATTGTTCCGCTCTTATCCCTACTTAACTTTGTTTTACGGCATATGAAACCTTCTCGGGTAATTTAATGCCGAATCAAGTCATTTGCACATTCGAGGTTACTTACAGTATCTGTTGTGGCTTAATTGGTTACCCATCTAAGTATTGAAACAAGCTTTCATCGCTGCTTAACTTTGGCTGATCTAGCGGGAACGATGCTTTCAGACTGTGATCTTGATCGTAAATAAAATGTAAACCGGAAAGCTAATACAACATACCCATAGAAAAAAAACAGAACCCACCACATTTGTAATTAAACTTTGACGTGACTTCTTATCCCTACTTAACTTTGTTTTACGGCATAGAAACCTTCTCGGGTAATTTTAATGCCGAATCAAAGTCATTTTGGACATGAGGGTTACTAACCAGTATTTGTGTGGCATTTTTGTAATAAACTTTTGATGCTGGGACTAGCGATAGATCGGAGGGGGTCTCTCAGACTGAGTAGATAGTGGAGAAAAAAAGCGAAAAAGAATTTAAAATTTTATTTTGCTGGACATTTAATCCAGAGAAAACAAAATTAACATGCACGTAAGATTTGGAAGGCGTTTGTTCCTTTAAAACAAGAGCTTTTAAGCTGGTCTTCCATGTGGACCAAGTTAAAGAAGAAAAATAACCCTGTATTGGTATTAAAAACATAAAAAAAAGAAGACAAGTGTAATTGACCTTATGTGTTGTAATAATGTTTTAAAATTATAATTTCTTTAACATTAGGCGTATCTGAAGCTCGCTAATACCTTCAAATATTACTCTCAGCTTAAAAAACAAAAAATAATCAACCGTCATCGTCACAGACTTTCACTTTCAATTATTAAACACCTTTGTATATGTAATATTATATATGCTTTTGCAAAGACAGGACAGACAGGACACAGATAGACAGACAGACAGATTAAGACCGCATAGATAGATAAAACACATGGTTGTAAATTGTTGTCGTAGCTAGCAAAAGATGGACATATGAGATGAATTCAATTTCTGGCACGATGGCTGATTGTATTTCCCATAGCGTTGTTCCTTTTGGAAATATATCTTATTTATAATGGAAGATTGTGTGTTTTTCTTGTCTGTAACCGGAAAAACTATATTTACTAATCGAGTCACAATTAACATAGTTATATACATCAACATTCTCCATTGATTTTATTTATATTCAACCTCAATTATTAATAAATTGCTTTCAAAACCTTTTACTTAGTGTTGTCATTATCTACATACAGATAACATGCAATTGTATTTATATTATACAAAAAATAAGCGGTTTTGCAGGTGTGATGGGAAGGCTATTTTGCATTATGATTATTTAAAAATGTGATTTTATTTAAATAGGCGTGCGGCTCGTTCCCAACGGCATCTAGTGCATTTCAGTATAAAATTGATCTCCTAAACTGTCTTTGGTTGTCTCTCATTTTAATGAATATAAGGCCAAACATGCTCTCAATAAACTCCTTAAATGAAATCCATTCAACACAGAATAAAATAAGTGTAAATTCTTCATTGCCTTCTTATTTCGCCTTAATTCCATCAACTACAATATAGTTAAATAAGTAAGAATTTCAGTCTACCCCATGAAAGACGGGCCCCTCGCACTGCTGACCTGGACAGCAGTTACAGCTATTACAGTATCTATTCTTTTTCTATCTATACCCCCTCCCACTCTGTTTCAATATCGTTCTTCTATCTGCATTCTTATTAGCACTCTATCTAATATAATACGACTATTTCTCATACTACATTAAACTTATAATTACTTTTGCACCTCTCGCTCGAGGGTGCATCACTATTTTGCTAGGTCTACAGTCCTAACTTATTCTCTTTCAGCAATAGATTAATAATACCCACAAAGGCCGTATAGCCCTTTCATAAATTATAAAGCAACATTTTAAAGAATGCATAATTAACATAAACAATGTTACGAA
This sequence comes from Doryteuthis pealeii, assembly GCA_023376005.1. NCBI lineage: Eukaryota > Metazoa > Mollusca > Cephalopoda > Myopsida > Loliginidae > Doryteuthis > Doryteuthis pealeii. The sequence continues at coordinate 19,840,293 of CM042154.1, forward strand.
ACTTTCCTTCCTATTTGATTAGTTATTGACGGTCTCAGGATGCCAGGATTTTTCAAGACGAAGGAATCTTTCTCGCTTTAAATAAATTTAATAAACCATTAAAATATACCGCATATCTTAAGACGCTTCTTCATCAAATCCCATTAATAGTGTTCTGCTATATATTTATCAATCTTAACTATACACTGCAGCTGTCCACTGTCGACTACCAATTGCTTGATTATAGCTCTATTAAAAAGGTCCGAACCGTGATTATTCCCACCACCCCAGCTTATTTCAGCTGATATCTATCTATCTATCCTATCTATATTATATATATTATATATACTATTTTGTATATCGTATAAGTATTAACTTACCGGTGGGGTAATAAGAAACGATCGTTTGGAAGCCGCACAATAATCCAGGAGGTTAAGCGTTGAGAAAAAAAACAAATACAAAGTCGCTCAAATACAATTGTAGAGCATTAAATTTATTTAAGAACCTTCCATTCTTAAATATATATATATATATAGTATAATATATATATGATACATATTTTCTCACTTTTTTAATTCCCCCTCCCCCCCACACACACAGACTTCTTTCTTGTCTTATATAAAAAATTAAAATTTCTCCTGACGCCCACGAGCATCTGTTTCCCCTACCTCTTACCAATACACACACACACACACACACACACACTCACACACACACAACTTAAGGTTCATTTCCGCTGTCGTCATTCGCAAAAAAATTCATTACACACACACACAACAAACCACACACCTAAAAAAATGCACAATGTTAGCCTTTCGAACAACAACACATACACGCATCATATACTAACGCCGTAAAAATAGAACATTGACCGTTCACATTTCAAAACCGAACTTCAAAACTCAAACTTCAAAATTTTTAAAACTGCCACTAAACACGATGGAACTATACCACTTCGCCTCTGGTTCCTCCTGTTATTCTCTGCTGATAAATAATGTTATTATCACCTCTCCCCACATATACACAACAAATGCCCTCTGAAGACTGATTCTAATTAATATATATCGAAACCTGCTCAGCAGACGGCCATAACTATCCATTACCCATTAAACCTGTGTTTTTTTCATTTTTCCCATAATATACTACATTATCATATATTAATATGGCCAGTGTGTGGTGATGTGTCTTGTGGTTGGTTGTTGTGTTGTGGGTGTGCGTGCCGTGGTGTGTCTGTGTAGTTAAATGTCCTGTGAATATGTCTTTGTGTTTTCTTTCCCTTGCATTCGTGTTCTTGTTAATTATATATTAAAAAAAGGTTTTAATAGGCATCTTGTTACTATATATACACACATCTTGTTGTCTGTTTTCAAACGCTACATTTTTTTTTAAAAAATCTTTATTATGACGGCCAAGACCCAAAAAAAAACAAAAAAACTTGCTTGCCCTCACCTCAATAGACCGTATCCAACTTTATAGAATTTTAACGGCTAAAAGCTTTCGTTTTGTCCATTCCGCTGGTCACCGTCCAAAATGCGATTTTGTCAATGTTCTGTTCTTTCTACCAAAGAAATTATTGGCTTATCTGTGAAATCCTCAACCGCGGTCGGACAGATTCACTTTCAGCTGCTAGCTTGTATATAATAATTCTGTATATGTCTTGCGCACTAGAATTTCTTCCACCAGACTCTCAGGTCACACAACTTTTTGCAATTAAAATCTTTCTTATTCCAGCGCCTCACGCAGCCAACATTTTTGAGGGAATCAATTCTAATCCTTTGTTTTCAGCGTCACAATGATGAGCTGAGACTTCCTTGGTCTCACGATTGGTCTTAGACTCTATTGATCATTCTTCATCTCACTAATATTGTATTGCACCTCACAAAGGAACTTGTTTGATTTTAGGAGGAATTCGTGTAAAGTTATTAATATCTACTGACCATTTATTCCAAAGCATTTGGTAATATACCATATGAGCTATTCAATATATTAAATAATATCACCACATCACTCTTATTTAACACTTTCCTGATTATTTTCATGATTCATTAATTAACACTTATTCCCTACTTGACCCATTCACTCATTTTGGCGGTTAAACTCTTTTCGCGTTTTCAACCAATTTCTTTCTTCTTTCCTTCTTTTTTTCTTACCCCAAAAAAATAACATGGAAAACACATTTTCAAACCATCAACAAGTTTTTATGATTACTAATAACATTTCAATCTTTGCCAATACGAAATATTACCCTTTCCACCAAAACTTTCAAAACATTCTTAACTGCCTGCCTAACCGGCTCCTACTCGGTCTGCATAACGATTTAAAAAAAATATTCATTCGAACATGAAAATTGGCTTAATTAATTCTTGTCTCCAAACTCAAAAAATAAAAAAATACTTACTTCTGATGAAGCGTCGGCAAAATCTCTCTGTGTACGTGAAAACATTTGAAACATTTTTCCGCTATTATTATTTATCATTCATACATTTCAACTCCTCTGATTATTTTAATAAAATCGAATAACGTAAATCCCGTATACATTTTGACATAAACAGACGCGAAACACATGTGTAAAAGTGAATTCGCAAATTAATAAGTGATGACTCGATAAAAATTCATTCTTTATCCATCTACATCTTCTTTTCTTTACTCATTTTTTCCTCATATGTTAAGAATCACGTCTCTTCACTGCATAGTTATACTGATGACTAAGTCTAGTTAAGACGGCAGCAGACTCGACCGGGCAAAACTCAGTCGATTTCTATCTCCCGGATTTGGAGGCAGCTTGCAAAATCTAGCCACATTAAGAAGATGTGATACGTCGGAAACAGCGGTCTCTGTGCATCTACAATATACATATATATATATAATATAGTAGTAATTGTATATATATATAATACTATATAATATTATATAATATATAATTACACAAGATCCAGTCAAAATAGTAATTTGGCATTTATTTAGGGACATTTATAATTACCAACACAGGAAACCATGTATTCATACATCAAAAATAAGAAGCATGGTCCTCTCGCATGGATCAGCCATCCCCTTACTTCTCCACTCGTAGCTCACCCCGCTCATTCTCTATCAACTAGCGATGTTCCACCTTCCTCGAAATGAAGGAGCCTTGTTATACACTGCCTCCTAAAAGTCTGTTAAGTCTATTTCTTTGAGGGCACTTAACTTCACTAATGATTTATCACTTTTATTCGTCACTTGTGGGTGATAATGTTTCGCTCTCAACACCCTATGTTTCAAATGGGCGTCCTACATCCGAATTAGCATCTATAGTCTGAAGGCGCAAATCTGGCGCAAACAGTGTGGTCATGCGAGCGATGCGGTAAAGTTGGTCCAGCGCCGAATGCGACGGCTGAGATTTTCCTCCCCTTGTCCTGATGTTTGCCGATGATGTGGCGACGGCATTGTCGCTGCAGCAAACGTGAGGAACAATGCGGCATTTACAAGTTGCGGTGTCTTGACTCCCTTGACGCATTCTTGCTCTGGGCCTCGGTTCCAGCGCGTCTCATATCTTTAGAAAAAAACATTCACAAGAAATAAAAAATGCATAAATGCCACTTAGTGTATTGACTCATCATCAACTCATAAACCGTCCCTCGTCACTCATTGCTCTCTCAGCGCTAGGCAGGTCCTCCCTCCCCTCTGGCCAGTCATCCGCCCGTATCCGTTATACCCTTTCACAGGAGCCATGGTCTGTGTATATCCTTGTCTCGCCAAGCGTCTCTGTCAAACTCATCTCGTCGTCTAGAGCAGGCTCTTTTCCGCGGCAGTCCAATCCTGTTATCCTGCACAGCCTCGGTCTATATGCATACTCCTTGCTGCCGCATGGCGCACTCCCACTTAGCATCTGTATTTCACTGAGTTTACTCTTTACACCTTCGATTCACAAGCTCACGCTGTCCAGCATGTGCTCTTCTGTGCCGCGCTCTGTTCGGGATTTGCGTTGCTCCTGTATAGGATGCAAAGTTCGGCCGATAATACCTGCTTCCTTAAATGAGAAAATCTTAACTTCAGACATATAGCGGATATTTTTAGATCCTTCTGATCTCTCACTCATCTTAAATAGCTACGGTCCCTGCGATCCCAAAGCAGAATTTCCGATTTCTTCTCTTCTATGTAATTCTCCATATCTCTACATGTAGACATAATAAACCACTCATTTAGAAACATATAATAGTCTGTACGAGTGACAAACTGGCAGAACTGAGTCTCGAGCCGCAATCCCTGGGTTAGCCACCTAAATTTGCGGTGAATAACGGTGGCGCAAATCCTGTTCGTATGCGCAAGCTTGTCAATGAAAAAACATCCTTGAATTGAGCATGCACGTCTACGCACATTAACGCCGGTGGCCGACCGCGCTGTGCGGCCGCTTTATTATGGAACCCGAGATTGCTTAACCATCAAAGCCGGACAGCCGGTTCTGGTAACAATCGACCGATCGCGGTGTTAAAACTAAACAGCAACGAGAACAAAACAGAGTAACCAAAACGAATGAATACTTTGCCACAAGGCTTGGCCACAAGTCTGGACAAAATGGGCCGGGAAGATCATCGAGTCCGGACAAACCAAACTGATCCTATTTCGCTATAAAAGACTCTTTTGCTATTGTTAGGAACGAAGCGATGAACCACTCAGTGGTCCTTACGAGAGCTCTTTTACTGTCTGAGATCTTTTATGTTTCTACTGTGTCGAGTGCTTGTGTTTCTAGTTTTGTGTTTGCGTTTGTATTTGTTTGGTCTTTGTTGACTGTGCTTGTTTTGTCGTGTTGTTTGTTTTTGTGTTAATCTTTTCTAATAATTTTTGGCCAGATATCTGTTAGTATATTTGTTAGTCTATATGTCTCTTCATACCTACTGTAGTAACTGTTCTGCTACGAAAAGAACACGTTCAAGATCCTACATGACACTATGATTCTCAATATAAATAAAGGGATCGACAACTTATTAAACAAAAGCACTCTCTACACACACGTACTGGTCAGTCTAATTCTAATCACTATCGTAAGTATCTATTCAGCTCTCTATAATATATAATATTAGTATAATATATTTATATATGTGTGTGTGTGCTGTGGCTCGTCGTCAGATCGTGAGATTCGTGTGCTATAATATGAATGAATAGAGACATGAATAATAATTAATATAATATATTATTGATGCTAATATATATTATGTATATATACATACATACATTACATACATACATATATATATAGTATATATATATATATATATACAACAATAATATATTATATTATTATATTATATTCATTACGTTTACTGTATGGTGATATGAATATATATTATATTATATAGTATATATATATATATATAGTAATATATATATTATATATATTTGGTTTTGGTTTTTTTTTACGGCATATCACCTCAGTGGGCCATTTTAATGCCGATACAGTTTTGAATAAATCAATTCTTAATGGATTTAATACAATTTTTTTATAAATAACATTTTTCTATTTAACCCATAAGATAGTACCCTAACCAGGTACTACCACCCCGTATATATACTATATAATATATATATACGAATTATATAGCCTTAACTATATATATTCGTCATATAAGTCTATCACACAAATCTAAATATAATTGATATTAGTCCACTTCTATATTAGATTATTATTATATTCATTACCATCGAATTCACCATCTAGTAACTGTGCTAACTCACACACTGGCAACCATCTCCTGATTGACTATAGTTAACTATAATATATATACTATTATATATTAGCTATTCACATTACACGTAAATGTTTTCCCAGTTAATCAGTGCAAATATCTAGCAGGCGCCCTCAGGCCGCGGAATCGAAACTCGAACACCAACCGTCATTCCTTTACGTCAGTCAGCGGATGCTACCAACCGACTCAGTCTAACGAGCACAACTCACAGGAAGAATGGCGAATTTTAGACTAATATATTATATATATACTCAGCATATTATATATATATATATACATATATATGTATATTATATACTATATTTCATAGTATATCTATACGTACTCTCATTATATCATTGATAATTGGCGGTTACTCATGCACATCATATTTCCAGCGACCAGAGCAACGTCGGCAAACACCATTTAGCGAATCCGGCAGCACTGTGACAGCTGTTTTCGACCTCCTTTGGGTCTTCGATCAGCAGTGCATATATATATATTATAGTATATATATATATTATATGTGTGTGTGTGTGTGTGTGTGGTGTGAGATGTGTGTGTGTGAGTGCTGTGTATTTGAGTGCTGTATTTGATGGTATATGTATTTAAGTGTTTGTGTTTTTTAAATATTGTTACACTAAGTAAGAGTAAACGCCAGACAGCGAGAGAGTATATCTCCGTTCACTAGAGTTCAGTAGCAGAAGAAAGATTGCCTTTTGTGTCTGAGTTGAAGCGCTACATCTACCGTCATGTCCTCCACTTTACGGCAACAGATCCAAACTGCTGATAATCAGTGCACTGATTATTATATATATATATATATATATATATATATATATATACTTAATATATATTATATATATATAGTGGAACTCTCCTATCGAGAACGCCCATAGATGAGGGTCAGCAGTGCAGTGATGTTTGATTCCTCCCAACGTTGTGCATGCTGTCAACGAAAACGATTTAATGTTTTCCTCGAGTGTGACAGCAGCCCCACACAGCCCTGCTGCGCAACCCATGAAATGCCACACTGACAAAACGAATGATCCAAGGACAGGGGTTTTAAATGTTTTCTTTCATAAACTATGGCTGAGCCGATCTCTATGCTTCAGTCATTTTGTTCAAAGCTCCTTTAGTTTAGCGAAACATGGTCTTACGCCATTCCTTCCGATCCGATGCTAAGATTCTTCCCAAGCACCTCAGGTTACAATATCTAGGCGTTCAAATTGTTCTTCAATTTGTCCTTGTTAGCGTAAAAGAGAGGACGTCCACATGGAAAACGCTTAGCATATTGCGTAGTGCCGTATTAAAAACTTCTTTTGGAAGCCTAAAGTTCTCCATTTTATAACGGACGTGACCCAGCCCACCTAAGTTGAATCTATGCTAGTTAGGGTTTCAATGTTCAGCAATATCACATCTTTTTAAAAATGTTGCTGTTTTTTACTTTTGTCATCCCATTTTATACCGCAAATGACACGAAGACAACGCATGTGAATGCGTCAAAGTTGTTTTATCGTGGCTTGCGGGTAAAATGTCCAAGCTTTCAGCACCGTACAGTAAAGCTAGATAAGCACGACTGCCTCTGTTAGCAATGTTAATTTTTATTTTTACAGAGATACATCTTTGGTACTCCATAAAACGATGCTTCTGATTTGTCCGAATGCAGTGCTAGCTCTTACTATTCTGGAACGATTTCTCTTGTCCATTTTTTCCCATACTATATATATATATAATTATATATATATATATATATATATATATAATATATAATCCAAAAATGTCCAGAAAGAAATCTTCTTTACGACATAGGCAGTTTTTTTTTTAAACAAACCTGTCGACCAGTCTTGAGAGCTTCAATGTGGTCTCTTATTGTTAGAGTCACAGAGCAAATTATAAGTAAAGAAATAACCAAAAGACTTAAGAGATTTTGCATTATAGACCTATTTTCGGGGAGTTTAGACTGACATGAAAAATATGGATGATTTACTTATACCAGATATCTCGCTCCCGGAATGAAATATTGTTATTTGATATTGTATATGTTCTGTGAAAAGATGAGAAGAACTGAGCGGTATTATTCGCAGACGTTCCGTTCCGGGCCTCCTGCCTCAAAAACCCGCTAGCCGGTGGCTGCTGAAAAAAAACACCAAACTACAAAATTGAAGTCCGTAGCCGAAGCTGTGTCACTTGAAAAAAAGGTTTTAGGGTTAGGGATTTAGGGTAGGGTTAGGGTTAGGGTTGGCGGTTTGGAGGTTAGGGCTGGGCGGTTTAGGTTAGTTTAATGGCGAAAATAAATAGAATTCTTGGCTCTGTTTATTTCCAGTAAAAAAAAAACAGAACCCACAAATGTGTGTAATAATAAACTTTGACCGTAAACTAGCGATAGTAATCGGAGGGGCGACTCTCAAGACTGATGATAGATAGCGGGAAAAAAGCGGAACAATAAAGTTTTTTCTTCTTCATAGGTTGATGTAAGCGCATAATTTAAGTTGGCGTCACCCAGTTAAGTATTTGATCAGTTTCTTATCCCTACTTAACTTCGGCTGATCTAAGCAGGAAAACCGGTTGCTTTCAGCGTCACTTGATCGTAATAAAAGTAAACCGTGGAAAACAAATACAATATACATGCGTATATATATTTAACCAACCCCTCACGCACGAGCAGGTCCTGTGGACACAAGGTCAATTTCTTAAAGCGGAGTTCAACAGGTTTTGTAATGTTTTAGTTTTCCATTCTCCTAGACCGGTTCCTAAACAAGGTTAAAAAGCCCAGTCTGCCCTGCCTGCTATTTATCCATAGCTGGAGGAGAGTAGGATTCATATGTTTTCTCAGGGATTAGCGCTAAGTGAAATGCAATTACTACGTTCAGATTTGAACTCGGGGCGACGAGGTCCGTTTCCCATGACCCTTAACCATTACCGCCACGCGCTTGTAAATACGATCGAGAACATACCAGCTGTTTGGGATGTTCGAATTTCCTTTGGGAAATGTAAACTCTGAATCGTGATTACAGAAAACGAAACAAGCCACAAAGGTGTTTACGTGAAATTTAGATAACCTATCGAACGCAAGACTGTCTAGACTTGCTAATTTACTTGATCGACTCAGGATAAGAAAGGCCGACAGCACAGATCGACACGCAGACATTCGGTACTGTCCCAACTATTAGACAGCAGGACGCGATATAATTGAAGCCGGACCCCACAGAGCAGGCCGTTGAGACAGATGGTAGAAATAATTTTTGGGCCGTTGTCGCGAGGCGGGCGGTATCTGGGACACGGGGGTAGGGAGGCAAACAAACGGCGAGACGAAACTTGAGAGAGAGGAGAGACAATAAACCAAAAAGAGATTTGAGAAAAAACAACCCAATAATGAATTTGTTCAAAGTGAATCCTATCTTTTGTCGCGAAACCTTTTCAAATAATATTACAACATAAATCTGAATAATTCAGCTACTGTGTGGGTAATTTATGAGGAAGTGCGTCTCCTGCCTCACAAAATTTGCCACCCTGGTGACTATTAAATAACGACCAGCTCAGTCTACTTCGAAAAACTATCCCATCTTCATATTCTATCTATCTATCTATCTATCTCAATTTGTTCATATTTATCATATTAATTAAATACTAAGATTTTTTTTTAATTCATGTTTGTTTAATTTCTTTGTTTTTAGTTTAAATAAACAAGAATTAACTGACAAAAAAAGATGCGACTTCCCTCCCAATACATTTATTTGATCGAAAATATCTATCTATCTATCTCCATTTTTTCATATCTATCTATATTATTTTGTTTGTTTTATCTATCTATCTATCTCGCGTATATTCCAAACTATATATTCCATTTCATATCTAAATAAAAAATACGACAAATTACGATAAATAATACAAGAATTTACGACGAAGCTGAAGTTGTTTATTTTGATAGACACGTGTAAGCAATTTTTGAGGCAGGAGCACCGGGAACGCACTTTCCTTCATAAATTACCACTGTGCTGCAGAGGTTTGCTTAAGAAGAGCATGGCTGAACGGTTAACTTCATTCAGAATTGTAACTAAGAAAACTAGCACCCTCCGCTGCTGCAAGTTTTAAGTTTTAATGTAATAAAATATTATATTAATTTAGAGAGAGGTCTAATGAAACTAAATAAAGAAATGCAGATAAATAGATTTGAAAATAGAGAGGCGGTATATAGTCGAAAAATGAGAACAACTGAAAACTTACTCTTCCATCACTTTAATCTATCATTGCTAAATTTTTCCTAATTTATCTGATTTAGAATAAAGAAAAAAATTTACAGTCTATTTCTTCTTGTTAATGGATTACTTTTAAGATTTATCTAGAGATTTTTGCGCACATTTATAAAATAAAACCAAACAATTTAGAAATCAATAATACAAGTACATATTTATTTAAAACAAATTTTTAATATCAATATGCAAATTATCCTTCCCGTTCCCACTGTAAACCTTCTATTCTGCTGCTATATATAAATAAAATAGTTATACATTGTTATTAGTATGTAGATAGCCAACAGTATCAATAATGTACAAACAATTTTTATTGATAACTGAGTTTTAATAAAAATAAAACTACTGTTAGTATGTTGACGTAAATAGACTAAGGGAAATTGTGACTTGAAGAGTAATATAGTTTCGGTTACAGACAGAAATACACACAATCTCCATTTTTAATAAGATAAACAAATCTGTATCCTTAACAACTTTTGTCTACCAAAATTCTTCCCTTATGGATGTACTAATTGTACCTTTGGGATAATTTTTAACCTTTAGCATGGAATATTTCTAAATTTCACTAATTTGCCTCCAGAACTCATTCTATTCAAATTAAAGTCCGGCATTATTATGTAATCTGAATCCTTCTGCCCTCAATTATAATGAATTAAACACTCAAGTTATTTGTACCTTTGGTGGGAGAGACACAGGGAGCGGCTTAAAGTAGGCAAGATGTAATTGTAAATTTCTTACAGCCAATAATCCATATCTGCAAGATTGAATCACTATTTTCTTTATACCTCCCTTCGACAGCACAATACGAAGGGTTCATATAACTTGTTTTTAGAAATGTTCAAAGGAATAGCAATCTATAAATATGTTAAAGAAAGGAAGGACGATAGAGATTTACGCATCCTTTCTTTATTATAAAAACTTAATATTTTTTTAGAAATAATGTAGTTACTCCCGTTGAACAGTTTAACGTTAACAAATGAATGGTCGGAGGGGGAATATTTTATGAAGACAGGACGAAATATCTTTTTCGCCAGTCGAGTAGTTACAGAGATTAAGTGTCAGACGGACATCAAGTTTTTTTTTTTTAAAAAGAAGGTAACGGTTTGACTATGCGCTATTTATTGTAGTGGGGATATTCTTCCCTTTGCCTGCGAAGAGTTATTCCTTCTTCGCTGTGTTGTCGTTTGGTCTCCCCACTAGGGCGGAACTCTGGTATTTAAGCGCCTTTGTTTGACTTGTCTTTCTCTTTTAGCTGGATCTTCTCAAGAAATGCTATGGGCTAGAGTCTATCTTACCCCCCTTCTCGCGTGGGCTTGCCCCCCCCCCCTTTACATTACTGTAAATCCTTTAATACAGCATGACTATCCTTTGTTCCATGCTCTGTGACATCTTAATGTTAGGCTACATTGAGTATCTTGTTTATACCTAAGAATTGTATAATCTTTCATACAATGAACTGCTATACACAGTGACAGCATGCAACCAACAAAAGCCTTCATCCAGATGATGGGACTCTGGGTTCAGGCATTGGTTTCGTGGCCGAAGCATTCATTACCACTATCACCCACGAGCGCCCAGCAGCTATGCTCACGATACCTACCAGACTTTTCGTCGGTTTTGATGTCACAAAATACGGGACTGCCATATCCAGCTTGATGCGGTTGTAGAGTCTTTCTCCTTGGATCTTATTTTAGGTATTTCCTTCTTGTACTTGGTCTAGGAAAGTTCCAAGTCTCAGACAAAAAAATGCCGAGGGTTGGAGTTGGCAATTAAACCCCCGACATCCGACCTCAATGGGCAAATACATCTGTGATCCATCCGTTTTCTAGGCGCATTGTTTCCACGTAGGATTTCGTATTTTTTTTCCACTTCGCTGATGGGCCCAATCGCCTACGACCTTTCCTTTCAAATAGCCGACTAGCTGTCAACTCAAGATAAAAACTTCTTTTGACTTTGCCAGACCAAATGCACAATATCAGGACGCTATGGCCGTTACGGTTATTTCAGTTGGAAAAAACGAGCTGATGCTTCCATAGTCCGTCATGCAAATGCCGCCAGCTCGCGGAGAGCGCGTCCAAATTATAGAGTGACACGTGGTGCTCTTATTTTACGCGCAAAATTTTCGTAAGTGTTTCCTTCTTTAACAAAATGTATTGCTTTGTTGATGTTATTATCAGAGTTATTTACGCACGTCGCGCGGGTCTGCACCCAACTATCTTACATGTTCTATGCTATAATTATTGTTATGTATATTAAATGTTTTGTCTCACAACCATGTCCAGGAATTGTATGTTCATTAATTAACTTTGAACCTTACAACTATTAAACAAAGAAAACAAATTTTTATATTCTCGGAATACAATTTTTATTCCTCTGTTTGAATATGAACTGGTCTTATTTCGGGTGTGGAGCATCATTCAGCGAAGAAATCCGTAGCACAAACCTTTCACTTAAAACACTTCGGACATGTTTGGAAAGTTTCACAGGGCACCCTCTTTCATCTAATATTACAAATTTGCTTTCATTTACCCTTGCAAATACTATGGGAAATTTCCGGATGGTTCCACCGGAGGAAGTTAGGGACAACCTCTATTTAGTGGCGAGGATAATGGCATATGGGACTTTCCAATTTTTCAAAGGCTATTTAGGGCTTTTTTTACCCCCCCACTGGGGGACAGGCTGGGAATGTTTTTAAACCCCAATTTGGGGGGGAATTTAAGGGCCCCCCAATTTAAGAATTTTTAACAGGAAAAAATTTTTTACCGGGAGGGGAAAAAGTTTTTCAAAAAAAGTAATTTTTGGCCCCAATTTTGTTTAGGGAACAGGTTTAATTAAAGTTAAACACAGGGGGAACATTTGAATTCATACATTCAAATTTGAAAAAAAGCTGGTCCATCTGTTGGGATCATACCCCTACCTCTCCACATAGGAGAGTCAAACATTAATGGCCATTTGTTATCTCCTTTT
>CM042154.1:19853293-19860793 GCA_023376005.1 Doryteuthis pealeii
AGACAAAAAAGTGATAACTCGAGAGCATTAATAATAATAATAATAAATAAGAAGAAGAAGAAGAAGAAGAAGAGAAGAGGAAATGTCTGATAAAAAGGAAGGAAGAAGAGGTAATAGAGAAAGAACAAATTAAAAAAGTGCTGAAAGAAAGTGCTGAAAAAAGAAAAGAAAGAAAGAAAGTGTTGAAAGAAAGAAAGAAAGAAAGAAAGAAAGAAAGAAAGAAAGAAAGAAAGAGATTTAAAAATAGTAAAACGGAAGCGAGAAGGAGCAATAACTAAAGAATAAATTACAATTATAAAGAAGGAAAGAAAGAACGAACGAACGAAAGAAAGAAAGTAAGAAAGAGAGAAAGTAAGAAATAAATGAAATCGAGAAAGAGAAGAAAGAAAGAAAGAAAGAAAAAAGAAAGATATGGTAAAAGAGAATCGAGAAGAAATAATAAGGAATTAATAAAGTAAATTATGATAAGAAAGAAAGAAAAAAGAAAGAAAGAAAGAAAGAAAGAAATGAAATCGAGAAGGAGAGAAGGAAGAAGAAAGAAAGAAGAAGAAAAAGAAAAAGAAAGAAGAAAGAAAGAAAAAAGAAAGAAAGAAAGAAAGAAGAAAGAATGAAATCGAGAAGAAAGAAAGAAAGAAAGAAAGAAAGAAATGAAATCGAGAAGGAGAAAAAAAAGAAAGAAAGAAGAAAGAATGAAATCGAGAAGGAGAAGAAAGAAAGAAAGAAAGAAATCGAGAAGGAAAGAAAGAAAGAAAGAAATCGAGAAGGAGAAGAAAGAAAGAAAGAAAGAAAGAAAGAAAGAAAGAAATGAAATCGAGAAGAAGAAAGAAAGAAAGAAAGAAAGAAATGAAATCGAGAAGGAGAAGAAAAAAAAAAGAAAGAAAGAAAGAAAGAAAGAAATGAAATCGAGAAGGAGAAGAAAGAAAGAAAGAAAGAAAGAAAGAAAGAGAAAAGAAAGATATGGTAAAAGTGAATCGAGAAAAACAATAAGGAATTAATAAAATAAATTATGAGAAGAAAGATAGAAAAAGAAAGAAAGAAAGAAAGAGAAGAAAGAGAAGAAAGAAAGAGAAGAAAGAAAGAAGAAAGAGAGAAAAAAAAGAAGATATGGTAAAGTGAATCGAGAAGAAATAATAAGGAATTAATAAAGTAAATTTTGAGAAGAAAGAAAGAAAGAAAGAAAGAAAGAGAAGAAGGAAATGAAATCGAAAGGAGAAGAAAGAAAGAAAGAAAGAAAGAAATGAAATCGAGAAGGAGAAGAAAAGAAAGAAAGAAAGAAAGAAAGAAAGAAAATCGAGAAGGAGAAGAAAGAAAGAAAGAAAGAAAGAAAGAAAGAAATGAAAAGAAGGAAAGAAAGAAAGAAAGAAAGAAAGAAAGAAAGAAGAAAGAAATGAAATCGAGAAGGAGAAGAAAAAAAGAAAGAAAGAAGAAAGAAAGAAAAATGAAATCGAGAAAAGAAAGAAAGAAAGAAAGAAAGAAAGAGAAGGAAAGAAAAAAAAAGAAAGAAGAAGAAAGAAAGAAAGAAATGAAATCGAGAAGGCGAAGAAAGAAAGAAGAAAGAAGAAGAAAGAAAGAAAGAAAGAAAGAGAAAAGAAAGATATGGTAAAAGTGAATCGAGAAAAACAATAAGGAATTAATAAAGTAAATTATGAGAAGAAAGATAGAAAAAGAAAGAAAGAAAGAAAGAGAAGAAAGAGAAGAAAGAAAGAGAAGAAAGAAAGAAAGAAAGAAAGAGAGAAAAAAAAGAAAGATATGGTAAAAGTGAATCGAGAAGAAATAATAAGGAATTAATAAAGTAAATTATGAGAAGAAAGAAAGAAAGAAAGAAAGAGAAGAAGGAAATGAAATCGCAAAGGAGAAGAAAGAAAGAAAGAAAGAAAGAAAGAAATGAAATCGAGAAGAGAAGAAGAAAGAAAGAAAGAAAGAAAGAAAGAAATCGAGAAGGAGAGAAGAAAGAAGAAAGAAAGAGAAGGAGAAGAAAGAAAGAAGAAAGAAAGAAATCGAGAAGGAAAGAAAGAGAAAGAAAGAAAGAAAGAAAGAAAAATGAAAGAAAGAAGAAAGAATGAAATCGAGAAGAGAAGAAAAAAAGAAAGAAAGAAAGAAAGAAAGAAATGAAATCGAGAAGGAGAAGAAAGAAAGAAAGAAAGAAAGAAAGAAAGAAAGAAAGAGAAAAGAAAGATATGGTAAAGTGAATCGAGAAAAACAATAAGGAATTAATAAATAAATTATGAGAAGAAAGATAGAAAAGAAAGAAAGAAAGAAAGAGAAGAAAGAGAAGAAAGAAAGAGAAGAAAGAAAGAAAGAAAGAGAGAAAAAAAAGAAAGATGTGGTAAAAGTGAATCGAGAAGAATAATAAGGAATTAATAAAGTAAAGTATGAGAAGAAAGAAAGAAAGAAAGAAAGAAAGAAATGAAATCGAGAAGAAGAAGAAAGAAGAAAGAAAAAGAAGAAAGAAAGAAAGAAGAAAAAGAAATGAAATCGAGAAGGAGAAGAAAGAAGAAAGAAAGAAAGAAAGAAAGAAAGAAATGAATCGAGAAGGAGAAGAAAGAAAGAAAGAAAGAAAGAAAGAAAGAAAGAAAGAAATGAAAGAAAGAAATGAAATCGAGAAGGAGAAGAAGAAAGAAGAAAGAAAGAAAGAAAGAAATCGAGAAGAAGAAAGAAAGAAAGAAAGAAATGAAATCGAGAAGGAGAAAAAAAAAGAAGAAAGAAGAAAGAAAGAAAGAAATGAAATCGAGAAGGAGAAGAAAGAAAGAAAGAAAGAAAGAAAGAAAGAAAGAAAGAAAGAGAAAAGAAATATATGGTAAAAGTGAATCGTGAAAAACAATAAGGAATTAATAAAGTAAATTATGAGAAGAAAGATAGAAAAAGAAAGAAAGAAAGAAAGAGAAGAAAGAGAAGAAAGAAAGAGAAGAAAGAAAGAAAGAAAGAAAGAGAAGAAAGAGAAGAAAGAAAGAGAAGAAAGAAAGAAAGAAAGAAAGAGAGAAAAAAAAGAAAGATATGGTAAAAGTGAATCGAGAGAAATAATAGGAATTAATAAAGTAAATTATGAGAAGAAGAAAGAAGAAAGAAAGAGAAGAAGGAAATGAAATCGCAAAGGAGAAGAAAGAAAGAAAGAAAGAAAGAAATGAAATCGAGAAGGAGGAGAAAGAAAGAAAGAAAGAAAGAATGAAATCGAAGGAGAAGAAAGAAAGAAGAAAGAAATGAATCGAGAAGAAGAGAAGAAAGAAAGAATGAAATCGAGAAGAGAGAAGAAAGAAAAAGAAAGAAAGAAAGAAGAAAGAAAGAAGAAAGAAAGAAAGAAAGAAATGAAATCGAGAAGGAGAAGAAAGAAAGAAAGAAAGAAAGAAAGAAATCGAGAAGAAGAAAGAAAGAAAGAAAGAAATGAAATCGAGAAGGAGAAGAAAAAAAAGAAGAAAGAAGAAAGAAAGAAAGAAAGAAAGAAAGAAAGAAATGAAATCGAAGAGAGAAAGAAGAAAGAAAGAAAGAAAGAAAGAAAGAAAGAAAGAGAAAAAGAAAGAAAGAAATCGAGAAGAAAGAAGAAAGAAAAAAGAAAGAAAGAAATGAAATCGAGAAGGAGAAGAAAGAAAGAAAGAAGAAAGAAAGAAAGAAATGAAATCGAGAAAGAAAGAAAGAAAGAAAGAAATGAAATCGAGAAGAAGAGAAGAAAAAAAAGAGAAAGAAAGAAAGAAAGAAGAAATCGAGAAGAAGAAAGAAGAAAGAAAGAAAGAAAGAAAGAAGAAAGGAGAAGAAAGAAAGAAAGAAAGAAAGAAATGAAAAGAAAGAAAGAAAGAAAAAGAAAGAAAGAAAAGAAGAAAGAAAGAAGAAGAAAGAAATGAAATCGAGAAGGAGAAGAAAGAAAGAAAGAAAGAAAGAAGAAAGAGAAAAGAAAGATATGGTAAAAGTGAATCGAGAAAAACAATAAGGAATTAATAAAGTAAATTATGAGAAGAAAGAAAGAAAGTAAGAAAGAGAAGAAGGAAATGAAATCGCAAAGGAGAAGAAAGAAAGAAAGAAAGAAAGAAAGAAAGAAAAAAGAAAGAAGAAAGAAGAAAGAAGAAAAAGAAAAAGAAAGAAAGAAAGAAAGAAGAAAGAAAGAAAGAAAGAAAGAGAAGAAAGAAAGAAAGAAATGAAATCGAGAAGAAAGAAAGAAAGAAAGAAAGAAAGAGAAGAAAGAAAGAAAGAAAGAAAGAAAGAAATGAAATGAGAAGAAAGAAAGAAAGAAAGAAGAAAAGAAAGAAGAAAGAAGAAAGAAAGAAAGAAAGAAAGAAATGAAATCGAGAAGCAGAAGAAAAAAAAGAAAAGAAAGAAGAAGAAAGAAATGAAATCGAGAAGGAGAAGAAAGAAAGAAAGAAAGAAAAAAAGAATGAAATCGAGAAGGAGAAGAAAGAAAGAAAGAAAGAAAGAAAGAAAGAAATGAAATCGAGAAGAAGAAAGAAAGAAAGAAAGAAATGAAATCGAGAAGCAGAAGAAAAAAAAAGAAAGAAAGAAAGAAAGAAAGAAATGAAATCGAGAAGGAGAAGAAAGAAAGAAAGAAAGAAAGAAAGAAATAAAAATATGGCAAAAGTGACTCGAGAAGAAACAATAAGGAATTAATAAAGTAAATTATGATAAGAAAGAAAGAAAAAAGAAAGAAAGAGAAGAAAGAAATGAAATCGCAAAGGAGAAGTAAGAAAGAAAGAAAGAAAGAAAGAAATGAAATCGAGAAGGAGAAGAAAGAAAGAAAGAAGAGAAGAAAGAAATGAAATCGAGAAGGAGAAGAAAGAAAGAAAGAAAGAAAGAAAGAAATGAAATCGAGAAGGAGAAGAAAGAAAGAAAGAAAGAAAGAAAGAAATGAAATCGAGAAGGAGAAGAAGAAAGAAAGAAAGAAGAAAGAAAGAAAGAAAGAAAAAAGAAAGAAAGAAAGAAAAAAGAAAGATAGAAAAAGAAAGAAAGAAAGAAAGGAAGAAATGAAATTGAAAAGGAGAAGAAAGAAAGAAGAAGAAAAAAGAAAAAAAAAAAGAAAGGAAGAAAGAAATGAAATCGAAAAGGAAAAGTAAGAAAGAAAGAAAGAAAGTGTTGAAAGAAAGAAAGAAAGAAAGAAAAATATGGTAAAGTGAAGAAAAAAAGAAAGAAAGAAAAAAAGAAAGATATAGTAAAAATTAATGAAGAACCAGCAATAAGAAATGAAGAAAACAAAAGTAAATATGAAAAACCATAACAAATGAACGTAGATTCTTGGATGAAAATGAACAGAAATCATTTAAGAAAAGATATCTATCCTCAAATACATTAAAGAGAACAATTTAAAAACGCCTTTTACCTGTCTTCGATAAACGATTACATCTATAATTGTAATTATTCATTTGTTTTCTTTTTATGTAATTTATTCCTTTATAAAACCCTAATTACAGCAATAATTATCCTCGGTTTAGTCACAAAACACATTAACTTATTAAATATTCATAGAAATTTTAGCTTCCCGACCCAAAATATGACAGCTACATAATTCCTCCAGATGTGATCACGTTTTATATTCTTTACTGTCTGCTGAGGCTTATGAGTGTCAACCATGTTTGAATTAATCGTTTCTAAAGTAAACATTTTTCATGAGTCACGGAATGAATAAGATTCAACTTTACCACACCGCCCTGTCGGCTGGGGCGTTAGAATGCACCGACTGCATCTCTGCAGAGGAGTAAGACTCCCCCCAATGGGGCTACCTGTTGGCCGTGGGTGGCAACCCGTGATGCTTAATGATAGAGCCCAGGTGGATGAGCAGTCCATGACATGCAATACTCCACTTTGGCCCTATCTTGGGCTAGACGGGCGGTCGGAGAGGCCCCCTCCGATCAATCGGCTGGTCACGTCAAGCCCTAGCACCTATATGATTTTCCCAACCCTATTGCTCTTATGGCAAGCCCCAATCCCTTTTTATCATATGGGTGCTAGAAGGTGGTGGCTGCGGGTCTACATGTCCTGGGAATGACGTTAAACTCTATCTGATGGTGAGGTTCCAGTTTTGGAGGTTTGGGGAATGTGGAGCACCCCTTCATCAACATTGCTCCCTGGTCAACTCTTTACCGGAATGGTAGTACCTGTTAGGGTCCTATCTATGGGTTAAATAGAAAAAATGTATTTTTAAAAAAATGTATTATCCATTAATTGATTTATTTCAAAACTTTATCGGCATTAAATGACCCACTGAGGTTGATATGCCGTAAAACAAAACCAAACCAAACCAAAACCAAACTTTACCACAAATTTTCCGCCCTGTAGGGATGGGGCTGTAGAATACGCCAACTGTGCCTAATACTCCAATGTGGCCATCCGTTGACCGTGGGCAGCGTCCTGGGATGCACATATTTGCTTTGAATGAGTCCCCAGGAAAATGTATGGGCCCCAACTAAAGCTGTCTAACTCCTACCTTGTAACCTATCCTGTGTAATTTGTTTCTAAGAAACCATTGAAAGGTATTTACAGTTAGCTTGAAATGGTCAGGGAAGAAAAAAGAAAAACACTGGGATTCATGGATATGATTTTACTGCTTCCTTTTAGATTTCTGTGCATCAAGGATGCAGAACGCATCCATATCAGCATCTGTATGTGTTTGTGTGTATATATATATATATATATATATATATATATATATATATATATATATATAATGTGTGTATATGATTGAAAATTGAGGAAATACAGATAAAACAAAAAACAACTTCATTCAATTGATGTTTCGCTCGGTGTGTTATGGAGCTTCGTCAGAATTTATTTGAGAGAACTGGTACTACTACTATATATATATATATATATATATATATATATATATATATATATATATACATACATATATATATATAGCAAAAAAAAAAGAAAAGAAATATATCTGAAATTTCAAAAGTTCCCACAGAACGCCATAACACGGGAATTAACGGAATATGACGGAATCAACCGAGTTCTATATTTACATCAGCAAATCTCATTCACCGGATCATAACACCACGGTCGATTTCAACAAGCAAGGATATAAACTTTCAAAACATTGGATACTCTGAAGATGGTGGTTACCGCTGAAAATATTAAGTATTTAACACCAAAGAATTTAATAAATATGTTTTCTCAACATATATTTTGCATTACTTCGCTTTCAAAAAATGTATTATATATATATATATATATATATATATATATATATATATATATATATATATATATATATATATATATCAAGTGTAGCCTGGTTGCCCGCCCCTCCGAAGCTCTGCTCAATAATTTATAATTCATTCAGCAAAGTGTCTGGTATGTGTTAGATGAAGCTGTACTTAGGAAATTACTTGGAATAAGTTATTTTGGAAATTGATCTAAACAATGATTTAAGTAAACTTAAAATTCGGGTGACTGAGCAGACCATGACAAGTGACACTCCACTTTGAGATCCTTATTTAGGCTATACAGGTGGTCAGAGCCCCTTCCCCATCAATAGGCTGGTCACGTCTATTCTTAGCACCTATATGATTGTCTCAAACC
>CM042154.1:19865793-19870793 GCA_023376005.1 Doryteuthis pealeii
TTTATTTTAATAAGCACTAATACATAAGAGGGAGATAGAAAGGACAGAGGGGGAGGGGGAAAGAGAATGATTAATATACATATATGAGAAATGGAGGCGCGTGGTGTAATGGTTAAAAGTTATGGGAAATGGACTCGTCGCTCCGAGTTCAAATCATGGATGCGGTAATTGCATTTCACTTAGCGCTAATACCCTTGGGAAAGGTATTAATCCCATCCTCCCTCCAGCTATGGATGAATAGTAGGGCAGACTGGGCTCTTTAACCTTGGTTAGGCAACCGGTCTAGGAGAAGGAAAACTCTTTTTCTTTTTATTGCATTTAAAAGCAGATTCATCTTCTGAGAAAGATCTTTCTCCTTTCTTTTCTTTTTCTTTTTTCTTGAAAAGTGAGATAGAGATAGAGAGAGAGAGAGTGTGTGTGTGTGAGAGAGTGAGAGAGAGGTGGAGAAAGAGACTGGGAGCTTGAGTGAGAGACAGCGACAAAAAAGGTGGTGAGAGTGAAAATTCCGTAAGTCGAACCAACTAAGACTGCAGAAAGTCTGATATGAAATGGAGGACAAAACAAAATGAAGCGAGAGAGAAAGAGAGAGATATATAGAGACAGAAAGACAGACAGACATACAGAGACAGAGACAGAAACAGAGAGGCAGAGACAGAGACAGAGACAGAAATGGTCGTGAGGGTTAAAACCAATTTCAATTACCTTGGCTCGGATGAAGGTAAACTGGAAACGTTACTAAGTTGGAGATTGTACGTACATTCCATCTACTTAAAAAGACCAGGTATGAGGGAAGTGATGTATAGCGCTTCCAAAATAGCTAGTTGAGAACTAACCCTTTTTTTTTTCTCCCTTTCCCTCTTTATTTCTCTCTCTCTCTCTCTCTTTCTCTTTCTCTCTTTCTTTTTCTCTCTTTCTTTTTCTCTCTGTCTCTGTCTGTCTGTCTCACTGTCTCTGTCTCTGTATGTCTGTCTGTCTCTCTCTCTCTCTCCTCTCTCCCTCTTTCATTTTGAGCTAGATTTCAACTAGGTATTATAACTAAGGAATTTACGTACAATCTCCGACTTAGTGACATTTCCAGCTTACCTTAATCTGAGTCGGGGGATTTAAACTCTCTCTCTCTCTCTCTCTCTCTCTCTCTCTCTCTCTCTCTCTCTCTCTCTCTCTCTCGTACGCTTCACTTTGTTTTGTCCTCCATTTCGTGTCAGACTTTCTGCAGTCTTCTTCGTTGGTTTCACTAACGTAATTTTTCTCTGTGTAAAGCGAAAAAAAACAAACTTTTTTTCAGAAGTTGAATCCTCTTTTAAATGCAGGTTTTAAATTTTTTAGACTCAGTCAATTATTTCTTTATATTTTGTAATGCAACAAAGTTTAACGTTCTTCCTCTTGTTTGACTTCTTGCAACGATTCTATTTCATTCGAAATCGCCGATTTTTAACCGAGAGAAAGAGTTGCAGAAACGGATAGGAAATTCTTGAACAAGCTCCTGTTTATTAGGATTTTGGAACTTTCTGTATATTCCGCTGTTCTGCAGAACCGCGTCTCGTTCAGCGTCTTGTGCAACATGATAGTTTGACACGGGTCGCGATGGAATTGCATTACTGCCAAGCCTCCAGTAAGAAATAAGTCCATTGTTTGTTTAACTTCTTCAAGAATCGCATTGATTTCCGCTAGTTCAGCGAAAATGCATACATATTCAAAGACTTAAAAGTCCGCAGCTCTAGAAAAATAAACAGATTGTATGATGGAATCCCAATGAGGAAAAATGAATAAATTGAGATAGAAAGGCACATGAACTGACAAAGATACATAGATAGATAGATAGATAGATAGATAGATAGATAATGGTACTTGAGTAGAACGATATATATATATATATATATATATATATATATATATATATATATATATATATATATATATATATATGAATAAAACGAAATAGATAAATTATATATGGTTGGTTCGTCTGACTCATTAGATTTATCTTATATATATATATATATATATATATATATAATATATATAAATATGCACCCTCTGGGTGCAAGTATTTAAGTTTTAATATAATAAAATATATTAAATTAGAAAGGCTAATGAAACTGAATAAGAATGTAGATAAAAAGATTTGGAACAGAGGGGGTATGATTGAAAAATTGAACAACTTTGAAATTAACTCTTCCATCATTTTCCGTTACTCCCGTCTTTTATTAGTAAATTTTCCTAATTTAACTATTTAGTTAAAATAGGAAGTAAAGAATAATATTACAGTTATTTATTCTTGTTAAGGGATTTCTTTTAAGATTTATTGAAGATATTTTTGCTTATATTCATTAAGATAAAACCAAACAATTAGAAATCAATAATACTAAGCATATATTTATTAAAATCAATTTTTTAAGATCAATATGCAAATTAGCCTTCCCATTCATACTGTAAACCGCTATTTTGTTGTATATATAAATGCAATTGCATGTTATCACTATGTAGATATGGGCAACAGTATAAGTAATGTAAATCAATTTTATTAATAATAGAGGTATAAATAATAATAAAATCATCGTAAATGTGATGTAAATAACAAACGGAATTGTGACTTGTATAGTAAAATAGTTTCGGTTACA
Organism: Doryteuthis pealeii; assembly: GCA_023376005.1. Taxonomy (NCBI): domain Eukaryota; kingdom Metazoa; phylum Mollusca; class Cephalopoda; order Myopsida; family Loliginidae; genus Doryteuthis; species Doryteuthis pealeii. Next base: position 19,868,415 of record CM042154.1, read on the forward strand.
GACCGACAAACCCACAATCTCCATTATAATAAGATATGTATATATATATATATATATATATATATATATGGATGAATTTATTTGCGTATCAAGTTTGTTCTTGCGAACGTTTTTTTTTCGGGATATCAGAAGGCATGGGAAATGTACAAGGGAACACAAACAGAACAAAAAACAGAGTTCTATTACCCAGCCGTTTTTTGCTACGCACACACACACACACACACACACACACACACACACACACATATATATATATATATATATATATATATATATATATTACCTACCCATCCCCACGAGCAGGATGCGACACAAGGTCAATTTCTTAAGCGGAGTTCAACAGGTTTGAATTCAGAGTTTTCCTTCTCCTAGACCGGTAGCCTAACCAAGGTTAAAGAGCACAATCTGCACTACTATTTACCCATAGCTGGAGAGAGAGTAGAATTCATACCTTTCCCAAGGGTACTAGCGCTAAGTGAAATGCAATTACCACGCCCAGGATTTGAACTCGGGGTGACGAGTCCATTTTCCTATGACTTTAACCATTACATTATATATATATATATTATATATTTAAAATTCGGCTTTTTGTTTTGTTTTTTTTGTGATGTGCTTGTCCATAAGTGAATTGAGACCCATCTGATGAGACGGAATTTTGGGGAGCTATATTAAATCAACTTAGATTTATATAGGCCCCAACTTTGGTTGAAATAAATTTATTATGGAATTACGGTGTTGAGTTCTTCCTTCCTTTATTGATAAATATTGCTCTATATATAATCTAAAAAGTTTATTATACATTGAGCTCTCTTCTGTGCTTTAAAGATTCGCTGTATTTATACATACTGGATCATCAATATTAATACAGTATATCTTAGAAATCACATATAGAATCATCCCTTACTACCAAGTTTTGGCTAAATCTCATATATATATATATATATATATATATATATTATATATATATATATATATATATATATATATATATTTTGTCATTAATTGTTTTATTTTCGTTGTTTCCTCCGGACATACATACATACACACAACTGCCCTTTATATAGGTGTATAAATACAATAACTCCGGTGGTTTCATAAGTGTATAGACCAACCTCTGAAGTTATTTAGCGAAAATTATCGATTGACGTTCACGTTTTTAGAGGCAGTCGAATAAAAAAAATTCGTTCAACGTATAAATTTAACCCGACTGAAAATCGAATTCTGCATAATGATTTCAAATTATGCAAGAATTTCTATCGTGGACCGTTATCAAATGGCATTGGCCAACGCTGCCATCTATTTGCTATACATTATTCAGATCAAATATCCACAGATGCAGGTGTGCCGTATTTTCCGAAAGGACGGAATGGACAACGGATTAATCTCAGAAGATTAACTCGCAGATTCTCTGGCCGAAGAGAGGAATTCGAAAATCCAAAATGACCAATCGTTTTCACATCTGGCCATCTGCCAGACGCCAGTCTTGGACATTTAAAGTCACTTACAAATTTAACTTTAAATTCAAAGCAACAATCACTTTTCACAGAACAGTGCATAAATCTACATGGCACGTATCTATTTAGCTAACACACCTCCCTCTCTCACCCTCTCTCTCCCTCTCTCTATCAATCACCCTCTCTCTCTCTCTCTCTCTCTCTCTCTCTCTCTCTCTCTCTCTTACACACACTCTTTCTTCGTGGTGTAGTGGCTAATGTGCTGGTCTAGGACATCGTAGTAAGCGTGTTCGAAAGGTATGTCCCACTCATCCTTAAGGTATGCGTGAAATAGTAACCCCTAAGCTGTATTATTTGGTTTGTTTGTTTGTTTTGTTTTACGGCATATCAACCTCAGTGGATCATTTAATGCCGATAAAGATTTGAAATAAATCAATTCTAATGGATAATACATTTTTTTATAAATACATTTTTCTATTTAACCCATAGATGGGACCCTAACAGGTACTACCACTCCGGGTCAGAGTGGACCAGGGAGCAATGGTGATGAAGGGGTGCTCCACATTCCCCAAACCTCCAAAACTGGAACCTCACCATCAGATAGAGTTTAACGTCATTCCCAGGACATGTAGACCCACAGCCACCGCCTTCTAGCACCCATATGATAAAAAGGGGTAGGGGCTTGCCATAAGGGCAATAGGGTTGGGAAAATCATATAGGTGCTAGGGCTTGACGTAACCAGCCGATTGATCGGAGGAGGCCTCTCCGACCGCCCGTCTAACCCAAGGTAGGGCCAAAGTGGAGTATTGCATTTCATGAATTGCTCATCCACCTGGGCTCTATCATTAAGCATCACGGGTCGCCACCCTTGGCCAACAGGTGGCCCCATTGGGGGAGTCTTACCCCTCTGCAGAGGTGCAGCGGT
>CM042154.1:19875793-19884711 GCA_023376005.1 Doryteuthis pealeii
ATATATATATATGTATATATGTATATATATATATGTATACAAAAACTCCAAATACTAGAAGCTTTATACATAAAAACAATACAAACCATCCTTAAACAAAATTAATTTCCAATACAGTACACACATTCTAAAATGCCGATAACACCTTTCCCACCAATTCTTCTCCTTCCAGCCTCCACATTAATATAATTAAAAAAAAAATTAAAATTTAAAAAAAAAACTGGAATACATCACCCCTGATGATGGCACTTCGAAGTGCCGAAAGTACTCGGGAACTGAACTTTGGTGGACTTATCCACCAATTCCACCCAAACATTAAAAGGTTGTCCAGAAAATTAGAAAAGATCAAAAATAAAATTATTACACAGGAGATGTGCCTTTTGTTTAATTCTACATGTATAAATGAAAGAATGCTGCCCAAATACACATATATATACATATATATACACATATATATGTATATATGTATATACATGTGTGTGTTTGTGTTTGTGTGTGTGTGTGTGAGAGAGAGAGAGAGAGAGAGAGAGTGTGTGTGTGCATGCGCGTGAAGTCGAATGAATACTGATTATCAAAATCGCTTAATAAAAACTTTTAAAATAAGCTTTATAAAAGTTTTAAAATCCCGCTCGTCACCAGCATTTAACTGTTCGTTTTCCAAAGTAAAAGAGATTGTAGTCATCACTTTCTACCCAACAGTATGGTGGACCAATCGCAAATATTATAGAAGTGTTGCATATCGTGCAACGGAAGAGGAAGCTTCCGGCAAAAAGACAAAGAGAAAGATAAAAATATATATATTTAAAAAAGGGAGAACGGAAGAGAGGTCTTCTGGTCAAGAAATTCAAACCTGTTAAACTCCGCTAAAGAAATTGACCTTGTGTCGCAACCTGCTCGTGCGGAGGGGTTGGTAAATGTATATATAGGATATAGTTATGATTACAATTAAACATTTAGAAATTAATCAAATTTCGACATTAGATAACCCATAAGGATTTTATAAGATGTTAAACAAATAAACTAAACCAAATCTAGAATTGGCTTGGGAAATCATCATCGGGGAGGATAAAAACTCTGAATTCTGAGTGCTATCCTGCGAATAGGCTATCAGCTAATCTCCAAAACTGTTACTGGCTCTATTAAAGCCATCACCGTGATACGAAAATCACTTGAATACGTAGTTCATTTTCTAAGCCTGGGCGTAATGGATTGTTTTCATCGAATCAATGAAATATCATTATTGTACATCAATTGGTTTCCATAGCAAGCTTTTCTGACCGGGTTTTACTAGTGTATAGTTATTGATCTAAATCGGATGGCACACCCGTGTTGTGGATCAGTCCACACCCAGCTAGAATTGATACTTTACTCTGATGGTGATGTTTCGGATATAGTCAGTCAATTCACTAGTTATAGAGAGTATTTATGTGTTTATTCGTATTCTGTGGATCACATCCCTACTTCTCCATATTTGCAATGTTCCACCTTCGAATGAGAGTATGTATCCTTGCCCCTACACGTCACTAGATATTTCACTTCCTTGTCACTGGAATAATGTTTGCCCCAAAATTCTCTTTCATGGGACCGAAGAAATGCATTCGGTGGAACATTGCTATTAAGAGAAACGCTGACTATGTGGAGAAGTAGGAATGTGTTCCACTGAGGACAGTTTCATTTTTATGTATGATAACACACACACAGATATATATATATATATATATATATATATATATGAAAGTAAACAAACAAACAATATATTTGATATGGCCTTAGCCGACAATTTTTTGGAGAATATGTGCTTAATTGAAGTCATACCTAATTTTGAAAATTAATTAGTTGATAATTAATGAATTAGGTAGGCATATCTATTCAAATGTAAGGCTAAACAAATCGAGAAAAGTCAATTGTTTAGCCTTACATTTGAACAGATATGCCCGCCTAATTCATTAATTATAAACTAATTAATTTTCAAAATTAGTATTCTGAAAAAAATAACTTTCCATTCATTGTTCATTTCAATCTTGGTAAATATAGCTTCAAACTCGGCCCTTTTATGACACTCCTTGTATAATGAAAAAAATAACGTTCCATTCATTGTTCATTTCTATGTTGGTAAATACAGCTTAAAACTCGGCACTTTTATTACACACCTTGTATTCTGAAAAAAAATTAATGTTCTATTCCTTGTTTATTTCTATCTTGGTAAATACAGCTTCAAACTGGGCACATTTATGACACACCTTGTATATAGATTAGATGTTCTAAATCATATATAAAAAAAGATTAAATCCGGTATTAAATAACCCGAAATGTTTTGACATGCCGTAAAACCAACTGACTATCTATCAATCTATCTGTCTGTAATCTCATTGCTTTTGGCCAGATATTCTGTTAACCGTAATCTTTACTCGATTTACTGACATGATTAAAATGAAAGTATTGCTAACTAATTTAGTTAGGAAAAAAGCCCTCTAAAAACGTTTTCGCTCTCCATAGCGGTTCCGAAGAGAGATTGTCGGCTTTTCATGGCTAAAAGCGCATTGCTTTTATAGTCGGTATATGATCAGGACTGTTTACTCAGGAATACAGGAACGCCAAACAGTACATTGCTTTGTGAAGTTTATTCTATGGCTTCTGATTAGAAATCTGTCTCTTTTATTCATAGCTGCATATATATATATATATATGATGATGATGATGATGATGAATGAAGAAGAAGAAGAAGAAGAAGAAGAAGAAGAAGAAATAAAGGATGATAGAATAATAATAATAATAATAATAATAAGAAGAAGAAGAAGAAGAAGAAGAAGAAGAAGAATAAATAACAATGATATAATAATAAGATAATAATAATAATAATAATAAAGAAGAAGAGATAAAGGATGATAGAAGAAGAAGAAGAAGAAGAAGAGAAGAAGAGATAAGGATGATAGAAGAAAGAAGAAAGAAGAAGAAGAAGAAGAACAACAACAACAACAACAACAACAAACAACAACACAACAACAAATAAACAATGATATAATAATAATAATATAATAATAATAAGAAGAAGAGAAGAAGAAGAAGAGATAAAGGATGATAGAAGAAGAAGAAGAAGAAGAAGAAGAAGAGAAGAAGAAGAAGAAGAAGAAAAGAAGAAGTAAGGAGAAGAAGAAGAAGAGAAGAAGAAGAAGAAGAGATAAAGGATGATAGAAGAGAAGAAGAAGAAGAAGAAGAAGAAGAAGAAGAAGAAGAAGAAGAAGAAAGAGAAGAAGAGAAAGAAGAAGAAGAAGAAGAAGAAGAAGAAGAAGAGATAAAGGGATGATAGAAGAAGAAGAAGAAGAAGAAGAAGAAAAGAAGAAAAGAAAGAAGAGATAAAAGGATGAAGAAGAAGAAGAAGAAGAAGAAGAAGAAAGAAGAAGAAGAAGAAGAAGAAGAAGAAGAAGAAGAAGATAAAGGATATAGATAGAAGAAGAAGAAGAAAGAAGAAGAAGAAAGAAGAAGAAGAGAGATAAAGGATGAGAGATAGAAAGAAGAAGAAGAAGAGAAGAAGAAGAAGAAGAAGAAGAAGAAGAAGAAAGAGATAAAGGATGATAGAAGAAGAAGAAGAAGAAGAAGAAGAAGAAGAAGAAGAAGAAGGAAGAAGAAGAGATAAAGGATGATAGAAGAAGAAGAAGAAGAAGAAGAAGAAGAAGAAGAGAAGATAAAGGAATAGAAGAAGAAGAAGAAGAGAAGAAGAGAAGAAGAAGAAGAAGAAGAGATAAAGGATGATAGAAGAAGAAGAAGAAGAAGAAGAAGAAGGATGATAGAAGAAGAAGAAGAAGAAGAAGAAGAAGAGATAAAGGATGATAGAAGAAGAAGAAGAAGAAGAAGAAGAAGAAAAGATGAAGAAAGAGAAGAAGAAGAAGAGAGAAGAGAAGAAGAGATAAAGGATGATAGAAGAAGAAGAGGAAGAAGAAGAAGAAGAAGAGATAAAGGATGATTAGATAGAAGAAGAAGAAGAAGAAGAAGAAGAAGAAGAAGAGAAAAGATGATGAAGAAGAAGAAGAAGAATAAAGGATGATAAAGAAGAAGAGGAGAAGAACAAATAAAAATGACAATAAATAATAATAATAAGAAGAAAAGAAGAAGGAAGAAGAGATAAAGGATGATAGAAAAGAAGAAAGAAGAAGAACATAACAATGTAATAAATAATAATAATAAAAATTCTAATCTATATATAATGGAGATAGACTGCATTTTTTGTCTGAAGCCGAAACTACGTCACGGCTGACGTCAGATATTCCATACTAAACTCTAGCGTTTTTCAATGAGAACTTAATTCATAATCAATTTGTGTTATACTTAATATTAAAGGCACAAATTGCTTATATACAAGTATTAAGATGCGTTTGTAATATTTGCTGGTTTGTAATATTTGCATAGCCAATTTTAACGAATCTTTTAATAAATGCATGTTTAGTTTTAAAACAGTTTCTAATTGATATTTTAATTTTATTTTGTATTTATAATTATTTCATGTATAAAGTTTTGCGAAAAATTAATTTAAAAATAAAGATACAGCTACTAATTTAAATCTTACGTTAAATTATTAGTTATGGTCTTTTGTCCGTGACTACTCCCGTTTTCCGTTGCGGTAAAAAAAAAAATATTTTTAAAGTTTTAATAGAGTTAATTTTTAATGAAAAAATTTATAGATAAAATTTATTTTAATTTTCGCGGCACCTTCACAAAATATAACAAGTATTTTTTATTTCAAATTATTTTATTTCTATTAGGAATTTAAAAAATTTCTAGATAAAATTTCTAGATAAAATTTATTATTTTTAATAATTTATTTTTTATTTCAAATTATTTTATTTCTATTAGGAATTTTAAAAAATTTATAGATAAATAATTATAGATAAAATTTATTTATTTTTTTATTTTATTTATAGATAAAATTTATTTATTTATTTATTTTCGCGGCCACTTCACAAATATAACAAGTATTTTTTATTTAAATTTTATTATTCCTATTAGGAATTTAAAAAAAAATGTTTACATTTATTTTTAATTCAAATTTTGTTTACGGTTATTCCATATAACTAATATTAAATTAAAAATAACAACCAGTTCTGAGCGATGCTTTTCCGCTAAATATGATGACCGTGATTTATTTAGAAATTAAGAAATATCTTTTAATTTTAATTTGTCATAAATTCCCTTACAGAAACAGACGACAAAAAAAAAAAAAAAAATGATTTTACGTGTTTGTTTTTTTACCACTTCGCTCTTCTTTCTTAAACTAAAAAATTAATCTTTATTTTTTATCATAATTGACGCAATACTTTTAAAATTCATTATTCAACAATGTTAACCGAAGTTTGGTTTGTATAAACAAAGCGGTGATAAAAAAAAAGTCCCCTACCTAATCGATTTAGGTAGGGGACTTTTTAAATACAATAAAAAAAAATGATACAAACACCATGAAAAAATTTATAGATAAAATTTATTTTTAATTTTCGCGGCACCTTCACAAATATAACAAGTATTTTTTATTTCAAATTTTATTATTCCTATTAGGAATTAAAAAAAGATGTTTACTTTTTTTTTAATTCAAATTTGTTTACGGTTATTTCATATTACTAATGTTATTTTTTCATCATATATTTAAATTAATTGTAGCGAGAAATTAATAGTATTTTTGTTCAATGTTTAAACAATGTTTAAACAATACACATTCATCAAATAAGAGGATTACTATTCTGTATTAGATGATTGAAAAATAGCATTTTACTTCGAGTTTATATAAATTTTGTTTGTTTTTAAAAATTAAATAAATAAAATTATTCGTCGGACTTGAGCATCTGAAACCCCCCATCTAAAATGTTTTAAATCTTTTTTCTTTTTTCTTCAATGGATTATTATCGATTACACACCAATCTATCAGATTGTAAAAAAAAAATTCAAAAAAAGTTATTTATTTTTCGAGTTTTCTGGGGTGCTCAGTTCCCGTATAAGTTTATTGTAATCGATCCCCATATCGGAACCGTTAAAAAAATTTTTTTTTTTTTTTTTTCCTTCAATGGATTGTTATCGATTACACACCAATCTATCAGATTGTAAAAAAAAAAAAAGCGCCTGATTAAAAAATAAAGAACTTTTTAGTTCTTTATTTTTTGAGTTTTCAGGGGTGCTCATTTCCCCGTATAAGTTTATAGTAAATCGCTCCCCCTATATCGGAACCGCTCTACCTTAACAGTTGGGCTGAATTTGCACAAAGGTGTCAAAATAAGGTGACATTGAAAAAAAACAGAACCCACAATTTTGTATAAAAACTGTTAATTGTAACTAGGGGGGTTTAGGGTTAGGATTTGAGGTTAGGGTTGGTGTTGGGGTTTAAGGTGAGTTTAATGGGAAAATAAATAAATAATTGGGTTCTGTTTTTTCTTACTATAAACTTATATTGGCATGAGCACCCCTGAACTCAAAAATAAAGAACATTTAAGAAATTTTTTTAAAAAACTGATAGATTGGTGTGTAATCGATAATAATCCATTGAAGGAAAACAAAAAAATAAATAAATGAATAAATTTTGTAGCGTTCTGATATGGGGGATCGATTTACGATAAACTTATACGGGGAACTGAGCACCGCGAAAATAATAACTTTTTTTGAATTTTTTGTTCTTTTACAATCTGATAGATTGGTGTGCAATGATAATAATCCATTAAAAGAAAGAAAAAAAAATAAAAACAAAATTTTAGATTTGGGGTTTCCAGATGCTCAGGTCTGCCAATTATTCAATTTAATGCTTACTTAATGGATTAAAATTTATTAAATCTCTAAGAAATGAATTAAGAGTGTAACAACATATATTATATTCATTAATTTATTGTAACAAACATTTTTACATAAACTAGCAAAAAATGCCATCTGGGCGGTTATAAAAATTAATTTTTTGAAAGATATTGTCTGAGTTAAAATTTCCATATAAGAGGGTTTGTATTATCGGTAAAATCATCAAATTTATTAAAGGAGTAGAAAAATGAAACCATTTGGGAAATGGAAACTTACTCTGTTCCCCTCAAATCAAATGTTGCAAGCATCTATTGATTATTAATCAAATAATATTTTTTACTACAATGACAGTGTTTTGGTGTAAACAGTGACGTAGTTTTAGTTACAGACAAATTGATACTGAATCTATTATCAAAGATTTTATTTATTGAAAAACTTTTTACAAATTCATATTTTTACATAAGTGTCCAAAATTAGTTGAAAATAAATCTATAAATTAGATATTTTTATTTACTCCAATTAAAAAAAAATTAATATAAATATTATTTTGCATTTAAAATTGATTTAAGTATCATTACTCTATTTTGTTTTATGTAATATTATTTATTTAACTACTAAATGTTTGTTATGTAAATAAATAAGGTGAATGTTTATTTTTTTTTTATTTCAAATTTTTAGAAAATAATCAAAACAACCAAAAATAAAAAATCATTTTGTATAGTTGATTTAAATTTTAAAATTTGATAAACCAAATTTAATTTTATTATTGAATATTATTTCAGGAAAAACTTTGGTGTAGAAAGTTAACTTTCCTATTTCTATTTCAAATTGTTTATTTTTTACTCCTTTAATGAATTTGATGATTTTTAATTACTAAAATAATTAAATGTTGAATGTTTTTAAAAGTTTTGGCATATTTTTGGCATTGTTGTTTTTTTATTACTTGATTTATTAATTTTACAGCAACATAGTTTTAGTTACAGACAATTGATACTGAATCTCTTATCAAAGATTTATTTATTGAAGAAAATTTTTAAAGAATTTATTCTTTTTACAGAATTTTACAATAAATTTAGTTGAAAATAAATCTATAAATTAGATATTTTTATTTACTCCGATTAAAAAAAAAATTAATATTAGGTATTATTTAGCATTTAAATATATTGATTTAAGTATCATTACTTATTTTAATTTTATGTAATATTATTTACACTAAACAAATGTTTGTTTAAATGTAAAATAAATAAGGTGAATATTTATTGTTTTATTTCAAAGATTTTAGAAATAATCAAAACAATAAAATCATTTTGTATAGTTGATTGTTTTATTCATGTAAACCAAATTTAATTTTATTATTGAATATCATTTCAGGAAAAACTTGGTGTAGAAAGTTAACTTTCCCTAATTTCTATTTCCATTGTTTATTTTTTACGTTCCTTTAATGAATTTGATGATTTAATTACTAAAATCATTAATGTTGAATGTCCTTTTAAAGTTTTTGTACCATATTTTGGTATGTTGTTTTTTATTACTTTATTATGATTTATTAATTTTACATCAACATAGTTTTAGTTTACGACAAATTGGATACTGTCTCTTATCAAAAGATTTTATTAATTGAAGAATCTTTAAGAAATTTATATTTACAGATTTTACGAAATAAAATTTAGTTGAAAATAAAGATCTACAAATTAGATATTTTTATTTACTCCGATAAAAAAATTAATATTAAATAGTAATTTAAGCATTTAAAAATTGAATTTAAGTATCATTCTCTATTTATTTTATGTAATATTTATGTTATCATCTATAAACTAAATGTTTCCTTGTAAAATAAATAAGGTGAAATGTTTTAATTTTTTTTATTTCAAAATTTTTAGAAATAATCAAAACAATAAAAAATCATTTTGTAATAGTTGAAATTGTTTTATTCATTGATAAACCAAATTTAATTTTATTATTGAATATTATTTCAGGAAAAACTTTGGTGTAGAAAGTTAACTTTCCTAATTTCTATTTCAAAATTGTTTATTTTTTACTCATTTAATGATTTGATGATTTAATTTACTAAAATCATTAATGTTGAATATCCTTTTAAAGTTTTTGGCATTATTTTGTGGCAAATTGTTGTATTTTTATTACTTCAATATCATTTA
>CM042154.1:19884811-19889811 GCA_023376005.1 Doryteuthis pealeii
CCAGAGAGGATAAGAGAGAGTTGTGTCGGCTTTTGATGGCTAAGCGCATTGCTTTTATAAGTCGGCTATTGATCAGGATGTTTACTCAGGAATCAGAACGCCAAACGTCATTGCTTTGTGACAGGTTTTTCTATGGCTTCTGAATTAGAAATCTGTCTCATTTTTATTTCATAGCCTGCATTATATATATATATATGGATGATTGATGATGAATGAAGAAGAAGAAGAAGAAGAAGAAGAAGAAGAGAAGAGAAGAAGAAATAAAGGATGATAGAATATTAATAATAATAATAAAATATATAAATAATTATGCGAAGAAGAAGCAGACGAAGAAGAAGAGAAATAAAACAATGATTAATAATAATAATAAAATAATAGAGAAGAAGAAGAAGAAGAAGAAGAGATAAGGATGAATAGAAGAAGAAGAGAGAAGAAGAAGAAGAGAAGAAGAAGAAGAAGAAGAAGAAGAAGAAGAAGAAGAAGAAGAAGAAAGAGGAAGAAGCACAAATAACAAATATAATAATCATAATAATAATAATAATAAGAAGAAAGAAGAGAAGAAGAAGAAGAAGATAGAAGAAGAAGAAAAGAGATAAAGGAGATAGAAGAAGAAGAAAGAAAGAAGAAGAAGAAGAAGAAGAGATAACGGATGATAGAGAGGAAGAAGAAGAAGAAGAAGAAGAAGAAAGAAACGAAGAAGAAGAAGAAGAGAAGAGATAAAGGATGATTAGAAGAAGAAGAAGAAAGAAGAAGAAGAAGAAGAAGAAGAGAGAGATAAAGGATGATAAGAATGAAGAAGAGAAAGAAGAAGAAGAAGAAGACGAAGAAAGAGATAAAGGATGATAGAAGAAGTAAGAAGAAGAAGAAGAAGAAGAAGAAGAAGAAGAAGAAGAAGAAAGATAAAGATGAATAGAAGAAGAAGAAGAAGAAGAATGAAGAAGAAGAAGAAGAGATAAGATGATAGAAGAAGAAGAAGAAGAAGAAGAAGAGAGAAGAAGAAGAAGAAGAAAGAAGTAGAAGAAGAAGAGATAAAGGATGATAGAAGAAGAAGAAGAGAAGAAGAGAATAAGATGAATAGAAGAAGAAGAAGGAGAAGAGGAAGAAGAAGAAGAAGAAGAAGAAGAGATAAAGGATGATAGAAGAAGAAGAGAAGAAGAAGAAGAGAGAATAAAGGATGATAGAAGAAGAAGAAGAAGAAGAAGAAGAAGAGAAGAAGAAGAGGAAGAAGACATAAACCAATGATATTAATAATATAATAAATAAATAGAAGAAGAAGAAGAAGAAGAAGAAGAAGAAGAAGAAGAAGGAGGAAAGAGATAAAGGATGATGAGAAGAGAAGAGAGAAGGAAGAAGAGATAAAGGATGATAGAAGAATGAAGAAGAAGAAGAAGAAGAAGAAGAAGAAGAAGAGATACAAGGATGGATAGAAGAAAGAAAGAAAGAAGAGAAGATAAAGGATGATAGAAGAAGAAGAAGAAGCAGAAGAGAAGAAGAAGAAGAAAGAGAAGAGAGGATAGAAGAAAAATAAACAATGATATAATAATAATAATAATAATAATAATAATAATATAATAAGAAGAAGAAGAAGAAGAAAGAAGAAGAAGAAGGAGGACGGAAAAGATAAAGGATGGAATAGAAGAAGAAGAAGAAGAGAAGAAGAAGAGAAGAGAAGAGATAAAGGATGATAGAAGAGAAGAAGAAGAAGAAGAGAAAGAAGAAGAAGAGAAGAGATAAAGGATGATAGAAGAAGAAGTAAGAAGAGAAGAAGAGAAGAAGAAGAAGAAGAAGAGATAAAGGATGATAGACGAAAAGAAGAAGAAGAAGAAGAAGAAGGAAGAGATAAAGGATGGGAGTAGAAGAAGAAGGAAGAAGAAGAAGAAGAAGAAGAAGAAGAAGAAGAAGAAGAAGAAGAGAAGAGATAAGATGATAGGAAGGAGAGTGGAGGGGAAGGGAGAGGAGGAGGAAGTAGTGATGAGGGGAGAAGGAAGGGGAGGGAGGAGGAGAGAGGTAGGGTGAGGGAGAAGGAGAGGAAGAGAGAAGAGGAAGAGAGAAGAGGTGGGGAGTGAATAGGGAGGAAGGGGAGAAGACAGAGGGAGAAGAGAAGAGATAAGGATGATAGAAGAAGAAGAAGAAGAGAGAGAAGAAGAAGAGAACAACAACAAGAACAAATACAACAATGATATACTAATAATAATAATAATAATAATAATAATAATATTAGAAGAAGAGAAGAAAGAAGAAGAAGAAGAAGGAAAAGAGATAAAGCGATGATAGAGTGAAGAAGAAGAAGAAGAAGCGATTAAAAGGATGAGTAGAAGTAAAGAAGAAGAGAGAAGAGAGAAGAAGAAGAAAGAAAGATAAAGGATGATAGAGAGAAGAAGAAGAAAGGAAAAGAGAAGAAGAAGAGCAAGAAGAAGAAGACGAGATAAGGATGATAGAAGAAGAAGAAGAAGAGAAGGAGAAAGAAGAGAAAAGAAGAGAGATAAAGGATGAATAGAAGAAGAAGAAGAAAGAAGAAGAAGAAGAAGAAGAAGAAGAAGAAGAAGAAGAAGAGGAAAAAGAGATAAGGATGATAGAGAAGAAGAAGAAGAAGAAGAAGAAGAATAAAGGATGATAGAAAGAAGAAGAAGAAGAAGAAGAAGAAGAAGAACAATAACAATGATATAAATATATTAATATAATAATAATAATAATGATAAGAAGAAGAAGAAGAAGAAGAAGAAGAGAAGGAAAGAGGAAAAAGAGATAAAGGATGTAGAAGAAAAGAAGAAGAAGAAGAAGAGATAAAGGATGTAGAAGAAGAAGAAGAAGAAGAAGAAGAGAAGAAGAAGAAGAAGAAGAGATAAAGGATGATAGAAGAAGAAGAAGAAAGAAGAAGAAGAAGAGAAAGAGGATAAAGGATGATAGAAAGAAGAAGACAGAAGAAGAAGAAGAAGAAGAAGAACAAATAACAATGATATAATAATTAATAATAATAATAAATGAATAATAATAATAAAAATTATAATAATAATATAATAATAATAATAATAATAATAATAAGAAGAAGAAGAAGAAGCCGAAGACGAGAAGTTTTTTTCAGATCAGTTTTTTTTTCACATTGACACAACATTCATTGAAGTATTACGATAGACTATGACGTGTCTATAAAATATTCCTGTCGTGATCAATATATTAACCGTTTGGTTGGCATCTTATTTTATGTGATAGACTCGAGGTCTTCAGCACTGAAACCGGCATGATATTGGGGTCGTGGGTCCGTGGCGTTGGTGGGGCTAACGCGCTGCACTGAAAATTCTAAAAACCGGAGTTCGAACTCCAATCTGTTTATACGGACATCATCTCTTATGAAAGGTGCTGGCGCCCAAATTTGGATTTAATGATTCACGCATGCTAGTTCGCAGTTCTATTATACGGAAAAGCGAGCTTTGATCATGTTTATTTGCAACTTTGTCAAATCTACTGCTTGGAGAATCCTACTCTTGGGAAAGGTAGGAACCCAACATTCCCCAATCTGAGGGTTAAATAAAACACAACTATTCTTCGAAAGGATAGCTTTTTAATAGTAAAACATTAAATAATCAAGCGGGTTGATAGCCATTAAATAAAGAAACCGTAACTGAATCTCATGATATTAGGCGTATATTCAAAAGCCTTTATTGTTTTGAAAATCACTAGAGCCAGTTCATATCTGCTAGCGTTGATCAAGACGGGTGCGCACGTAAGGTTTTGATCCTCTCTACTGGGGTCAAACTGGGAGGGGTATCATGTTGAAGACCCGAACCTCCAATGAACGGTTATAATAACATAATGACGACGCCTCTGCGCTGTTAATAACAAGGCGTATCTCAAACATTGGAAACACGTACAACGTGTGTATGTTCTTTGAATATATAATTAATCTTAACAGCAACTTTATATAGCGCGTAAGGTGTATTCTTATTTTCGTTAGAAATGGAATCGGTGATGGGACATAGATTCGGATGAGATAGCAGGGACGAGGCGTTGGTACATTCACTAGTCGTTGGCGAAAGATGTAGGTATTTACCCATTTATTGCAAGCACGGTTAGTGTGGGACACACGGTGCAAGTATGGGGCCAACTCAGTCGTAATGGATATTTGAGTCTCGCTTGCTAACCATTACACACGATAAGGAGCCTCTTTCCAATAGAAAAGGTACGCAGCCAACATTCTTGCATCCAACTGTGGTAATAGTAGGGCGGCTGCGCTCTTTAACTTTGTTTAGGCAACCAGTGAGCTGAAGGAAATGACAGGGGGAGGAAAAAAAGGGAAAAGGAAAAAGGGGCGAAGAAAAAAAAAACCCCCGAGGAAAAAAGACAAGTCGGTATTCAATTCTGTTTAACTCCACAATAATGTTGTGGTGTCACAATCCTACTCGTGCGTGTTACATTATTGGAGGAGGGTAAAAAGAGATTTTTAAAAAATCATCGCGATAACTGAAAATCTTAAGTGCTGTCAACAAAATAATTAAAAAAATGGGACGCCTACCCACAGATAGACTTTTGATAAGGACAGCGAGTTCCCTTCTACATTAAAAAATCGGGTTTAATGCTAACTTAACGGGCATATATCCAACCATGTATGTCACCCCGCCGAAATAAGAAAATACAAAAAATCAAGGAATAACGAGTTTAATGAAATTTTCAAGTGTTGATATATTAGCGAATTAAAGATATTAGTACATGAGTTTTTTTTTAGTTTTTTTTTTTTAGGACAATTAACTGAACCACGTATGTTTGTGAATCTGTGTTACGTCTCAAAGATACGTTATAGTTCGAAGTTAACTGATCTGAAAAAATGTGAGAGTTTTCAGAATTAAAATAAAGTGATGCATTATATTGTTTTACATGATTATAATATAATCAACACTGAAAATTTCATTAAATTACGGTTAATGCTCTGATTTTTAGTATTTTTCTTTAATTTCGGCGGAGTGGCATAGATGGTGGGTGGAATTTATGTCCGTTTAAGTAGGATT
>CM042154.1:19894811-19912311 GCA_023376005.1 Doryteuthis pealeii
CGGTTTGGCATTGATTGCTTTTTACATTGCCTAAAAAAATGTTTCTGAAGATTTATTAATTTAAACTGCATGTCTAGGGTTTGGATTGGTTTGTTGGGTTTTACACTTGTTGAGTAATGAAGAAGTCCTCGGAAAGGCCTTAAGTTGGCATCAGCGAGGGAGTCTATCCCCTTTTTACTAGTGCTAGACCAAGGAAAATTTGTGTGTGTGTGTGTCTATGTATGTATCTATGTGTGTGTGTTTCTCTCTGTGTGTGTATATATATAATATATATAATATATATAAAGAATGTTGTTCTGGTTCCAACGGGAGAAAATTTAATATTTTATAAAAAAAGAAGAAGGCCATTATAATAGAAAAGTTGCAGAAACACACACAACCTATCAAATATCGGACATATTCTACCAAAATTATAACTCAATGCCTGAAGAAGACAACAGATCAGAAACACGTGTCGCGTATGTAAGATGAAAAGAATTTTAAAAAATTTCTGAGAATATAATACCTTTTGCGGACCTTCTTTTTTTATTAAATATATAATATATATATATATACGTGTATATGTGTGTTTTTGTGTGTATGCATGTATATATATATTATATATATATATATTATATATATTAATATATATAGAGAGAGAGAGAGAGAGAGAGAGAAAGAGAGAGAGAGAGTAAGTAAGTAAACAAGTAAAGTCTTTGGGGTGGCTTAAAGTCGGTATCAACCAATCAGCGAGGGAGTCTATTCTATTTTCACTTGCGCTAGACCAAGGAGACTATGTGTGTGTGTGTATCTGTGTATGTATCTATGTGTGTGTGTTTGTGTGTGTGTATGTATGTATATAATATATAATGTATACATATGTGTATATGTGTGTTTTTGCATATATATATATATATATATAATATATATATATATATATTTATAAAGGGAAAAGTTGACTTACCGGTGAATTTGATCACGATGGTTAGTAAGTGTGAAATTCAGGGGGGTAAGTCAGCGATACAAAGTGCTCAATACTAAGTAGAGCAAATGTATTATATAATGGCTACAAGAGATAACCTACTCGAGTTTCACCATATGTATCTTCAGAGTTAAATCCACTGAATTAATTGAGACACCGATTAATAGCAGGCGAAAAACACGTGAAATCGACTGCTATTAATCGGTGTCTCGATTAATTCAATGGATTTAACCATGAAGATCCTTATAGTGAAACTCGAGTAGGTTATCTCTTGAACCCATTTTATAATATATATATATATATATATGTGTGTGTGTGTGTGTGTGTGTGTGTGTGTGTGTTTGTGAGTGTGTGTGTTTATAAAGTAAGTAAGTAAAGTCGTTGGGGTGGCATAAAGTCGGTATCACCCAATCAGCGAAGAAGTCTTTGGTTTGGTTTGGTTTGGTTTGGTTTTACGGCATATCAACCTCAGTGGGTCATTTAAGGCCGATTAAGTTTTGAGTGAGTCTTACCCTCTGCAGAGGTGCACTCGGTGCATTCTAACGCCCCAGCCGTCAGAGCAGTTCATTTTTCTTTGGTGGGGGTCCTACCTATTTGCAGCGGATACAATAAGTGTATGCCGACAGGGCGTGGTTTTCAAAGAAAAAACGACCCTTCTTTTAGTATTATATCTAGAGAATCGATTCAAAATGCCGGTATCATGGTGCGTGTCACAACTCTATCAATAATTACAACTGACATTATTCACAGCACATAGAGATAATAATTACGTATCTGTTGAAATAATATATTGGTGTGTCACACGGTATCGATATGGATTCTGGTCAAACTCGTTGATGCAAGTATCAAATGGCTCAACTGGACTACGATAAAAACCAAATAAAATCAAAGTGATTTTTCTTTTACTCTGATTGCTTTTGTTTTTTTCATACAACAAGCAACAAACTAGGAGACCATATTATCGTCAAATGTAGAAAGGGTAAAACAGCCCAAGCTATAAAGGTAGCATATCCCGATATTAATGGCATAACATGTTCTTCCCCCAGTCTTAAGATCGTGAACTACTGCACCGCATGAATCTTTTAGCAACTGTGATAAAAAAGATAGGTAATTGTCTTTCAGTTTATATATATATGTTTGTTTGTTTGTTTTGTTTTACGGCATAACAACCGCAGTGGCTCATTTAATGCGATAAAGTTTTGAAATAAATCAATTCTTAATGGATAATACAATTTTGTTTATAAACTCATGTTTTTCTATTCAAACCATAGATGGGACCCTAACAGGTAATACCACTCCGGGTCAGAGTGTCGGTGGGGCGTTAGAATGCGCCCATTGCACCTCTGCAGAGGGGTAAGACTCCACCAATGGGGCCACCTGTTGACTGTGGGTGGCGACCCGTGATGCTTAAGGATGGAGCCCAGGTGGATGAGCAGTTCATGACATGCAATACTCTACTTTGGCCCTATCTTGGGCTAGACGGGCGGTCGGAGAGGCCCCCTCCGATCAATAGGCTGGTCACGTCAAGCCCTAGCACCTATATGATTTTCCCAACCCTATTGCTCTTATGCCAAGTCTCAACCCCTTTTTTATCATATGGGTGCTAGAAGACGGTGGCTGCGGGTCTACATGTTCTGGGAATGACGTTAAACTCTATCTGATGGTGAGGTTCCAGTTTTGGACGTTTGGGAATGTGGAGCACGCCTTCATCACCATTGCTCCCTGGTCATCTGACCCGGAGTGGTAGTACTGTTAGGGTCCCATCTATGGTAAATAAAAAATGTATTTATAAAAAAATTGTATTATCCATTAAGAATTGATTTATTTCAAAACTTATCGCATTTATATGCCGTAAAACAAAACAAACAAACAAACAAAGAGATACATTTATTTCGGCACTTTTGCCTCTTCAAGTCTGATTTTCAAATGGATAAGAATTACATATAGGTCTATTTGATATGATTTTTCCGTCTAACTTATTTTGTATTTCAAATTCCTTCCAGCAGTTGATAAAAGTTCCAGATCACGGACAGGTACAGAAACGAAATTTAAAATATTTTTTAATGGATTACCTGTAATTACGTTCGTGACGTTGAGATTTTCTCATTTGGTTTCTTTACTTGTGCACAACGTCTCTTTACTTATACATATATTTACCAACTCCTCCGCACGAGCAGGATATGACACAGGGTCAATTTCTTAAGCGGAGTTTAACAGGTTTGAATTCAGAGTTTTCCTTCTCCTAGACTAGTTGCCTAACCAAGATTAAAGAGCCCAGTCTTCCCTACTATTTACACATAGCTGGAGGGAGAGTAGGATTCATACCTTTCCCAAGTGTATTAGCGATAAGTGAAATGCAATTACCACGTCCAGGATTTGAACTCGGGGCGACGAGTCCATTTCCCATGACTTTAACCATTATACCACGCGCTTACTTATATAAGCTTATGTATATATAGAGATGTGTACGTGTACGTTTGTGTGTGTGTGTGTGTGTGTGTGTGTGTGTGTGTGTGTGTGTGTGTGTATATGTTGGGGTATTGGATGGCTTGAAAATCACTCAGGCATGAAACTTTCATTTAACAAGCGTCGTTCACTTGATGTCTTCGCTACCCTTAGATATGCCTGCTCTATCAATGATATTGAGCACTCTTTATTCATAAATATAGCCAATTATAAATAATATATATATATATATATATTATATATATATATATATATTATCATCGGGTCTAACAGTAGGGCTTAATATAGGGTGTGACAAGGTCAATTTCTTTAAGCGGAATTCAGCAGGTCTGAATTCAGTTTTCCTTCTCCTAGACCGGTTGCCTGACCAAGGTTCACTTTCTTTTTATCCATTTTCCGTCACTTTTTTTTCTTGCATTTTTCTTTATCCACCATTATTTATTTTCTTCTTTTCCTCTTCTATCACCTCTCCCTACTTTTCTTCGGATTCTGTTTTTTTTTTTTAACTGTGGCTTGTTTAGCGTTTATGTGATGTAGAGCGTGTTCACGTGATGTAATGTTATGACGCTAAATTGTGTTGAAAAAAATGATAATAAAACAAACTTGCTTTGGTCTTAATGCACGCGGTGTCCCGAAGATTTTTTTTTAAATAAATAAAAGGAGTGCGAAAATTAAGGGATTAATTAGGATCAGGTGGTAAGTGGCACAATAAAAAATTTGTTCAAATGCCTGCATTTCGAAACGAGTTCACTTCTCTTGTTTAATAATTTTCTGCTTGTATTTTGTAATATACACATTTTTTCTTCAGAGCAGAGATCGCATTATATCCTATCGCGTGAAAACGCTTCACGTTTATATAAACGCTAAAAAACTACTGGTTTTTAAAATCTCAACCATTTGACTCATCTGAAGATTGCGTAAGCATGAAACAAAATATGAGTTTAAAATCATCCATAATATCATTACAATTGATTATATATATATATATATATATATATATATATATATATATAATATATATATATATATCAGAGAAGAAATGGGAAGAAACACAAATATGTTATTAATTAATGTTGTATTTATTGGCTTATATTGCAATATTTTAATCTGTGAATTTTATTAAGGATCATCATTAGAGTCTATCTGCGTTATTCTGACTATTGTCCTCATTTTCATTGTCATCTGTACAATGTTTCAGATAACAATAAAGATGAGGACGATAGTCCGAATAACGCAGATACTACTAATCATCAAGCCTCATCTCAAACATTCAGAGAATCTATTTCTCTGAATGTTTGAGATGTTATGAAACGAGGAAACAGTTTTTTGAAAAATATGACCAGTTGTAAGGAAAATAACTCATAATGAACTTAGATATTTAAAATTATTACAGAATTCTTAAAGAAACTCTCTCTCTTTCTTTCTCTCTCTCTCTCTCTCTCTCTCTCTCTCTCTCTCTCTCACACACACACACACACACACACACACACACACACTATATATATATATATAATATATTTGTGTGGTATTGGCACTGTTTCAGCTTTTACTGGAACGGTGTGCCAAAGTGCAGTATTACTGGGAGAGTGCTCAATATAAAAAATAGAGCTATTATATAATATAATAAAATAAATATATAAAGGTCTTATATATTTATTTATTTTATGACAAATTTGTCATCAAATGAATAAATACATAAAACCTTTGTATATCTATTTTATTATAATATATACTAGCAAATATATGCACCCTCTGGGTGCAAGTATTTAGGTTTTGATGTAATAAAATATTGTATCAAATTAGAAACTATTTAGAAAATGATAAACTGAGGGGGTATAATCGAAAAATAGAACAGCTTTAAATCTAACACTTCCATCATTTTGCATCACCCCCGTCTTTCATTTTTCATAATTTATCTATCTAGTTAGATTATGAAGTATTTAATAAAATTACAGTTCTTTCGTCTGGTTTATGGATTTCTTTTAAGATTTATCCCCCAGATTTTTGCTCAGATTCATTAAGAGAAAACCAAACAATTAGAAATCAATAATACTAAGCATATATTTATTAAAATCAAATTCTTAATATCAATATGCAAATTAGCCTTCTCGTTCACACTGTAAACCGCTATTTTGTTGACTATATAAATATACTTGCATGTTATTAGTAGGTAGATTAATCCAACAGTATTAATAAGGTAAACAATTTTATCAATAATTGAAGTTTAGATAAAAATAAATTCGTGGTGAATGTGACGTCAATAACTAAGGGAATTGTGACTGGAGTAGTGATTTAGTTTCGGTTACAGACAGACAAACAAACACACAATCTCCATTATAATAAGATATATATATATATATATATATATATAATATATATATAAAACAATGTATTATTTACTGCCCTATTGAATGGAATGGCGTTATCATGAATATAAACCATAGTTCTGGCGCCAAGATTATCTAATTCAAAACTTTTTCATAATTTGCCTAATTTTATAATAAAGTGCTAAAGAAAAATGCAGATATAACTCTAAAGACTTTCGAATTAATTAAATAAAGTACTCTCTCAGGAAAATTAAATCGGGTGATTTAATTTGACATTCGCAAAAACGCGTGTGTCCGCTTCGATTGGTCTGAAAAATCGACGGCAATGCAACGAATCCGTCTTTCTCTCTTAATTCCATCGTTAAATTGGCGTTTACAGATCCTCCAAGGCATTTTCTTTTTCGTTTTCTCCGGATCAAAATCCTCAGGAAAAAGTCGGTCTGTGTCGCCTAAATAATTAAAGTTGGTGGCAGTAGAAGGAGAGTGTAACACTGAGCTATTTTTTTCAGTCAAACATAACTCTTGTGGGGATTTGAATTAAATCAAATTGAGCGTTCTGGACTCTGGCGTTCAGACTTAACGGTCTATAAATTTTTTAAAGTCTACAAAAAAAAAATAAAAATAACACACACGTTTTACCTTACCCATACAACCTTTGACTTTCCACATACATAACCTACAGAGGTATAGCTGGTCCTTTTAGCAGAGAAAATTCCCTCGCTACAGTCCACTATGAGCTCATTAAGATAATTCCTGATTAATAATGCCACCTCTACCTTCTTACATACACAACACTTCAGAGGTATAATTGGTCCTTTTTAACAGAGAGAAATTCCCTCACTACAGCCCTTATGGTAAGCCCCAACCCCTTTTTATCAAATGGGTGCTAGAAGGCGGTGGCTGCTGGTCTACATGTCCTGGGAATGACGGTAAACTCTATCTGATGGTGAGGTCCCAGTTCTGGAGGTTTGGGGAATGTGGAACACCCCTTCATCACCATTGCTCCTTGGTCCACTCTGACCCGGAGTGGTAGTACCTGTTAGGGTCCCATCTATGGGTTAAATAGAAAAATGTATTTATAAAAAAATTGTATTATCCATTAAGAATTGATTTATTTCAAAACTTTATCGGCATTAAATGACACACTGAGGTTGATATGCCGTAAACAAAACAAACCAAACCAAACCCTCGCTACAGGCCATTGTAACCTCGTTCAAGTCTGAATAATAGATATATTTGCCTTACACACACCTTACAAAAAAACAAAAACAAAAAAACTCACGAATGCGTCCTTACTGTAGCTCCGCTACTTGGGTGGGGATGTATTGTGGGGATTTAAATTAAATCAAAATTGAGCGTCTGGACGCTGGCGTTCAGACTTAACGGTCTAATAAATAAAGTCTTGATTTATACTTCAAAACAGTTGTGTCTAGTTATTTCTCTTCATCACTTCATAACATATTCCCTATACACTTTTTAATTTTTTGATTTTGCTGGATACTCCAATCTAGTTCCAATCTGTTGTATACTGGAACCTAGAATGTTATGGTATAATGGTACATACACCAAAATGCTGTTTTACCTCATTAAGATAAGAGCAAATATTCCGAGGATAAATCTTAAAAGAAATCCATTAACAAGAAGAAATAACTGGAATTTAATTCTTTATTTCAGATTTTAACAAATTAGTTAAATAGAGAAAATTTAGCTATCAAAAACGGGAGTGATGTAAGAGTAAGTTTCAGTTGTTCTATCTTTTTATTATACCCCCCATCCCTCTAATCTAATATTTTATTACATTAAAACTTAAATATTTGCACTCTATTTCAAATCTTTTTATTTGTGTTCTTATTTAGTTTCATTAGCCTTTCTAATCTAATCTAAAATTTTATTACATTAAAACTTACATTTTTGCACTCGGAGGATGCATATATTTGCTAATCTTTATAATAATTCATTCAACTGTCGTCTGTCCACTTGTCATTTAAACACTCTGTTATTCTCCCTCCAATTTAAGTAACCTTTCAGAAACTTTTTAAAGAGTCATGGCTGGAGAAGTTTGAAACTATTTTTAAATATCCGGCTTACATTGATTAATTCGTGTTATCTGTCTCTCCCTTCTCTGTCGCATTCACTGTAAAAAGCTGTCAGTCTCTTGGTAATCGTTACAAATGACAGATGGCTCTCTCGTTTCCTGTGCACCTAGACTGTCCTTGTCCTGGCAAAGAGTTGGGCCGCCCAGGGAAAATTCAGTTTTATCTAGACTATCGCCCGGTCGAAAAAAAAAGAACTGAGAAACGCAAATATTTTTTTCTTTATTTACGTCAATAATATCGCTCCAAGACTTGATTGCGCGCTCTGGATAACGGTTATCGTCAAAGAAATGGAATCGACAACCTGAATTCTTATCCTGAACGTGGCCTTTTCATTTTATAATTGCGCTACTGCCGTTAATTCGGTGGTTGGTTGGTTGGTTGATTGAATTTTACGGCATGTCATCCCTTGTTGGGATATTTTATGCGGAAGTTGATTTTCTATTCATTCTTGTTGGGTATTCAATTTTTTAAACTCAATTCTTTTAAACACATTATTTTTAAAACTCATTTCTAACTATTTAACCCATAGATGGGACTAGCACTCTGGTTTAGAGTAGACCTGGGTGTGGTGGTGATAAAGGGGCACTCAAATCCCAAAGCTCCAGAATTGGAACTTCACCGTAAAGTACGGAGCTGATGGTAGGTGTGGCGCTCCACCTCAAACAGTCTCCTTGGTCTAGCGCTATTGAAAGGGAGATAGACTCCTCGCTGACTGGCTGATACCGACTTTAGGCCGCCCCGTCAACTTTACTTTACTTACTACTAGCAATATATGCACCTCCGGGTGCAAGTATTCAAGTTTTAAATGTAATAAAATATTAGATTAAATTAGAAATACTAATGAAACTAAATAAGAATGCAGATTTAAAAAGTTGAAACAGAGGGGGGTATAATCGAAAAATAGAACAGCTGAAACTTACTCTTCCATCACTCCCGTCTTTCATTACTGAATTTTTCCTAATTTTAACTATTTAGCTAAATAGAATGTAAAGAACAAATTACAATTACAGTTATTTCTTCTTGTTAATATTTCGTTTAAGATTTATACCCGAGATTTTTAGTCATATTCATTAGATAAAACCAAACAATTAGAAATCAATAATACTAAGCACATATTTAATAAATCAAATTTTTGATGTCAATATGCAAATTAGCCTTCCCGTTAACACTGTAAACTGCTATTTTGTTGTATATATAAATACAATTGCATGGTATTACTACGTAGATAAGACCAACAGTATTAACGTAAAAACAATTTATTAGTAATTGAGCTTTAGATAAAATAAAGTCACGGGGAATGTAACGTAAATAAACTAAGGGAAATTTGGACTTGAGTAGTAATATAGTTTCGGTTACAGACAGAAAAACACACAATCTCCATTATAATAAGATATAATATAATTTTGCAATTGAATCGAACGTATATTAAATCATTCTCAACAATTTCTAGTTTCTTTTCAATGCTTCTAAAATATGAAATTAAACTAAAGGTAGCACGAGAGTTATTTACTAAACTTAAATTAGCTATGGCACAAGGTTAGAATCATGGGGCACCCAACGAGAATCGAACTCACTAACAATGGCTTGCTAAATCCCAAATTGTCAAAAAGGTGAAACCTCTATCTTCACTGTAATACTCAATGCAGTCATCTTAAAAAGAAATTGAATGTCGTACTGATGAAAAATCCGGCAATTTCTCTCCCAGCTCGAAGTAGCTGTTAAGTCTAGCCACACTGCTGAGACGTACACGTCAAAATACGGTGTCTGTGGATGACTATATATTTATATATATATATATATATATATATATAGGTGTGTGTGTGTGTGTGTGTCTCTCTCTCTCTCTCTCTCTCTCTCTCTCTTCTCTCTCTTCTCTCTCTCTCTCTCTCACCACATGTCCCTGCTTCCTGGTAAGTCCTCCCTGCGGCATCAGTATCGGCACAAATCTGATCAATACAAGATTCTTTCAGGTCAGCCAAAAAACCTGTGTATATGAGTAGGTTTCTGCTCGAAAACGTTACTTATTAGCTTGTTCTTACTTCTCCAGCATTGAAAGACATGTCTTGTTTGTCTTTGTTTGGTGGCTTGTGTGCTAGGGGGTAAATAGTCATAGCTGCTTTCTTGTGGAGTGCACAGCACGCAGCATCCTTACACACACACACACACACCACATACACACATATATATATATATATATATATATTATATATATATAATTAATTGATATTATGATTTCACACTCATAACTTAAAGTTTCTTGGTAGTCCAATCATCAGATGAGAAGTGGTTGAGTTGTCAAAAACCAGTCGTGAAATGGTAAAAATCAAATTTTTAGCGTTTATATGAAGCCTTTTTTCACGCGATGGGAAATGCAAAGCTAAAAATTGTTTTTTTCAACTGTGGCTTGTTTAACGTTTATGTGACGTGGATTGTATTCACGTGATGTAATGTCATGACGTTAAATTTGTATTTAAAAAAACATTATAATCAAACAAACTTGCATTGGTGTTAATGCACGCGGTGTTCAGATGAATTATTTATTTATTTATTTATTTACTTTTTTTTTTTTTTTTAAATAAATATAAAAGGAGAGCGAAAATTCAGGGATCAATTAGGGTCAGGTGGTAAGTATATATATATATATATATATATATATATATATATATATATATATATGGGGGAAGATATCAAGTTGTTCCTTGATAGGATGCAACCAATATTGAGAACTCAAACATACATATAAACATGTGCGTATGTATTTTTATATGTACGGAGTATTATAAATGAATTAATAAATGGATACCTTGGTGTAGATATAATTTATTTCAACGTTCCTTTGCCTTGTCAGTCTGATCTTTACTGATTCGAATTCATTTATATATATATATATATATATATATAATATTATATATATATATTATATAGCAAATATATGCACCCTCCGGGTGCAAGTATTTAAGTTTTAATGTAATAAAATATTGTATTAAATTAGAAAGGCTAATGAAACTAAAAAAGAATACAGATAAAAAGATTTGAAACAGAGGGAGTATAATAAAAGATTTGAAACAGAGGGAGTATAATAAAAAATGGAACAACTGAAACTTACTCTTCCATCACTCTCGTCTTTCATTGTTATTTTTTCTAATTTAAGTATTTAGTTATAAGAGGAAGTAAAGAATAAAATGACAGTTATTTTATCTTGTTAATGGATTTCATTTAAGATTCATTGAAGAGATTTTTGCTTATATTCATTAAAATAAAACCAAACAGTTAGAAATCAATAATACTAAGCACGTATTTATTAAATTCGATTTTTTAATATTTATATGCAAATTAGCCTTCCCGTTCACACTGTAAACCACTATTTTGTTGTATATATAAATATAATAGCATGTTGTCAGTATGTAGACATGGTTAGCAGTATAAATAATGTGAAGTAATTTTATTAATGATTGAGGTTTAAATAAAAATAAAATCATGGAGAATGTGAATGTCAATAACTAAGGGAATTGTGACTTGAGTAGGAATATAGTTTCGGTTACAGACAGAAAAACACACAATCTCCATAATAAATAATATATTATATATATATATATATATGTGTGTGTGTGTGTGTGTGTGTGTGTAAGTGTGTGTGTGTGTGTTGTTGATAATCAAAGAATGCCAGTGTAATTATGAAAAGTGTTATTCCAGGAACGACCACTTTGTTTCAAACCATATAGGGCTTTTTAAAAGTTTCCATACACAATTTCTATAAGTCCTTTTCAACTGGCCAAGGATGGCACTTAAAAACTTTACATCTGTGTGTGCGTGTGTGTGAAAGACAGAGAAAGTGAGAGAGGAAGAGAGAGATTATCTGTATTTGTTATAAAAGAAAATAAATTTACCTCAAATGTTAATTTTTTAAAAGGCATTTAAAAAAGTATTTCTTTCGATAGAGAAATATCCAATTAATATTGAATGTAAAAACTCACAAACTCTTCCTGCATCTCGTGTTTCACGAATTCGATCCATTCATTGTGCTGTCATCTTCAGGGTCGAATACGTGAAACTCGAGTAGAGGAGAAGAAATTTTGCGAGTTTACCATTTAATTTTAGATAGATAGATATATCTTTTTATAAATATATATTTACCAACCCCTCCGTACGAGCAGGATGTGACACAAGGTCAATTTCTTAAGCGGAGTTCAACAGGTTTGAATCCAGAGTTTTCTTTCTCCTAGACCGGTTGCCTAACCTAGGTTAAAGAGCCCAGTCTGCTCTACTGTTTACCCATAGCTGGAGGGAGAGTAGGATTCATACCGTTCCCAATGATATTAGCGCTAAATGAAATGCAATTACCACGTCCAGGATTTGAACTCGGGGCGACGAGTCCATTTCCCATGACTTTATCCATTACACCACACGCTTCCTACTATATATCTTTTTATATATAAAATGAATTGGAAATTATTCATAATAACCAGCTCGATATGTGAATATACCGCAGTATGATAATCTAATTATTATAACGTTTGATATGTTCTCTTAATAGCTATTGAAAACAGTTCAATATGTAAAAAGTATAATAATCTTGATTTAACTCTAATCTTTCTTTTTCTTTCTTTTCATTATATTCTTAAGTGGAGTTTAATAGGTTTGATTTCAGAGTTTTCCTTCTCCCGGACTGGTTACCTAGCCATGGTTAAAGAGCCCAGTCTTCCCTGCTATTTACCCATAGCTGGAGGGAGAATTAGATTCATACCTTTCGCAAGGGTATTAACACCATGTGAAATGCCAACAGACTCACCCAGGAATTGAACTCGGGTTGACGAGTCCATTTCCTACGACTCTAACCATTAGACCACGCGCCACCTTTACCTCCATATAGGGTTGTGAAATGTATAACGTGGAATTTATTTCAAGGGCTATTAATAACAGACTTAAGTTTACTTTCTATTTCCTTTTTAAAATGTCGTGATGCATTCTGGGAAAAAGTTGCGATAATTCTAAAGGCAAAAGTCTACGTGAATGAACCACACCCACACAAAACTCGCACATTTTTTCTCCCTTTCTTTTTTTTCTTTCTTTTCCTCTTTTACTTTCTTTCTTTCTTTCTTTCTATATGACGTTCCAATATTTACCAATCATGGGGTTCTTTTCTGTTCAGGTCGGTCGACAAGACGCCGGCCAATGAATGAGCTGAAAAAACCAATTGTCATGCTGGTATAAAAACACACCATACAGCAACATTCACAGCGGCAGGCTGGATCGAACGTTGCCATTTGCTAACGTGGTCAGGTAGAGGGCGGGGGAGAGGGGTGTTGCCAGTGTTGGTTGGTCTTTTCTTTTCATGTGTCAGCTCCGCATTCGTTCCGTTTCTAAGGAGAGACCTGTATTTCTATGACCAGCGAAAGGTCTTCTTTAACTAAAAAGAAGGAAATGTAGGATTATTTATTATTTGATTCGATTTTTTTAACCTTATTTTATGTATTTATTCTTTCTATATTGAATATATTAAGGAAGCGCGTGGTGTAATGGTTAAAGTCTTGGGAAATTGACTCGTCGCCCCGAGTTCAAATCCTGGACGTGGTAATTGCATTTCATTTAGCGCTAATATCCTTGGGAGAGGTATGAATCCTACTCTCCCTCCAGCTATGGGTAAATAGTAGGGCAGACTGGGCTCTTTAACCTTGGTTAGGCAATTGGTCTAGGAGAAGGAAAACTCTGAATTCAAACCTGCTGAACTCTGCCTAAGAAATTGACCTTGTGTCGCATCCTGTTCGTGCGGAGGGCTTGGTAAATATATATATATTGAATATATTTTCTTTTTAAATTGATTTTAACATCCGTAATGGTCTTATGGATGTAGCGTGATAGCTACGGCATCGATGACTGAAATTTGTCTTCAAATTTTGATCGAGTTGGACATCTAATACACGCTACTAAAAAATACAAATACTTTGTAGCCTAAGCCTGTGTGTAGTACGAGAGTAATTAATGTAATGCCATTTTGTTTAGGACAGGTATAATTACCAGCACAGGAACATGTAACATACATCAAAATGAACCAGTTCCTCTTTGGATCACATCCCTATTTATAGTCACTGGTTATCTCAATAGACATATTCTACCTTCTTTCTATATTGAATATATTTTCTTTTTAAATTGATTTTAACATCCGTAATGGTCTTATGGGTGTAGCGTGATAGCTACGGCATCGATAACTGAAATTTGTCCTCACATTTTGATCAAATTTGGTTTGTTTAGTTTTACGGCATATCAACCTCGGTGGGTCATTTAATGCCAACAAAGTTGTGAATTAAATTCATTCTTAATAGATACTCAATTTTTTAATGAATTCATGTTTTTCTATTTAACCCATATATGGGACATTTTGATCGAGTTAGAAAGATAAAACATGCCATTAACAATTTATATTTGTGGTGAAACAAACAGAAACACTTTGTAGCCTGTGCAGTACGAGAGTAATTAATGTAATGCCATTTTGTTTAGGACAGATATAATTACCAACACAGGAACATGTAACATACATCAAAATGAACCAGTTCCTCTTTAGATCACATCCTAACTTTTCCACATAGTCACCGTTTATCTCAATAAAAATATTCTACGTTCGAATGAGAGCATGAATCCATGCCCCGTAAATTCTGTTGACTGTTCTTTGAGCCACTTCTTCACTACAGATTTCACTTTCTTGTCACTGGACATTTTTGCCTTTCAAACTCTCTTTCATTGTGCCAAAGAGATGATAGTCGGAGGGGGCTAAATCTGGTGCGTATGGAGGATGTGGTAAAGTTGTCCATCTGAATGTGTCCTGATGCTTGTGAGTGATCGACCATTGTGATGCAGAAGGAGGACATTGTCGATTTGCAAATTGGGTCTATATCGTCAGACTCTTACTCTGAGCCTCGTTAGGGTCTCAATGTCGGGCTTAGTTTTATTTTTTTAAAACTTCAAATAAAAAATAGCATTAATTTTGATTCACTCTCGTATGTTTATATCCTCGTCTGGATACATATATATATATAATATATATATATATATATTATATATATATATAATATTAATATAAATATATGAAAATAAAATGGAAATTAATCCGACAGTATGAATAAGATATAATGAAACTTCTGATGAGCCTATTTCAGTTGTAAACATCGTTTGTTTTTTCATTATATCTTATTCATACTGTCGGATTAATTTCCATTTTATTTTCATATACTTGTCCATGAAAAAACTTTACATTTGAATGTTTACCCCTTTTTGATGATATCCATTAACACCACGG
This sequence comes from Doryteuthis pealeii, assembly GCA_023376005.1. Classification (NCBI taxonomy): domain Eukaryota; kingdom Metazoa; phylum Mollusca; class Cephalopoda; order Myopsida; family Loliginidae; genus Doryteuthis; species Doryteuthis pealeii. The sequence goes on from CM042154.1 coordinate 19,909,953, forward strand.
ATTTACCTATAAATGTGGGCTACTTATTTTACAGTTGGATTGTATTACAATAATTTTGATATTCCATATACACTTTTATACATATTTTACACTTTTCTATAACTTTACACCAGACTTTTTTGAGTCTTATTTCATTACTATAATGCTTCTGATTATTTTCAAAATTGAAAATGAGATTCATTTTATTTTTAAATAGAATTCATTTTATTTTTAAATAGAATTCATATTATTTTTAATGCAGACAGCACAATTTTATTTTATTTTGTTTTTTTTTTTTGATTAATCCAACGTTTAAACTAGCAGCGTTCTGTTTTTACTAACGGTCTTTTTCCCGTCTTTGTTTTTGTTGATGACCGACCCACGTGCGGTCGATACACATTAATGCAATAGGGTCCTCTATATTAAATTGAGGGTGGGCCGAGTGTTGCTTTTTAAAAAACCGTCAAGAGAATTGGCCCCGAAACGGTTTGCACACTTTTCTCTCTGATGAGCCTATTTCAGTTGTAAACATCGTTTGTTTTTTCATTATATCTTATTCATATATATATATATATGCAAAAACAATTCATGACAAATTAACAAGAATAGTTTTATTGCCTGAGCTGTTAGAAAATTGGTCTTCTCTCAATAAGGAAAAGGGTGCCCTTTGTGATACTATGGTTGACGACGAACATGGTCAGAATAAATAAATAAATAAATAAGAAAGAGGAATAGGTTAAAGCCAGGCATAAGTAAAAGGGGTGGGTGGCTGACCCTTTTACGAATACAAAGATTAGGTCGTAAAGTTTAAAGAGACCTGTACGACCACCATGAAATGGGACCACTTGATGATAATAACTTAGGCACCCAGGTATTAAAAGCAAAACGGATTTTTAGGAGAAATTCTCTTTTGAAAAAATTAATGGTCAACGTATTGAAGACATATTGTCTGAAAAAATATTTAAGTACTTTAATTTTAAGGGTTAATGACGACTAGAAGTCTGTGATTTATTTTAGGTGCTGGCCATCTGTGTGGTCCGGAGAAGATGGTTGGGGAAGGGGAATTTGACATAAATACAGCTAAATCGAGCACTAAGCCAGTTAGAACTCGGGGATCGAAGGGTTAAGTTCGCCAGTAGGGATAGCAGTAATAGCCAGTTGGATAGCGAAATCTCACACACACCCTTCTTCCATCCGCGTTTAGTTTACAAACACTTGTAGTTGTTTTGTTTTAATCCTTGTGAGCCTGTTTTTCTGACTCGTGCCTTAAATTCGGCCAGCACATAATTCACAACGCTTGGGGAACTAGACAAAGTACATCGAAAGTGCAGAGTGCAGAACAGGTCCTCTCACACCTTCTCTTCCAAACACGGTTTGTGTTTAATTACCCTTTGAAGTTTTGTTTTTGAAAAGTGTGCTTGTTTAATCATTCGCAAGTGGGAATTATAATTTACAATCTACTTCAGTGGCTCCTAAATTTTTTTTTAGTCTTGTGCCCCCTCGGCTTCTCGGTGCATACCTAGCACCACTTTCATACACACATGCGAACACATATCATTTTTTGTACGTGTTGTGTAAAGACGTCAAGCAAACATTCCGAATTTTGAATCGGATTTAGGACTACGTAAAAAAACTATGCATTCGTTTATAATTCTTACGTCAGTTTTATTCTGTATAAACTGCATACGTGTTCCTTTACATTAGTATTTATGATATATATTATTTTATTTAGATTAGAAAAAATAACAAACAAGTTATTTATTAACTTTTCCTAATGCGATCTTATCGCCATAAATTTTTCCACTTCCCACAAGAGGAACCACTAATCTAGTTGATAGCCTCGTTTTGAAAATTTAAACGCTGATTTTCAAGGTAGACAAACCTTTTTTTGCTTTGACAGCCAATAGCCCACATTATTTATACACTTTATAGTCATCGATTTTGGTCTTGTACTATACTAAGCAAAACAAGTATTCATCATCATCATCATCATCATCATTATCAAGGCGTACAAAGAGAACGTAATCCTTTAACTCTCTCTCCCTCCCTCCCTCCCTCCCTCCCTCCCTCCCTCCCTCTCTCTCTCTCTTTCTTTCTCTCTACCCCCCCCATCTCTCTCTCTCTCTCTCTCTCTCTCTTCTCTCTCTCTCTCTTTCTCAATTGAAAACGAATCCTTTTTACCAATTGCCACCCGAACAGACAAAAGATAGACAAAGGCTCGAGAAATATTGTATTATATATACACACACACACACACACACACACACACATATTATTATATATATATATATTATATATATATTTGGTACAGGCAAATTTATATAATATATTTTTAAGGCTATCATGTATCGCAATCTACACATGGGAGTCAGAAAAGTTG
>CM042154.1:19913981-19931481 GCA_023376005.1 Doryteuthis pealeii
TATTTCTATTTAACCCATAGATGGGACCCTAACAGGATACTACCACTCCGGGCAGAGTGGACCAGCGGAGCAATGTTGATGAATGGGTGCCCACATTCCACACCTCCAAAACTGGACCTCACATCTGATAGATTTAAACACATTCCCGGGAATGTAGACACGCAGCCACCGCTTCTCTAGACCCATCATGATAAGAAGGGGTGGGGTTGCCATAAGGACAGTAGGGTTGGGAATCATATAGGTGTAGGGCTTGACATGACCAGCCGAATTGTCGGAGGGGCCTCTCGACGGCCCGTCCTATCCCAAGAATAGGATCAAGTGAGTTATTGCATGTCATGATTGCTCATCCACCTGGCTCATCCTTAAGCATCACGGGTCCGACCACCACGGCCAACAGGTGGCCCCATTGGGGGGTCTTACCCTCTACAGAGGTGCAGTCGGTTGGCATTTCTTAACGCCCAGCCGACAGGGCGGAAATGTATCTTGATGAATAAAGGTATTCATTATATTTATTTAAATACCTCCTTATGAAAAATGTATATGCAAACTCTTTTTAGTAGTTGAGTTCTCAATTTTCGTTGAATCTATCACGAAAACTCACCTTATACCATTCCCTTATATACAATTTGTGTCAAGAATGTAATCAGAATTTTTGTGACTTTTGACACACCTTGTATTCTTAATAAAAAAACGTTCCTTTCATTATTTTTTCTAGAGTACAAGGGTGTCAAAAAGTACAGTTTAAAGCTGTTTTATCAGATAGAAATGAAGAATGAATGGACGTAATTTTTCTTCAAATACAGATGTGTCAAAAATACAAAAAAATCCGATAGTTTTTAAACACTTATATATAGTATATATATATATATATTATATATATATATATATATAAAGGAAACATCTCACACTCGGCGGTAAGCCTCCTAAGCCAGTAAACCAACTAGTAGTAAAATTCATCCGCAGAAGCGATATTAATACACGGATAGGAAAAGCATTGGTCGACGAGAAACCAAAGTATCAGTATATGGATCGATCTCACTGACAGTTAAAGCCAAATTCTTCCAGCGCCGTTTATATCTTATGCTAGTATGCTGCACACTTGGACCCTACGGGCGCCTGAGAATAGCTGGTGGAGCTGCCACGAAAGCTGTCCTTGAAAGTGTGTAAGCAAACCGCCAAAGGGCATATCAATCACAAACCATTGAGTGAGATGGCCTAGGCATGCAGGACACTGCTGGAAGAAGCCAAGACGAACTTATAAGCACATTCACCTTTGAAGCCAACACATGGACTATCTGGGTCACCCACAAGGACCTACATTGACAACTATGCGAGGATTGCTTGTCACTGCGCAAAAGACCACCCAGTTGGGCAATGAATGTAGGGAAAGATTGGCGAGGTTTCATGGATTATGCTGCTTGTTGCGGCCTGATGCATACTTAATTATATATATATATTATATATATATACTTAATATTTAATCAAAAGTCAGAGAAGAATCTTCCTACGACTAGGATTTTTAAACACCCTGTCGCAGTTTGAGACTTTTCAAATGCCTTAAGCGTATAAAGATACATTCGCATCTGATGAGCATGAGAATTGACTGTCTAAGCTCCCCGAAATAGGCTATAATGCAAATCTCTAGTCTTTTGTTATTTCTTTACTTATATATATATATATATAATATATATATATATAAACTCCGCCCTGTCGGTGGGCGTAGAAATGCAGTGACTGCACCCCTGCAGAGGGGTAAGATCCCCAATGGCCCACCTGTTGACTGTGGAGGCGGACCCGTTTTGACTGCTTTAAGGATAAGAGCCCAGAGTGGATGAGCAGTTTCATGGCATGCAATACTCTACTTCGGCCCTTATCTTGGCTAGACCGGGGGGTTTCGGAGAGCCCCTCCGATCAACGGCTGGTTACGCAAGCCCTAGCACCTATAATGTTTCTCACACCTTTTGCTCCTTATGGCAAGTCCCAACCCCATTTTTATCTATGGGGCTAGAGGTGTTGGCTGCTGGTATACATGTTCTGGCAATGACGTTAAATTCTATCTGATGGTGAGGTTCCAGTTTTGGAGGTTTGGGGAATGTGGAGCACCCCTCATCACCATTGTCCCTGGTCCACTCTGACCGGAGTGGTAGCACCTGTTAGGGTCCCATCTATGGTTTGAAAGAAAAACACGGTTTAAACAATTTTATTATCCATTGAATTATTTATTCAAAACTTATTCGGCATTAAAGACCACTGCGGTTGATATGCCGTTAAAACAAAACAAACAAACAAACATATATATTTAAACTGAAGGACAATACCTATCTTTTTTATCCGTTTGCTAAAGATTCATCGGCGAGAAATGATCAGATCTAAGACTGGGGGGGGGAAGAACATTTTATGCCTTAATATCGGGATATTGCACCTTTAGCTTGGGCTGTTTTACCCTTTTCTACATTTGGACGATAATTGTCTCCTAGTTTGTGTTGTTGTATGAAATAAAACAAAAGCAACAGAGTAAAGAAAAATCACTTTGATTTTATTTTTGGTTTTTTATCGTAGTCCCAGTTTGAGCCATTTGAATTACTTGCATTCAACGAGTTTGACAGAATCCATCGATACCGTGTGACACACCATATATTATTCACAGATACGTAATTATATTCTATGTGCTGTGAATATATGTCAGTTGAATTTTGATAGAAGTTTGACACGCACCATGATACCGGCATTTTGAATCGATTCCTCTAGAATATAATACTAAAAGAAGGTCTTTTTTCTTTGAAAACCACGCCCTGTCGCATACAATTATGATATCCCTGCATTTGTTAGGACCCCACCAATAAAATACAACCGCCCTGTCGGCTGGGTGCGTTAGAATGCACCGACTACCTTGCAGAGGAGGTAAACTCACCCAAAACTTATCGGCCTTAAATGACTCACTGAGGTTTGATATGCCGAAAACCAACCAAACCAAAGACTCTTCGCTGATTGGTGATACCGCTTTTAGGCACCCCCAACGACTTTACTACTTACTATTATACACACACACACACACACACACACATATATATATATATATATATATATATATATATATATATATATATAAAATGGCGATACAAGAGATAACCTACTCGAGTTTCCTTATAAAGATCTTCATGGTTTAAAATCCTTGAATTAATCGAGACACGATTTAATAGCAGTCGATTTCACGTGTTTTGTCGTCCTGCTATTAATTCGGTGTCTCGTTAAATTCAGTGGATTTATTCTGGAAGATCCATATGGTGAAACTCGGGTAGGTTATCTCTTGTACCATTTATAATAAATTTGCTCTTATATTGAGCACTTTGTATCGCTGACTTACCCCCCCCTGAATTTCAACTTACTAACCATCGTGACCAATTCCCGGTAAGTCAACTTTTCCCTTTAATAATATTATATTAATATAATTAATATATATATACACAAAACCATTATAACATATTATACATTATATATTATATACATACATACACACCCACACAAACACCACACATTAGAAACATACACGATTACACCCCCACACACATAGTTCCTTGTCTAGCGCTGTAAAAAGAGAATGACCCCTCACTGTTGGTATGATACCGACTTTAGGCCACCTCAAACACTTTACTTATTTACTCACTCTCTCTTCTCTCTCTCTCTCTCTCTCTATATAATATATATATATATATATATATATATTATATATATAATACATAAATACATACACACTTAAACACACTTATATATATTATATATATACAATATATACACACACAAGAACACCCACAATAACCACTACCAAGACACAGCACACACACATACTTTTCCTTGGTCTAAGCGCTAGTAAAAAGGGGATAGGACTCCCTCGCTGATACCAGCTTAAGGTGCTAGGCTTAACTGTTAAGCCTTTGATTGGAAGAGGACTTTCGATCTGTTGTTAGCTAAGTAAAGGTTAAAGTAGTGTTTGTATTCGTGGGATGCTTAGCCACCAGGCCTCCTCCGAGCAATTTAGGGGTCGCACCACGGCACAACAGCTGGTCCATTGTGTGGGCGGTTTCTTACCCCCCCCCCCGAGCAGAGGTACAGATCGATGTTATCTGCTACTCGTAGAGAGCGGCTGCTCGATGTTGGTGAATGGAGTAAACATCAGAACTAAATGAAGCTCATTGTCTTAGTTTAAAAAAATTGAAAATAGATCACTACAGATAAGGCCTGAGGTATTCTAGTAGTGACACCCCCCCAAGCCGAATTTAAAGTTTGAATTTGAAGTTTCCTTTCTCCTAGACTGGTTGCATAACCAGTATTAACAGCCCGTTCATTATCCTACTATTACCCATGCTAGAGGGTAGATAGTATGGATTCATGACCTTACCGGGTTTTATAACACACAGAAACACCAAACATAGGCACACACAAACAACACAAATTCTCCTTGTCTAGTGCTTAGCTAAAGGGATAGGCACCTCGATGATATGCTGATGCTAACTTTCCCAGGCATCCAGGATTTCTTATTACCAAAACAATCAAACCTAGAAGATAGGAGATTATCTTCTACTGATTTGTGAACGCCAATTTGCTTTAATGGATTTAACTCTATTCCGTATCAGTATTACGTTTGTCTTTTAATTTTTTGAATTAATTTAATCTTTTTTTTTTTTTTTCGTTTCTTTTTGTCTGAAAGATTTTGGATTAGAAAAATAGTTTCTAAATGGACATTACACTCTGCAAAAATTTAATTGTATTATCTTAATTTTGCTAAGCTAGATAGATAAATGGTTAGCGTCCAGAGTAAGGTATCTTAGTTAGAAATAGAGTCCTTTAAATAATGGTGGTCTCCACTTGGTTAGGACTAACTTTTACCCTGATTATAATAAAAGCGAATAACAGGACTACCCTCGTTTTCTCGTTATTCTGTGATAAAAAAATTCTTCTACTTCCATACAACAAATGCCTGGAGATGTTTAAATAGATCGAACATGCAGCGTCGCCAAAACTCACCACTAACTCATTAACCTGGTTTTTCATTTTTCTTAAATACTACATACCGTCGGATTCACTTCCTTCTTCCACACACACACACCACAACAACACACATCATATATATATATATATTGTGTGTGTGTTGTGTGTGTGTGTTGTGGTGTGTATTTATATGATATAACAGTAGCGTTGTTGGTAACATGTATAGAGGATATCATCAAATTTTTGTTTAGATTAAGTTCTAGCAGATAAAATGTCCGGCGTGCACCGAGGGGTCTGTGTGGCCACTTGAAAAGCCCTGGAGTAAGTACTCATTAGTATGTTAATTCTTGACTCGGGGGGAAAGTTTTTAAACGGAAGAATTTTCGTTCCTCACGGAAAAACGGTATTTTATTTCTAACAATAGACTATTCACGGGAAACGTTTTGCTGCAATATATTAGTTATTAATTTATAAGAATTAAATTTCTAAATATAAAAAAAAAAAAGATTGTTTTATGTCTTTATAGGTCGGAGTATTCTTTATACGCTTGTGCAGAAAGTAACTGTTGTTAAAAAATTACTTGTTCGGTGTTGTTAATTTACGATGAATTTTTCTGTTATAGTTCTTCCTCATTATTTTTACTACAATATATGCACCCTCCGGTCAAGATTTCAAGTTTTAATGTAATAAATATTGCATTAATTAGAAAGGCTAATGAAACTAAATAAGAATAAGATAAAAGATTTGAAAACAGAGGGAGTATATAAAAGATTTGAAACAGAGGGGAGTATAATCGAAAAATAGAAACAACTGAAACTTACTCTATCCATCACTTCGTCTTTCATTGTTATTTTTTCTAATTTTAGTATTTAGTTATAGAGGAGTAAAGATAAAATGACAGTATTTCATCTTGTTAATGGATTTCATTTAAGATTCCATTGAAGAGATTTTTACTTTATTCATTAATAAAACCAAACAGTTAGAATCATAATACAGCACATATTTATTAAATTCGATTTTTTATATTAATATGCAAAATTAGTCTACCCGTTCACATTGTTAACCGCTATTTGTTGTATATTATAAATATAATTGCATTGTCAGTATGTTAGACATAGTTACATTAATAATGTAAGACATTTTATTTATATTGAGGTTAATAAATAAAATCATGAGAATTGTGAATGTCAAAAACTAAGGAACTGGGATTGAGTAGGAATATAGTTTCGGTACTGACAGAAAACACACAATCTCCATTATAATAGATTCTTCTTCTCTATTTCTCAGCCTGTATAAAAGACCTTTTACTAAATTCCCTTCTTAGATATTTAACACTTCAGGAGTATTAACACCATTATTGAATCTTTAACATTTTTTATTCTGTTTTATGAAGGTAAAAATATTTTGAATTAAAAAATCTATCTGACATGCAGTTGCAATCAGTAATCCGCAGAAACTTTTTTTATTGCAATGTTAAAAAAGCTTTCAATGACCAAACGTTCGGTTATGTCCGGCAGACCATGTTGAATATCCTGGCCGGAAAAGGTGTGAGAAAACTGACGGCCGGCTGCCAAAATAGAGGTAACTTGGACACCACTCTCTGTTTCTTCTAAAACCTCTTATGAACAGGGCCATTCCGGCGTTGATTGACAATCTACTCACGAATCGCCAAATTGGGAGACCAGCCCGTCATTGACTGCTGAGTTGTGAGAATAGATACGGTCGCCGGTGGCCTTTTTCTGACTCTGTCTCACCCTAATAGAGAGAATGTCTCTATTCCAAACAAACTCGGACAATGAATGGTAAAGGTAAAGTCTCTGAAATATTAATCAGCTTTAGCAGCTTGGTATCTCAGTTATTTTAGGGTTCGACAGAGGTCAACGCTGATTATGGTATTCTATGCAAAGTTAAGAGGAAGAGTTATGTACACTTTCGAAACGGGAAGTAAAATTCAAAAGACTATTTATAATATATAATATATATATATATATATATATTATATATAATATATTTCCAAACAGTACAGTGGAAAACACGGTTTCATTCATCATCAACAATTTAGGAATATTAATAACATTTTTTCTTTTGCAATACGATTGTATCCATCCACAAAACTTTCAATTTTTTAACGGTCTCTGCGTTCCAAAACTGATTAAAAAATATTCTTTTTCGAACATTTTTAAAATTCTGTTTGTCTCCAACGGATTTTTTCTCATCAAAATGAAAATTCACTCTGATGAAGGTCGTAAAAAAATCTCTCTGTGTACCGGAATATTTTTACTTTTTCCTATTATTATTATTTATCACATCATTTCAATTTCATTGATTATTTTAATAATAATAATAGGTAATCCGTATACATTTTTGATACGGACCGAAACGCATGTGTAAGTGATAATCGATTAGAGTGATATCGATTAAATTCATTGTACCCATACATTTCTTTTCTTTACTCATTTTCTCATATATTATATATATATATATATATATATATATATATATTAAGGACAGCAACTAATGTGTATGCATTGCAAGAGTGCTCAATAGTATTATAAGGCAGGATTTTAAAACGTAGAAAATGTAGATACTATATTACCGTTACTCAAGTTCCATGTGTATGACACAATCCCTCAAGTGGGTAGTAAAAGTGTTTATGATATTATATATATATATATTATATATTAATATATATATATATATATATATATGCGTGTGTGTGTGTGTGTGTGTGTGTGTGTGTGTTGTGTGTGTGTGTAGCAAAGTATTGCAGAAAAACAAGAGATGTTAAAGTTTTGCTGACAGAAATCTGTTTCGACATTATGAAGATGTCTTTATCAAAGCAACATTGTCAACAGAAAAACTAAATAAATATATCATTAATCACGAGGCCAGAACGCTCTCGATAAGTACCGAATTTAAAAAAAAAATTTTTAATTCGTATCTATTGTTAAAAAATAAAATAAATTTTATTTTTTAAAAATTATAGCATTTTATCATTAAAAAAAAGCTCAAAAGAGTTTGCAGTAAAAATTATATGATATCAAAAGTAGGGTCGGTACAATTAAAGTTTAAATATAACAAGTCCAATAAGGAATCTGCATTGATGAAACTCGCAGTGTCGGTATCCTTATTACATCCGAAATTTGAGCTTCGGTGATATTAATTTAAGTAATTCCAATTTTGTTTTTTCTGGACAGTATGAAAGTAAAATGGATATTGAATCCGGACAATATGTTAATATATGTGTATAATATAATTGTATAATATATATATAATATATTATATTATTATTAATTATATATATGATATTATATAATAGTAATGGTATTATGGATGATTTAAAGTTATAACTTAAGTTTTCATGCTTATGCAATCACAGATGAGTGAAATGGTTTGGATCTTCATGTGCGTATATTTATATATAATATATAGTATATATATATATATATATGTGTGTGTGTGTGTGGTGTGTGTGGTGTGTATGTGTGTGTTATACCGGCGTTCCTACAGTGGAGAATATACACCGGTTCTCACTATAAATAGTGAGACACCGAGTGAAAGGTTGTATGTTACGTTAACGGCAAGCTAGCCGTTCCTGACCATTATTGTAAATACACTTGTCTTATTTTACCTAACCTCGACTTGACTTCTTTTTTACTGTTGATTAAACACCACAACAATATATATATCTATATATAATTATTATTTATATATATAATATTATGATAATTGAATTAATTACCAGGCCAGATAATTTATAAAGATTTATAACATATACATACATATATATATATATATATATATATATATATAATATATATATATACACACAACACTTATATATATATTGATAATTGAATAAATTACCGTGGCCAGACAATTTATGGAGATTTATATATATATATAATATATATATATATATATATATATATATTAATCAATTGTAATATTATGGATTTGGACTCATAACTTAAGTTTCATTGGTATTGCAATCATCAGATGGTCAAATGGTGAGATCTTAAAAACAGTAGTTAAATAGTTGAGATTTAAAAAAATATTTTAAAGTGATTTTTTAAGATCGAACCATTTGACTTATCTGATTGATTGATGACAATGAAACTTAAGTTATGAGTCCAAATCCATTATATTACAATTGATTATAAATTTGCTTGCTTTATTAGCATTAACACCTTTTATGCTAATACTTTTCTCATTCTCTCATTTATTCTTTATTCGTTATTATTACTAGCAAATATATGACCCTCGGGTTGCAGTATTTTAGTAATTTTATGATAAATTCATATTAAATAGAAAGGCTAATGAAACTGAATAAGAATGTAGATAAAAAGAATTTGGAACAGAGGGGGTATGATTTGAAAATGAACAACTTTGAAACTAACTCTTCCATCATTTCCGTTACTCCCGTCTTTCATTGGTAAATTTTCCTATAAACTGTTTAGTTAAAATAGAAGTAAAGAATATTATTACAGTTTATTTCTTCTTGTTAAGGATTTCTTTTAAGATTTATTGAAGAGATTTTTGCTTATTCAAAATAAAGCCAAACAGTTTAGAACCAATAATACTAAGCACTTTATTAAAAATCAAATTTTTAATATCAATATGCAAATTAGCCTTCTTGTTCACACTGTAAAGGTATTCTGTTGTATATATAAATATAATTGCATGTTGTTAGCATGTAGATATAGGTTTAACAGTATTAATAATGTAAAACAAGTTTACTAATAATTGAGGTTAAAATAAGGTAATTCATGGTGATGTGAGGTCAATAACTAAGGGAATTGTGACTTGAGTGTGATTTAGTTTCGGTTAAGACAGAAAAAACACATTCCATTATAATAGGCTAGCAAATATATGCACCCTTCGGGTGAAGTATTTAAGTTTTAATGTAATAAAATATTATATTAAATCAGAATGGCTAATGAAACTAAAATAAGAATGCAGATAAAAGATTTGTAACAAGGGAGGTATATTCAACATAGAACAACTGAAAACTTACTCTTTCATCACTCCGTCTTTCATTGTTATTTTTCCAATTTTAAGTATTTAGTTAAGAGGAAGTAAAGATGAAATGACAGTTATTTTTTCTTGTTAATGGATTTCATTTAGATTCATTAAGAGAATTTTGTTTATATCATTTAAAATAAACAAACAATTAGAAATCAATAATACTAAGCACATTATTTATTAAAATCACATTTAATATCAATATGCAAATTAGCCTTCCGTTCACACAGTAAACCGCCTTTTGTATATATAAATATAATTGTATGTTATCAGTATGTAGATCAAGGTCAACAGTATTGATAATGTAACACAATTTTATCCAATAATTGAGGTTTATTAAAAAATAAAATCATGGAGAATTGAGACGGAATAAGTAAGAGAAATTGTGTGTAGTGAATATTAGTTCGGTTACAGACAGAAAACACACAATCTCCATTATAATAGAAGTATATATAATATATTATATATATATATAATATTATTTATATTCATTGTCAATTCTATTTAGTTGTACATTGTGTTTCAGATGCCATAATGGCAGATACAATATTAAGACTGTGCAATTTTATGGCCTCAAATCTGCTGAACCTGCTCGCAGACTTCTGGAAGTGGAGGAAATGAAGCTGTTATTAACACTAACCTACTGCTTTCGGAGACTTACTACAAACTAAATCACGGTGACTTGGAAAAGTGCTAACATTTTGTTCTAGCACAATGAAGATGAACACTTCTCTTCCTTATTTCAGATATTCAGACAGCAATGAAATTATAAATGCAGTACTCCAAAAGCTGTATTATTTTTATTTTCGACCTTGTCCTCATCTTTTATTGTGATATGTGAAAACCCACGGTTTGGCTGCTGTATACGCGGCTTCTTCGGGTGTTACCTTTTACCCGGCATAACAATGGTCAAACCTCGGAAATCATTTTAAAAGTTTGTATGTTGATCACTAATGTGTTGGTTCGTTCCTATGGAGTTTATGGCATTTCAACTCTCGTGGGTGTCTTATGGCTGAAATATTTATTTATTCTTTATTGGTGCACAATTTTTTAAAAACTCCATGTTTTAAACACAATTTTTAAAACTCACTTCCTTTCTATGTAAGCTATAAAAGGACCTAACATGTACAACCACTCCGGATCAGAGTGGACCTGGAGTAATGGCAGAAGGCGTCTCCATATTCCCAGAGCACACAAATTGTAACTTCACTATTACATGCAGTTTAACCGCTTGTATATTCAAAGTTATTTAATGAACATACATTTCCGACACGTTGTGAGACAAAACATTTAATATATATAACAGCACATGGAAACGTATATACTTAATTGTACAGGAGAATAGAACATGTAAAACATATACAATATTTAGGTATAACAAGATACCCAAATGTCATGAGATATAAATGTCACATACATGGAACTAAAGGGATAGTCCATGCTGTATAAAGGACTACAGTATGTAAAGTGGGGGGGCAAAAGCCCCACGAGAGGGGTAAATAGACTCTAGTCCATAGCAGTTCTTGAGAAGCGTCAACTAAGAGGAGACAAGTTGCAGAACGCGCTTAACTACCAGAGGTCCCCCTAGTGGGAACAACAGCAACGCAGCGAGAAATAACTTCGCAGAAGATAATCCCCTATAACGCCATCATTTCAACAATGGCGTCATTGTTTTTGCCCGCCTATCGATCCGAGGAGTGTCACGTTCATAATAAATTGTTATTTTCCTGCACAACTGGAAGCGTAAAATCCAAATGGCATCAGCTGTGTTTATATGCCACAATACGATTGAGGACAACAGTTCGAAAAATCAAATAATATAACAACAAAGCCTCATCTAAAAAAAAAACAACAAATAAAAGTAAAAATGATTTTAATACTTAAGGATTGTGTCTGTTCCTTGAATAAATCAAAGAAAAGGACTTTCATCAGTTGTCATATTAGCATTTTTGGTTAAATCCTACTTAACGTGTTGTATACCTTTATTTACTTCTATTTTCTTTGCTGATCTTTGTATCTTACGTTCATTCTAGCATCTGGACTTCGTCTTGGTGTCGGACACACTTTATTCATTTCTTCTTTCTAGACATTCTTGTTGCAAGACATTCATCAACCACACCCATATTATTTATTTAAAACCTTTATTCACTTAACTAAACATATTTCTCTAACTAACATAACGCGAGTGCGCAGTGAACCTCAGTAAGGTAGAGAATCTTATCTGCTTGACGTCCAAGCTGAAACTGAAGAGCACCAGGTCCCACCATGACTTCGATTTCGCGGGTTTCTGTTTAATATTCCATGGAAGTCCCGCCGTGGAAGAAGGGCCATCCTTTCCAGAAATACAGGGGTTGACAACAATCTTATGCACCGCATAGAATTATGTAACAACGGACATAAATTCCCCCCACCTCGTATGTTCACCCCACCGAAAAAAAAAAAAAATACAAAAATCAGGAATTAACCAATTTAAGAATTTTCAGTGTTGATATATTACATTAAACAATATAATGCATCAGCAACAAAAAATTATTTTTTGAACTCTCACATTTTTCAGATCAGTTACTACGAACAACGTATCTTTGAGGACGTAAACAGATCACAAATATACTGGTGTATTTTCTTTTCTGTTCAAAGTTATTGTTCCTGAAAAAAAAAACAAAAAAAAAACTCATGTACTAATCTTTTATTCGCAATGTTTCAACATCTGAAAATTTCATTAAATTCGCATAATTCCTTTGATTTTGTTATTTTTTCTTTCGGTGGGGTGATCATATGTTATGCGTTGGAATATATGCCCGTTTAAGTAGATTAACCCGCATTTTTTAATGTAGAAGGGAACCTCGCTGTCCTTACTCAAAGTTATCTGTGTGTAGGGTCCATTTATTTTAATATGTTGACAGCATTAGATTTTCAGTTGATCGAGATTTAAAAAAAATCTCTTTATTACCCTCCTCCGATAATGTAACGAGTAGATGTGACATCCGACGATTTCTTTGGGTGGAGTTAACAGACGTTTGATACCGGTTTTCCTTCAGCTCGACTGATTGCCTAACAAAAATTAAAGGAGCGCAGCCTGCCCTACTATACCCACAGTTGGATGAAGATAGTTGGTGCTTTACCTTTTCATTGGAAAAGAGCGTCCTTCGTGGTGTAAATGGTTAGCAAGCGAGACTCAAATATCCTTACGACTGGATGCCCCATACTTGCACCGTGTGTCCCACACTTAATTCGTGTTGATGAAATGGGTAAATACACATATTTCCCAAGCGTTGAAATGTTAAACAGCTCGCCTCCATTCGAACTCTGTCACCGATTCCATTTCCACGAAATAAGAATTTACACTACGGCATATAGTTACTGTTAAGGATAACTTATATATCAAAAACATACACACGTTGTAAAGTTGTTTTCCAATGTTTGAGAACTCCTGTTTATTTAAACAGCGCAGGAGGGCGTCGTCAAGTTATTTATTATTAACGGTTCATTGGGAGGGGTTCGGGCTTTCAACATGTACCCCTCGCCCGTTTGACCCAGTTAGAGGGATCACTTAGTGCGCCACCCGTCTTGTTCAACGAAGCAGATGAACTGGCTCTAGGTTGATTTCAAACATAAGGCTTTTGAATATACCCTATAATGAGATTTCAGTTACGGTTTCTTTATTTAATGCATATCAATCCGCTTGTTATTTAATGTTTTACTTGTAAAAGCTATCCTTTTCGAAGAAACGGGTTGTGTTATTTATTTAACTCAGAGTTGGGGGAATGTGGGTTCTTCTTTTCCCAATGGAGTAGGATTCTCAAGAGTAGAATCTGACAAAGTTGCAAATAACCACGGATCAAAGTCGCTTTTCGGTAGTCATGACTGAGTCTTCCACAGCTGAAACCGGCATGATATTGGGGTCGTGGGTCCGTGGCGTTGTGGCTAACGTTCTGCACTGCAAAATTCTAAAAACCGAGTTCGAACTCCAATCCTGTTATACGGAATCATACTCTTATGAAAGGTGCTGGCGCCCAATCTTGGATTAATGATTAACCCGCTAGTTTCGCAGTTCTATTACTACCGAAAAGCGACTTTGATCCGTGTTTATTTGCAACTTTGTCAAATTCTACTCTTGAGAATCCTACTCTTGGGAAAAGAAGGAACCCCAACATTCCCCCCAACTCTGAGTTAAATAATAACACAACCGTTCTTCGAAAAGGATAGCTTTTACAGTAAAACATTAAATAATCCAAGCGGATTGATATGCCATTAAATAAAGAAACCGTAACTGAAATCTCATATTAGGGTATATCAAAAGCCTTATTGTTTTGAAATCAACCTAGAGCCAGTTCATCTGCTAGCGTTGAACAAGACGGGTGGCGCACTAAGGTTTGATCCTCTCTACTGGGGTCAAACTGGCGAGGGGGTATCATGTTGAAAGACCCGAACCCCCTCCCAATGAACCGGTTAATAATAACATAACTGACGACGCCCTCCTGCGCTGTTTAATAACACAGGAGTATCTCAAACATTGGAAAACACGTTACAACGTGTGTATGTTTTTGAATATATAATTATCTTAACAGTAACTTTATATGCGCGTAGTGTAATTCTTATTTTCGTTGGAAATGGAATCGGTGACACGAGTTCGAATGGAGGACGAGGCTGTTTACATTTCACGCTTGGGAATTATGTGTATTTACCCATTTCATTCAACACGGTTAGTGTGGGACACACGGTTGCAAGTATGGGGCATCCAGTCGTAATGGATATTTGAGTCTCGCTTGCTAACCATTACACCACGAGAGGACGCTCTTTTCCAATAGAAAAGGTAGGCAGCCAACTATTCTTCATCCAACTGTGGGTAAATAGTAGGGCAGGCTGCGCTCTTTAATTTTGTTTAGGCAATCAGTCGAGCTGAAGGAAAACTCGGTATTCAACTCTGTTTAACTCCACCAAAGAAATCGTCGTGATGTCACATCCTACTCGTTACATTATCGGAGGAGGGTAATAAAGAGATTTTTTTTAAATCTCCGATCAACTGAAAATCTTAAGTGCTGTCAACAAATAATTAAATAAATGGACCCTACACACAGATAGACTTTTGAGTAAGGACAGCGAAGTTCCCTTCTACATTAAAAAATGCGGTTTAATCCTACTTAACGGGCATATATCCAACCATCATATGTCACCCCACCGAAAGAAAAAAAATACCAAAATTCAAGGAATTATGCGAATTTAATGAAATTTTCAGTGTTGATACATTAGCGAATAAAAGATATAGTACATGAGTTTTTTTTTTAGTTTTTTTTTTTTCAGGACAATTAACTTTGAACCACGTATATTTGTGAATCTGTGTTACGTCTCAAAGATACGTTGTTCGTAGTTAACTGATCTGAAAAAATGTGAGAGTTTTCAAATAAAATAACTGATGCATTATATTGTTTAATGATTAATATATCAACACTGAAAATTTCATTAAATTCGGTTAATTCCCTGATTTTTAGTATTTTTTTTTTATTTCGGTGGGGTGACATACGATGGTGGTGGAATTTATGTCCGTTTGTTACATAATCTATGCGGTTGCATAAGATTGTTGTCAACCCCCTGTATTTCTGAAGGGATGGCCCCTTTTCATATCACGGGCGGGACTTTCCATGGAATATTACAGAAAGCCCGCGAAATACGTGAAGTCATGTGGGACCTGGTTGGCTCTTCAGTTTCAGCTTGGACGTCAAGCAGATAAGATGTCTCTACCTTAGCTGAGGTTCACTGCGCACGCGCGTTATGTTAGTTAGAGAAATATGTTTAGTTAAGTGAATAAAGGTTTAAATAAATAATATGGTTTTGTGGTTGATGAATGTCTTGGCAACAAGACTGATCTAGAAGAAGAAATGAATTAAGTGTGTCCGACCACCAAGACGAAGTCCAGATGCTAGAAGATGAACGTAAGATACCAAAGATCAGCAGAAGAAGAATAGAAGTAAATAAAGGGTATACAACACGTTAAGTAGGATTTAACCAAAAATGCTATATTTGACAACTGATGAAAGTCCTTTTCTTTGATTTATTTCAAGGAACAGAACACAATTCTTAAAGTATTAAAATCAGTTTTTACTTTTATTTGTCTGATTTTTTTTAGATGAGGCTTGTTGTATATTATTTTGATTTTTCGAACTGTTGTCCTCATCGTTATTGTGGCATATAAAACACAGCTGATGCCATTGGATTTTACGCTTCCAGTTGTGCAGGAAATAACCAATTTTATTATGAACGTGACACTCCTCGGATCGATAGGCGGGCAAAAACAATGACGCCATTGTTGAAATGAATGGCGTTATAGGGGATTATCTTCCCTTTGCCGGAAGAGTTATCTTCTCGCTGCGTTGCTGTTTGTTCCCACTAGGGGGACCTCTGGTAGTTAAGCGCGTTCTTTGCAACTTGTCTTCCTCTTTTAGTTGGACGCTTCTCAACGAACTGCTATGGACTAGAGTCTATTTACCCCCTTCTCGGTGGGGCTTTTGCCCCCCCCCACTTTTACATTACTGTAAGTCCTTTATACAGCATGGACTATCCTTTAGTTCCATGTATGTGACATTTATATCTCATGTACATTTGGGTATCTTGTTTATACCTAAATATTGTATATGTATTTACATGTTCTATTCTCCTGTACATTATGTATATTATCGTTTCCATGTGCTGTTATATATATTAAATGTTTTGTCTCACAACGTGTCGGAATTGTATGTTCATTAAATAACTTTGAATATTACAGCGTTAAACTGCATGTAATAGTGAAGTTACAATTTGGTGCTCTGGGGAATATGGAGTACGCCTTCATTGCCATTACTCCCAGGTCCACTCTGATCCGGAGTGGTTGTACATGTTAGGTTCCCTTTTATAGCTTACATAGAAGGAAGTGAGTTTTAAAAATTGTGTTTTAAAAACATGGAGTTTTTAAAAAAAATTGTGCACCAATAAAGAATAAATAAATATCTTCAGCATAAGATCACCCAACGAGAGTTGAAATGCCATAAACTCCAAGGAACGAACCAACAACATTATTTGATCAACATACAAACTTTTTAAAATGATTTCCGAGGTTTGACCATTGTTATGCCCGGGTAAAAGGTAACACCCGAAGAAGCCCGCGTATACAGCAGCCAAACCGTTGGGTTTTCACATATCACAATAAAGATGAGGACAACGGTCCGAAAAATAAAAATAATACAGCTTTTGGTAGTACTGTCATTTATAATTTCATTGCTGTCTGAATATCTGAAATAAGGAAGAGAAGTGTCTTCATCTTCATTGTGCTAGTAACAATGTTTCAGCATCTTTTCCAAGTCACGTGATTTAGTTGTAGTAAGTCTCCCAGAAAGCAGCGTAGGTTAGTGTTTAATAACAGCTTCATTTCCTTCCACTTCCAGAAGTCTGCGAGCAGGTTCAGCAGATTTGAGGCCATAAAAATTGCAGCAGTCTTAATATTTGTATCTGCCATTAT
>CM042154.1:19936481-19943981 GCA_023376005.1 Doryteuthis pealeii
GTATTCTTATTTAGTTTCATTAGCCTTTCTAATTTAATGCAATATTTTATTACATTAAAACTTGAATACTTGCACCCGGAGGGTGCATATATTTGCTAGTAAAAATAATGAAGGAACGAAAACATATGAACAGAAAAATTCATACTGTAAATTAACAACACCGAACAAGTATTATTTTTAACACACAGTTACTTTTCTGCATCAAGCGTTAATAAGAATACTCCGACCTATAAAGACATAACAATTTTTTTTTTTTTAATATTTAGAAATTTAATTTCTATATAATTAATAACTAAGTATATTGCAGCAAAACGTGTTCCCGTTAATTAGTCTATTGTTAGAAATAAAATACCGTTTTTTCCCGTGAGGAACGAACAAAATCTTCCGTTAAAACTTTTCCCCCTGAGTCCAAGAATTATACATACCTAATTGAGTAACTCTACTCCAGGGCTTTTCAAAGTGGTCCACACAGACCCCTCGGTGCACGGCCGGACATTTATCTGCTGAGAACTTAATCTAAACAAAATTTGATGATATTCTCTATACAATTGTTTTACAACAACGCTACTGTTATATATATAAATACACACACACACACACACACACACACACACATATATATATATATATATGTGTGTGTGTGTGTGTGTGTGTGTGTGTGTGAAGAAAAGGAAGTGAATCCGACGGTATGTAGTATATTAAGAAAGAATGAAAAAACACAGGTTTAATGAGTTAAGTGGTGAGTTTATTGGCCGACGCTGCAGTGTTTCGATCTATTTAGATCATCTTCAGGGCATTTGTTGGTATATGGAAGGTAGTAAGAATTTTTTTATCACAGAATAACGAGAAAAGCGAGTGGTAGTCCTTGTTATTCGCTTTTATATAATCAGAGGAATAATAGTTTAGTCCTAACCAGTGGAGACCACCATTATTTAAAGGGACGTCTATTTCTAATCTATAGATACCTTACTCTGGAACGCTACCATTTATCTATCTAGCTTAGCAAAATTAAGATATACAATTTATTTTGCAGTAGTGTAATGTCACATTTTAGAAACTTATTTTTCTAATCCAAAATCTCTTCAGACAAAAGAAACGAAAAAAAAAAAAAAAAAGATTAAATTAATTTCCAAAAAATTAAAAGAACAAACGTTAATACTGATACGGAATAGATGTTAAATCATTAAAGAATTGAAGCGTTCACAATCAGTAGAAGATAATCTCTATCTTCTAGGGTTTGGATTGGTTTGTTGGGTAATGAAGAAATCCTGGGAAAGGCCTGGGAAAGTTAGCATCAGCATATCATCGAGGGTGCCTATCCCCTTTTTACTAGCACTAGACCAAGGAGAATTTGTGTGTGTGTGTGTGTGTGCCTATGTGTGTGTGTTTCTGTGTGTGTATAATACCCTTGGGAAAGGTATGAATCCAACTATTCTCCCTCTAGCTATGGGTAAATAGTAGGATAGAACGGGCTGTTTAACCTTGGTTAGGCAACCAGTCTAGGAGAAGGAAAACTTCAAAAATTCAAACCTCTTAAATCTTCGCTTGGGGGGGGGGTCACTACTAGAATACGCTCAGGCTTACTTAGTGATCTATTTCAATTTTTTTTAAAAACTAAGACAATGAGCTTCATTTAGTTCTGATGTTTACCCATGTCCACCACACGAGCAGGCCGCTCTCTTAGCTGGAGCTACAGAATACATCGACTGTACCTCTGCCGGGGGGGGGGTAAGAAACCCCCAACAATGGGACCACCTGTTGGCCGTGGGTGGCGACCCCTAATGCTTCGGGATGGAGGCCTGGTGGCTAAGCAGTCCACGACATACAACACTACTTTAACCTTTACTTAGGCTAGACAACAGATCGAAAGTCCTCTTCCAATCAATAGGCTTAACACGTTAAGCCCTAGCACCTTAAGCTGGTATCAGCGAGGGAGTCTATCCCCTTTTTACTAGCGCTAGACCAAGGAAAATGTATGTGTGTGTGCGTGTGTCTGTGTATGTGTCTATGTGGGTGTTTCTGTGTGTGTATATATGTATATAATATATATATATGTATAAGTGTGTTTTTGTGTGTATGTATTTATGTATGTATATATATATATATATATATATATATATATATATATATATAGAGAGAGAGAGAGAGAGAGAGAGAGAGAGTGAGTAAATAAGTAAAGTGTTTGAGGTGGCCTAAAGTCGGTATCAACCAATCAGTGAGGGAGTCTATTCTCTTTTCACTAGCGCTAGACCAAGGAGACTATGTGTGTGGGGGGTGTATCTGTGTATGTGTCTATGTGTGTGTGTTTGTGTGTGTGTATGTATGTATATAATATATAATGTATATATATGTGTATATGTGTGTTTTGTGTATATATATATATATATATATATATATATATATATATATATAAAGGGAAAAGTTGACTTACCGGTGAATTTGGTCACGATGGTTAGTAAGTGTGAAATTCAGGGGGGGGGGGTAAGTCAGCGATACAAAGTGCTCAATACTAAGTAGAGCAAATTTATTATAAAATGGGTACAAGAGATAACCTACTCGAGTTTCACCATATGGATCTTCAGAATTAAATCCACTGAATTAATCGAGACACCGATTAATAGCAGGCGAAAAACACGTGAAATCGACTGCTATTAATCGGTGTCTCGATTAATTCAATGGATTTAACCATGAAGATCCTTATAATGAAACTCGAGTAGGTTATCTCTTGTACCCATTTTATAATATATATATATATATATATATATATATATATATATATATATATGTGTGTGTGTGTGTGTGTGTGTGTATAAAGTAAGTAAGTAAAGTCGTTGGGGTGGCCTAAAGTCGGTATCACCCAATCAGCGAAGAAGTCTTTGGTTTGGTTTGGTTTTACGGCATATCAACCTCAGTGAGTCATTTAAGGCCGATTAAGTTTTGGGTGAGTCTTACCCCTCTGCAGAGGTGCAGTCGGTGCATTCTAACGCCCCAGCCGACAGGGCGGTTTATTTTATTTGGTGGGGGTCCTACCTATTTGCAGGGGATACAATAAGTGTATGCCGACAGGGCGTGGTTTTCAAAGAAAAAACGACCCTTCTTTTAGTATTATATCTAGAGAATCGATTCAAAATGCCGGGTATCATGGTGCGTGTCACAACTCTATCAATAATTACAACTGACATTATTCACAGCACATAGAGATAATAATTACGTATCTGTTGAAATAATATATTGGTGTGTCACACGGTATCGATATGGATTCTGGTCAAACTCGTTGATGCAAGTATCAAATGGCTCAACTGGGACTACGATAAAAACCAAAATAAAATCAAAGTGATTTTTCTTTTACTCTGATTGCTTTTGTTTTATTTCATACAACAAGCAACAAACTAGGAGACCATATTATCGTCAAATGTAGAAAGGGTAAAACAGCCCAAGCTATAAAAGGTAGCATATCCCGATATTAATGGCATAAAATGTTCTTCCCCCCCCCAGTCTTAAGATCGTGACATTCTGCACCGCATGAATCTTTTAGCAACTGTGATAAAAAAGATAGGTAATTGTCTTTCAGTTTATATATATATGTTTGTTTGTTTGTTTTGTTTTACGGCATAACAACCGCAGTGGGTCATTTAATGCCGATAAAGTTTTGAAATAAATCAATTCTTAATGGATAATACAATTTTGTTTATAAACTCGTGTTTTTCTATTCAAACCATAGATGGGACCCTAACAGGTGCTACCACTCCGGGTCAGAGTGGACCAGGGAGCAATGGTGATGAAGGGGTGCTCCACATTCCCCAAACCTCCAAAACTGGAACCTCACCATCAGATAGAATTTAACGTCATTGCCAGAACATGTAGACCAGCAGCCACCACCTTCTAGCACCCATATGATAAAAATGGGGTTGGGACTTGCCATAAGGGCAATAGGGTTGAGAAAATCATATAGGTGCTAGGGCTTGACGTAACCAGCCGTTTGATCGGAGGGGGCCTCTCCGACCGCCCGTCTAGCCCAAGATAGGGCCGAAGTAGAGTATTGCATGCCATGAACTGCTCATCCACCTGGGCTCTATCCTTAAGCATCACGGGTCGCCTCCCACAGTCAACAGGTGGGCCCATTGGGGGAGTCTTACCCCTCTGCAGGGGTGCAGTCACTGCATTCTAACGCCCCACCGACAGGGCGGAGTTTATATATATATATATATATATATATATATATAAGTAAAGAAATAACAAAAGACTTAGAGATTTTGCATTATAGCCTATTTCGGGGAGCTTAGACAGTCTAATTCTCCCAGCTCATCAGATGCGAATGATGAATTCTTTATTACCTTTAAGGCATTTGAAAAGCTCTCAAACTGCGACAGGGTGTTTAAAAAAACTCCTATGTCGTAAGGAAGATTTCTTCTCTGGACTTTTGGATTATATATATTATATATATATATATATATATATATATATATATATCATCAGGCCGCACAAGCAGCATGGATATCCATGAAAATCTCTCGCCAATCTTCCCTATCATTCATTGCCCCTGGGTGGTCTTTTGCGCAGTGACAAGCATCCTCGCATAGTTGGTCAATGTAGGTCCTTGGTGGGTGACCCAGACTAGTATGTCCATGTGTTGGCTTCCACAGGAGAATGTCGCTTATAAGTTCGTCTTTGCTTCTCCAGCAGTGTCCTGCATGCCTAGGCCATCTCACTCAGATGGTTTGTGATTGATATGCCCTTTGGCGGTGTTGCTTCCACGACTTGTTCAAGACAGCTTTCTTGTGCAGCTCTCACCCAGCTTATTCTCAAGGCGCCTCGTTAGGGTCCAAGTGGTGCAGCCATATAGCAGTACAGATATAAGCACGGCCTGGAAGAATTGTGGCTTTAACTTGTCAGTGAGATCGGATTTCCATATGACTGATAATTTGTTTCTCGTCGACCATGCTTTTCCTATCCGTGTATTAATATCGCTTTCTGCGGATGAAATTTTACTACCTATGTACGTTATACTGGCTTAGGAGGCTTACCGCCGAGTGTGGAGATGTTTCCTTTATATATATATATATATATATATATATATATATATATATATATAAGGTGTGTTAAAAAACTATCGAGATTTTTTGTACTTTTTGACACATCTTGTATTTTGAAGAAAAAAATTACGTTCCATTCATTCTTCATTTCTATCTTGATAAATACAGCTTTAAACTTGGTACTTTTTTGACACACCTTGTACTCTAGAAAAAATAATGAATGGAACGTTATTTTTATTCAGAATACAAGGTGTGTCAAAAAGTCACAAAAAATTCTGATTACATTTTTGACACAAATTGTATATAAGGGAATGGTATAAGGTGTTTTCGTGATAGGATTCAACGAAAATTGAGAACTCAAACGTACATAAAAAGAGTTTGCATATACATTTTTACATATATAAGGAGTATTATAAATAAATAAATGAATACCTTAGTTCATCAGAGATACATTTCCGCCCTGTCGGCTGGGGCGTTAGAATGCACCGACTGCACCTCTGTAGAGGGGTAAGACTCCCCCAATGGGGCCACCTGTTGGCCGTGGGTGGCGACCCGTGATGCTTAAGGATAGAGCCCAGGTGGATGAGCAATTCATGACATGCAATACTCCACTTTGATCCTATCTTGGGATAGACGGGCGGTCGGAGAGGCCCCCTCCGATCAATCGGCTGGTCATGTCAAGCCCTAGCACCTATATGATTTCCCCAACCCTACTGTCCTTATGGCAAGCCCCAACCCCTTCTTATCATATGGGTGCTAGAAAGCGGTGGCTGCGTGTCTACATGTCCTGGGAATGATGTTAAATTCTATCTGATGGTGAGGTTCCAGTTTTGGAGGTGTGGGGAATGTGGAGCATCCCATTCATCACCATTGCTCCCTGGTCCACTCTGACCCGGAGTGGTAGTACCTGTTAGGGTCCCATCTATGGGTTAAATAGAAAAATGTATTATATAAAAAAATTGTATTATCCATTAAGAATTGATTTATTTCAAAACTTTATCGGCATTAAATGACCCACTGAGGTTGATATGCCGTAAAACAAAACAAACAAACAAACAAACAAAGAGATACATTTATTTCGGCACTTTTGCCTCTTCAAGTCTGATTTTCAAGTGGATAAGTAATACATATCAGATCTATTTGATATGATTTTTCCATCTAACTTATTTTGTATTTCAAATTCCTTCCAGCGGTTGATAAAAGTTCCAGCCCACGGACAAGTACACAAACGAAATTTAAAATATTTTTTTCATAGATTAGGTGTAATTACGTTCGTGACGTTGAGATTTTCTCATTTGGTTTCTTTACTTGTGCACAACGTATCTTTACTTATATATATATATATTTACCAACTCCTCCGCACGAGCAGGATATGACACAGGGTCAATTTCTTAAGCGGAGTTTAACAGGTTTGAATTCAGAGTTTTCCTTTCCCTCGGCCGGTTGCCTAACCAAGATTAAAGAGCCCAGTCTTCCCTACTATTTACACATAGCTGGAGGGAGAGTAGGATTCATACCTTTCCCAAGTGTATTAGCGCTAAGTGAAATGCAATTACCACGTCCAGGATTTGAACTCGGGGCGACGAGTCCATTTCCCATGACTTTAACCATTATACCACGCGCTTACTTATATAAGCTTATGTATATATAGAGATGTGTACGTGTACGTTTGTGTGTGTGTGTGTGTGTGTGTATATGTTGGGGTATTGGATGGCTTGAAAATCACTCAGGCATGAAACTTTCATTTAACAAGCGTCGTTCTCTTGATGTCTTCGCTACCCTTAGATATGCATGCTCTATCGATGATATTGAGCACTCTTTATTCATAAATATAGCCAATTATAAAATTAATATATATATATATATATATAATATATATATATATATATACTTTGGTGCGGTACCAAGTTTCTTGGTACAAGGTGATTCTAGGTGGGTCCTAATTCTCTACCAGTAGTTTGTTGTAGAGTTCAGGTTCCGTATGAGAGCTCAATGTTTAATTATTGTAAACAGAGCAAAGTTATTCGGGAATAAAAGGCCTTAAATACCATGGGTATCGTTGTTATGGACCATTTCCACTCGCGAGTATGCTCACGAGCTTCTTCAGACCACTGATATATTTTATTTAGACAGGCACATGGCCAAACTCATTTTATATTCATACATTTCACCTCCCTCATTCAGGGGTGGTCATATTGCATTCTTTCTTTTCAAGTGTCTTTTTTATTGGTGGAAATTTTTTTTTTCCTTGGTTGGCGGTGTTTTTTTTTAAATTGTCTTCTAGTCTCTTTGGTAAATTCCTAAGTTTATTTTGACTGACCAACAGGATTTTAATTTATGGTCTAGATGCCGTTTCGCTCTAATTGGGTCAAGTGGGAAGCAGGGAAGTTATGTCTTTTTTCTCAGCGGGTGGGTGGGGGTATCTGAGTTTACTTTACTATGGCTACCAGCCTTTTATCTTTCTTGG
>CM042154.1:19948981-20006920 GCA_023376005.1 Doryteuthis pealeii
CTCCAGAATTGGAACTTCACCGTAAAGTAAGGAGCTGATGGTAGGTGTGGCGCTCCACCTCAAAACAGTCTCCTTGGTCTAGCGCTATTGAAAGGGAGATAGACTCCCTTGCTGACTGGCTGATACCGACTTTAGGCCGCCCCGTCAACTTTACTTTACTTACTACTAGCAATATATGCACCCTCCGGGTGCAAGTATTCAAGTTTTAATGTAATAAAATATTAGATTAAATTAGAAATACTAATGAAACTAAATAAGAATGCAGATTTAAAAAGTTGAAACAGAGTGGGGTATAATCGAAAAATAGAACAGCTGAAACTTACTCTTCCATCACTCCCGTCTTTCATTACTAAATTTTCCTAATTTAACTATTTAGCTAAAATAGAATGTAAAGAACAAAATTACAATTACAGTTATTTCTTCTTGTTAATACATTTCGTTTAAGATTTATACCCGAGATTTTTAGTCATATTCATAAAGATAAAACCAAACAATTAGAAATCAATAATACTAAGCACATATTTAATAAAATCAAATTTTTGATGTCAATATGCAAATTAGCCTTCCCGTTAACACTGTAAACTGCTATTTTGTTGTATATATAAATACAATTGCATGGTATTACTACGTAGATAAGACCAACAGTATTAACGTAAAACAATTTTATTAGTAATTGAGCTTTAGATAAAAATAAAGTCACGGGGAATGTAACGTAAATAACTAAGGGAATTTGGACTTGAGTAGTAATATAGTTTCGGTTACAGACAGAAAAATACACAATCTCCATTATAATAAGATATAATATAATTTTGCAATTTAATCGAACGTATATTAAATCATTCTCAACAATTTCTAGTTTCTTTTGAATGCTTCTAAAATATGAAATTAAACTAAAGGTAGCATGAGAGCTATTTACTAAGCTTAAATTAGCTATGGCACAAGGTTAGAATCATGGGGCACCCAGCGAGAATCGAACTCACTAACAATGGCTTGCTAATCCAAATTGTCAAAAAGGTGAAACCTCTATCTTCACTGTAATACTCAAATGCAGTCATCTTAAAAAAGAAATTGAATCTCGTACTGATGAAAAATCCGGCAATTTCTCTCCCAGCTCGAAGTAGCTGTTAAGTCTAGCCACACTGCTGAGACGTACACGTCGAAATACGGTGTCTGTGGATATATATATATATATATATATATATATATATATATTATATATATAGGGGTGTGTGTGTGTGAGTATGTGTGTGTGTGTGTGTGTCTCTCTCTCTCTCTCTCTCTCTCTCTCTCTCTCTCTCTCTCTCTCTCTCTCTCTCTGTGTGTCTTCCAGTCATGCTGACATCACAAATACCATGACTCTCTCTCTCTCTCTCTCTCTCTCTCTCTCTCTCTCTCTCTCTCACCACATGTCCCTGCTTCCTGGTAAGTCCTCCCTGCGGCCATCAGTATCGGCACAAATCTGATCAATACAAGATTCTTTCAGGTCAGTGTATATGAGTAGGTTTCTGCTCGAAAACGTTACTTATTAGCTTGTTCTTACTTCTCCAGCATTGAAAGACATGTCTTGTTTGTCTTTGTTTGGTGGCTTGTGTGCTAGGGGGTAAATAGCCATAGCTGCTTTCTTGTGGAGTGCACAGCACGCAGCATCCTTACACACACACACACACACACACACAGAAAACGATGTTAACACTCGAATAGGAAAGGCATGGTTGGCCACCAACAAACTATCAATCATATGGAAATCCGATCTCCCCAACAAGCTAAAGAGGCGATTCTTCCAGGCTGTGGTAGTGTCGGTACTTCTGTATGGCTGTACCACTTGGACCCTAACGAAGCGTCTTGAGAATAAGCTAGATGGGAGCTGTACGAGAATGCTACGGACGGTCCTGGATAGGTCGTGGAAGCAGCACCCCACAAAAGAGCAACTATATGGCCAACCTGCCCCCATCTCACAAACCATACGAGTGAGACGGACTAGACATGCAGGTCACTGCTGGAGAAACAAGGACGAGATCGTAAGCGACGTACTACTGTGGAAGCCAGCACATGGGCGCGCTAATGTGGGCCGCCCAGCCAGGACCTACATTGACCAAACTATGTAGGGATACTGGCTGCAGCGCAGAGGAGCTGCCGGAGTCAATGAATGATAGGGAAGGCTGGCGAGAGATCATCATGGATATCCGTGCAAAACTGCACGACATGATGATGATGATATATATATATATATCGAGGGAAGATATCAAGTTGTTCCTTGATAGGATGCAACCGATATTGAGAACTCAACATACATATAAACATGTGCGTATGTATTTTTATATGTACGGAGTATTATAAATGAATTAATAAATGGATACCTTGGTGTAGATATAAATTTATTTCAACGTTCATTTGCCTCGTCAGTCTGATCTTTACTGATTCGAATTCATTTATATATAATATAATATATATATTAATATATATATATATATAATATATTATATATATACTAGCAATATATGCACCCTCCGGGTGCAAGTATTTAAGTTTTAATGTAATAAAATATTGTATTAAATTAGAAAGGCTAATGAAACTAAAAAAGAATACAGATAAAGATTTGAAACAGAGGGAGTATAATAAAAAATGGAACAACTGAAACTTACTCTTCCATCACTCTCGTCTTTCATTGTTATTTTTTCTAATTTAAGTATCTAGTTAAAAGAGGAAGTAAATAATAAAATGACAGTTATTTTATCTTGTCAATGGATTTCATTTAAGATTCATTGAAGAGATTTTTGCTTATATTCATTAAAATAAAACCAAACAATTAGAAATCAATAATACTAAGCACATATTTATTAAATTCGATTTTTTAATATTTATATGCAAATTAGCCTTCCCGTTCACACTGTAAACCACTATTTTGTTGTATATATAAATATAATAGCATGTTGTCAGTATGTAGACATTGTTAGCAGTATAAATAATGTAAAGTAATTTTATCAATGATTGAGGTTTAAATAAAAATAAAATCATGGAGAATGTGAATGTCAATAACTAAGGGAATTGTGACTTGAGTAGGAATATAGTTTCGGTTACAGACAGAAAAACACACAATCTCCATTATAATAAAAATATATATATATATATAATATATATATATATATATATATATGTATGTCTGTGTGTTTGTGTAAGTGTGTGTGTGTGTGTGTGTTGTTGATAATCAAAGAATGCCAGTGTAATTATGAAAAGTGTTATTCCAGGAACGACCACTTTGTTTCAAACCATATAGGGCTTTTTAAAAGTTTCCATACACAATTTCTATAAGTCCTTTTCAACTGGCCAAGGATGGCACTTAAAAACTTTACATCTGTGTGTGTGTGTGTGTGCGTGTGAAAGACAGAGAAAGTGAGAGAGGAAGAGAGAGATTATGTTTATTTGTTATAAAAGAAAATAAATTTACCTCAAATGTTAATTTTTTTAAAGGAATTTAAAAAGAGTATTTATTTCGAAAGAGAAATATGCAATTAATATTGAATGTAAAAATTCAAAAACTCTTCCTGCAAATCGTGTTTCACGAATTCGATCAATTCATTGTTCTGTCATCTTCAGGGTCGAATACGTGAAACTCGAGTAGAGGAGAAGAAATCTTGCGAGTTTTACCATTTAATTTTAGATAGATAGATATATCTTTTTATAAATATATATTTACCAACCCCTCCGTACGAGCAGGATGTGACACAAGGTCAATTTCTTAAGCGGAGTTCAGCAGGTTTGAATTCAGAGTTTTCCTTCTCCTAGACCGGTTGCCTAACCTAGGTTAAAGAGCCCAGGTTAAAGAGCCCAGGTTAAAGAGCCCAGTCTGCCCTACTATTTACCCATAGCTAGAGGGAGAGTAGGATTCATACATTTCCCAAGGGTATTAGCGCTAAATGAAATGCAATTACCACGTCCAGGATTTGAACTCGGTGCGACGAGTCCATTTCCCATGACTTTAACCATTACACCACGCGCTTCCTACTATATATCTTTTTATATATCTTCATAAAATGAATTGGAAATTATTCATAATAACCAGCTGGATATGTGAATATACCGCAGTATGATAATTTAATTATTATAACGTTTGATATGTTCTCTTAATAGCTATTGAAAACAGTTCAATATGTAAAAAGTTTAATAATCTTGATTTAACTCTAATCTTTCTTTTTCTTTCTTTTCATCTTTTCATTATATTCTTAAACGGAGTTTAATAGGTTTGAATTCAGAGTTTTCCTTCTCCTAGACTGGTTACCTAGCCATGGTTAAAGAGCTCAGTCTTCCCTGCTATTTACTGCTATTTACCCGTAGCTGGAGGGAGAATTAGATTCATACCTTTCCCAAGGATACTAACACCATGTGAAATGCCAACAGACTCATCCAGGAATTGAACTCGGGTTGACGAGTCCATTTCCTACGACTCTAACCATTAGAACACGCGCCTCCCTAACATCCATATAGGGTTGTGAAATGTATAACGTGGAATTTATTTCAAGGGCTATTAATAGCAGACTTAAGTTTACTTTCTATTTCCTTTTTAAATGTCGTGATGCATTATGGGAAAAAGTTGCGATAATTCTAAAGGCAAAAGTCTACGTGAATGAACCACACCCACACAAAACTTGCACATTTTTTCTCCCTTTCTTTTTTCTTTCTTTCTTTTCCTCTTTTACTTTCTTTCTTTCTTTCTTTCTTTCTTTCTATATGACGTTCCAATATTTACCAATCATGGGGTTCTTTTCTGTTCAGGTCGGTCGACAAGACGCCGGCCAATGAATGAGCTGAAAGAATCAATTGTCATGCTGGTATAAAAACACACCATACAGCAACATTCACAGCGGCAGGCTGGATCGAACGTTGCCATTTGCTAACGTGGTCAGGTAGAGGGCGGGGGAGAGGGGTGTTGCCAGTGTTGGTTGGTCTTTTCTTTTCATGTGTCAGCTCCGCATTCGTTCCGTTTCTAAGGAGAGACCTGTATTTCTATGACCAGCGAAAGGTCTTCTTTAGCTAAAAAGAAGGAAATGTAGGATTATTTATTTGATTCGATTTTTTTAACCTTTCTTTATGTATTTCTTCTTTCTATATTGAATATATTAAGGAAGCGCGTGGTGTTATGGTTAAAGTCTTGGGAAATTGACTCGTCGCCCCGAGTTCAAACCCTGGACGTGGTAATTGCATTTCATTTAGCGCTAATATCCTTGGGAGAGGTATGAATCCTACTCTCCCTCCAGCTATGGATGAATTGTAGGGCAGACTGGGCTCTTTAACCTTGGTTAGGCAATCGGTCTAGGAGAAGGAAAACTCTGAATTCAAACCTGCTGAACTCCGCTTAAGAAATTGAACTTGTGTCGCATCCTGCTCGTGCGGAGGGGTTGGTAAATATATATATTGAATATATTTTCTTTTTAAATTGATTTTAACATCCGTAATGGTCTTATGGGTGTAGCGTGATAGCTACGGCATCGATGGCTGAAATTTGTCCTCACATTTTGATCGAGTTGGACATCTAATACACGCCACTAACAATTTATATTTGAGGTGAAACAAACACAAATACTTTGTAGCCTAAGCCTGTGTGTAGTACGATAGTAATTAATGTAATGCCATTTTGTTTAGGACAGGTATAATTACCATCACAGGAACATGTAACATACATCAAAATGAACCAGTTCCTCTTTGGATCACATCCCTACTTATCCACATAGTCACTGGTTATCTCAATAGACATATTCTACCTTCTTTCTATATTGAATATATTTTCTTTTTAAATTGATTTTAACATCCGTAATGGTCTTATGGGTGTAGCGTGATAGCTACGGCATCGATGACTGAAATTTGTCCTCACATTTTGATCAATTTTGTTTGTTTAGTTTTACGGCATATCAACCTCGGTGGTCATTTATGTCAACAAAGTTGTGAAATAAATTCATTCTTAATAGATACTCAATTTTTTAATGAATTCATGTTTTTCTATTTAACCCATAGATGGGATATTTTGATCGAGTTAGAAAGATAAAACATGCCACTAACAATTTATATTTGAGGTGAAACAAACACAAACCCTGTAGCCTAAGCCTGTGTGTAGTACGAGAGTAATTAATGTAATGCCATTTTGTTTAGGGCAGGTATAATTAACAACATAGGAGCATGTAACATACATCAAAATGAACCAGTTGCTCTTTGGATCACATCCCTACTTATCCACATAGTCACTGGTTATCTCAATAGACATATTCTACCTTCTTTCTATATTGAATATATTTTCTTTTTAAATTGATTTTAACATTCGTAATGGTCTTATGGGTGTAGCGTGATAGCAACGGCATCGATGACTAAAATTTGTCTTCCCATTTTGATCGATTTGGTTTGTTTGGTTTGTTTTATTTTACGGCATATCAACCTCGGTGGGTCATTTAATGCCAACAAAGTTGTGAAATAAATTCATTCTTAATAGATACTCAATTTTTTAATGAATTCATGTTTTTCTATTTAACCCATAGATGGGATATTTTGATCGAGTTAGAAAGATAAAACGCGCCACTAACAATTTATATTTGCGGTGAAACAAACACAAACACTTTGTATCTTAATCCTGTGTGTAGTACGAGAGTAATTAATGTAATGCCATTTTGTTTAGGACAGGTATAATTAACAAAACAGGAACATGCAACATACATCAAAATGAACCAGTTCCTCTTTGGATCACATCCTAACTTTTCCACATAGTCACCGTTTATCTCAATAGAAATATTCTACCTTTGAATGAGATCATGTATCCATGCCCCGTAAAATTCTGTTGACTGTTCTTTGAGCCACTTCTTCGTTACAGATTTCACTTTCTTGTCACTGGGAATTGTTGCCTTTCAAACTCTCTTTCATTGTGCCAAAGAGATGATAGTCGGAGGGGGCTAAATCTGGTGCGTATGGAGGATGTGGTAAAGTTGTCCACCTGAATGTGTCCTGATGCTTGTGAGTGATCGACCATTGTCATGCAGAAGGAGGACATTGTCGATTTGCAAATTGGGTCTAACTTGTCGGATTCTTACTCTGAGCCTCGTTAGGGTCTCAATGTCGGGCTTAGTTTTATTTTTAAAAAACTTCAAATAAAAAATAGCATTAATTTTGATTCACTCTCGTATGTTATATCCTCGTCTGGATACATATATATATATAATATATATATATATATATATATATATATATATAAACAATTCATGACAAATTAACAAGAATAGTTTTATTGCCTGAGCTGTTAGAAAATTGGTCTTCTCTCAATAAGGAAAAGAGTGTCCTTTGTGATACTATGGTTGACGACGAACATGGTCAGAATAAATAAATAAATAAATAAATAAATAAATAAGAAAGAGGAATAGGTTAAAACCAGGCATAAGTAAAAGGGGTGGGTGGCTGACCTTTTTACGAATCCAAAGATTAGGTCGTAAAGTTTAAAGAGACTTGTACGACCACCATGAAATGGGACCACTTGATGATAATATCTTAGGCACCCAGGTATTAAAAACAAAAGGGATTTTTAGGAGAAATTCTCTTTTGAAAAAATTAATGGTCAACGTATTGAAGACGTATTGTCTGAAAAAATATTTAAGTACTTTAATTTTAAGGGTTAATGACGACTAACAGTCTGCGACTTATTTTAAGTGCTGGCCATCTGTGTGGTCCGGAGAAGATGGTTGGGGAAGGGGAATTTGACATAAATACAGCTAAATCGAGCACTAAGCCAGTTAGAACTCGGGGATCGAAGGGTTAAGTTCGCCAGTAGGGATAGCAGTAATAGCCAGTTGGATAGACAGCGAAAGCATCACACACACCCTTCTTCCATCCGCGTCTAGTTTACAAACACTTGTAGTTGTTGTCTTGTTTTTAATCCTTGTGAGCCTGTTTTTCTGACTCGTGCCTTAAATTCGGCCAGCACATAATTCACAACGCTTGGGGAACTAGACAAAGTACATCGAAAGCGCAGAGTACAGAACAGGTCCTCTCACACCTTCTCTTCCAAACACGGTAGAGTCTAGGTTTGTGTTTAATTACCCTTTGAAGTTTTGTTTTTGAAAAGTGTGTTTGTTTAATCATTAGCAAGTGGGAATGATAATTTACAATCTTCTTCAGTGGTTCCTAAACTTTTTTTAGTCTCGTGCCCCCTTGGCTTTCCGGTACATACGTAGCACCCCTCCCCTCATACACACATGCGAACACATATCATTTTTGTACGTGTTGTGTACAGACGTCAAGCAAACGTTCGGACTTTTGAATCTGATTTCGGACTACGTAAAAAACAATGCATTCGTTTATAATTCTTATGTATCAACTGCATACGCGTTCCTTTACCTTAGTATTTATGATATATATGTGACGGAGAACGAGAAAGGAAAGGGAGCAAGACATTGTCCTGCCTGCTGGGATCGAACCCGCGTCCTCCCGCATGCGAAAACAGATGCGATGTAGGAACTGGAAGGACGCGAGGTTTGACTGACGTGCCCGGATGTTCGGCTAATATGCCCATAAAATAACAGGTGAGTCAAGCGCTGGGCAGTCAGCAGTCAGAAGAAGCAGAAGCAGTCGACCACAAAGCGCTTTTCAGTAAAGAAATGGATTTTAGTCCAACTGAAACTAAATAGGAAATGTGATTTTGAACTGCTAAAGATTATTTCGACTACGACGACGGATTTTTCCAGCTGCTAGACGAAGAATGTGTTTACCAACAGAGGGTCTGGCTTGTGAGAAGACAGAGAACTCACTTGTTTTTTGTTCCCCCTTGGCGGGAGCTTGTTGATTCGAAGGTCTATTTCGCCCCATATATTCCACCCCCCTTCTATAATATATTATTTCATTTAGATTAGAAAAAAAAACAAGTTATTTATTAATTGTTCCTAATGTGATCTTATAGCCATATATTTTTCCACTTCTCACAAGAGGAACCACTAATCTAGTTGATAGCCTAGTTTTGAAAATTTAAACGCTGATTTTCAAGGTAGACAAACCTTTTTTTGCTTTGACAGCCAATAGCCCACATTATTTATACACTTTATAGTCATCGATTTTGGTCTTGTGCTATACTAAGCAAAACAAGTATTCATCATCATCATCATCATCATCATCATCAAGGCGTACAAAGAGAACGTAATCCTTTAACTCTCTCTCCCTCCCTCCCTCTCTCTCTCTCTCTCTTTTCTTTCTCTTTACCCCCCATCTCTCTCCTTATCTCTCTCTCTCTCTCTCTCTCTCTCTCTCTCTGTCTCTCTCTCTCTATCCCCATCTCTCTCCCTATCTCTCTCTCTCTCTCTCTCTCTCTCTCTCTCTCTCTCTCTCTCTCTCTCTCTTTCTCAATTGAAAACGAATCCTTTTACCAATTGCCAACCGAACAGACAAAGATAGACAAAGGCTCGAGAAATATTGTATTATATACACACACACACACACACACACAAATATATATATATATATATATATTATATATATATATATATATATATTTGGTACAGGCAAATTTATTTTATAATATATTTAAGGCTATCATGTATCGCAATCTACACAAGGATAATGCATGGGAGACAGAAAAGTTGTTTTATTGATATAAAACTAGGGCCCTTTCGTGCTTTCTATACAGCATAACGTTTGTCAGTGATATTTCCGACTCAGTTTTGCCATTTTTACTTCATCTCTCACCCTCTCACCCTCTCACTCTCTCTCTCTCTCTCTCTCTCTCTCTCTCTCTCTCTCTCTCTCTCTCTCTCTCTAAATATATATATTTATACAATTTCTGTCATTTTCAAAGGAACCGTTCCGTCTTACCTGATGAATGCTTTCAGCAAGAAACCGCTGGTTGTAATACCGTTTTCCGTAATTAAATAAATAAAAGCAAAAACTTTTATTTGTTTTGATTTCTCATTGAACTATATATATATATATATATATATATATATATATATGTATATATATATATATTTAAGAATGGAAATGAGTAACCTACTCGAGTTCATCGATAGATTCTTCAGGGTTACTTTAAAATTAATCGAATTTACGATTAATCTTTGGTGTTATAAAACATGCCCGTTGAAGGGACTTAAATTTTTTATTTAAGATTAATTTTAAAGTAACCTGAAGAATCTATCGATGAAACTCGAGTAGGTTACTCATTTCCATTCTTAAATAAATTTATGCTCTACTTTGTTGAGCACTTGTATTTGTTTTTTCCTCAACCTTAACCTCTGGATATTGTGCGCTTCCAACGATCGTTCTTATACCACCGGTAAGTTAATACTTATACATATACATCTTTATATATATTATATATATATATATTATATATATATATGTGTGTGTGTGTGTGTGTGTGTTATATATATTAAATATATATATATATATATATATATATATATATTACCAACCACTCCGCACGAGCAGGATGCAAACAAGGTCAATTTCTTAAGGGAAGTTTAACGGGTTTGAATTCAGAGTTTTAGCTTCTTCTTATACCGGTTACCTAGTCAAAGTTAGAGCTCAGTCCGTCCTACTATTAACCCATTGCTGGATGGAGATTAGTTGGATACATACCTTTCCCAATGGAATTAGCGTTATTTTTGAAATGCTATTATTCTTGTTCAGGATATAAGTCAGGTCGATGAGTCCATTTTCTAAGACTTTAACCATTTCACCACGCGTCTCCAAACGTGTTATATATATATATTATATATATATATATATATATATATATATATATAAAGAGAGAGAAGAGAGAGAGAGATGGAGAGCGTGGTGTAATGGTTAGAGCCGTCGGACCGAGTTCAAATCTAGGGCAAGGCTGTTTGCATTTCACATGGCGCTAATACCTTTGGGAAAGGTATGAATCCATATATCATATATTCTCCCTCCAACTATGGTTAAATAGTAGGGCAGACTGGGCTCTTTAACCTTATATAGTTAACCAGTCTAAGTGAAGGAAAACTCTGAATTTAAACTTGTTAAACTCCGCTTAAGGAATTGACTTTGTGTCACATCCTACTCGTGCGGAAGGGTTGGTAAATATATATATATATACCGAGTTAGATATATATATATAGAGAGATAGATAGATAATGGTAAAATGATAATGTATCCGGATATATATTATACAGTGCTAATATATGTTTTGTGATCCGTATTTTTAATTTGTTTATCAATATAAATTCATGTGGTACGTTTTGAATAGTAATCCTGACGCCATCAAACAAGTTATGAATATTTTAATAAGGCGAGATAATATAAGCAAAACACGACATATGACTCATATACATATAATTACATCCTAAAAACTTACCATTGTAGATACATTGATTTACATAACAAAATCTTATTTAGTGTATTTCCAATTCTTTATTACATATTAGGTTGTTACAAAAATAATGGCCGATTGAAGTGCTCGGTTTTGAAATGTCATTTTAACATAGAATTTGTTGTTTATTTCAGGTGAAATTTTGCATATAATAATTAATGTGTGCTCAAAAATAAAATTTAATTTATTTTCAGATAGAAAGTATTTTTGAAAAATAGGATCCTTCAAAGATGAACATGCCTAAACATGACCTTCGCCTTCTTATGTTGCATGAGTTCAAGCTATATTGAGTTCAAATCCTGGACGTGGTAATGGCATTTCACTTAACGCTAATACCCTTGGGAAAGGTATGAATCCTACTCTCCCTCCAGCTATGGGTAAATAGTAGGGCAGACTGGGCTCTTTAACCTTAGTTAGGCAACCGGTCTAGCAGAAGGAAAACTCTGAATTCAAACCTGTTGAACTCCGCTTAAGAAATTGACCTTGTGTCACATCCTGCTCATGTGGAGGGGTTGGTAAATATATATATATTGAAAAAATGAGTTTGAAAAAATGGGTTTGAAAAAATGGGTTTGAAAAAATGGGTTAAAATGTGAATACCCATCAAAAATGAATAGAACAAATCATCTTCGGCATAAAATCACCCAGCAAGTGTTGGAATGCCATAAAATCCAACAAACAAAACTAGATCAAACCAGTGTTTGTGCTGGTAGTGGCTGGATCACGGGACTATTATCAGTTTAATTTACCTTGGTTAGGCAACCGGTCTAGGAGAAAGAAAATTATGAATTCAAACCTGTTGAACTCCGCTTAAGAAATTGTCTTTGTGTCACATCCGGCTTGTGCGGAGGGGTTGGTAAATATGTATGTACATCGCTTTCTTACACTACCATCCCTTGGGTCTATTTATATTCCATTGAGATTATTGTCAAGCCATCTCTATCGTTCGTTCACTTGTTATCCGAAAAATAAAACGAAGGATGTGTTAAAGCTAACGGCATTTTATCTTTCAATAAATCAATACGCATGTGTTTTCTCTTCACACCAAGTCTAATGCGTTATTGATTAGCGGGGCCCAAAAGGGGACATTATTTTTTTCTGATGATATTAACTTGGCTTTGTCCTGGTTAGTTGTAGATGTTGACAAAGTATGTTATTATTTGTTTCATGCACTCCTATTTACCCCTAATAGTACACGGTTCTGTCAGCTGAGGGAGTAGAATACGCCGACTACATCCCTGCAAAGAGGTTAAGGATACTGGTATTGATCGAAGGGGCGCCACTCATATAGCGTGCATTGAGAAAATGATTGAAACTATATCATTGTGCACACAGATGATAATTAATTATACTAGCAGAAATACACGACATCCACCGGGCGCAAGTATTTATGTTAATGTTATAATATTTAATGTTATAAGACATTACATTGTAAGTAAAGTAGAGTAAAGTCGTCGGGGTGGCCTAAAGTCGGTATCATCCAGACAGCGAGGGAGTCTATCCCCTTTTCATTTGCGCTAGACCAAGGAAATTGTTTTGGTGTCTGAGGTTGGCGCCACACCTACCATCATCTCCTTACTTTACCGCACATATCCCTGTGCTACTCATACGTTGAGTTGGTGAGGGCTGGTATCGAACTAGGAACCTTGTAGCTTCTAGCCAAACGCTCTACCGACTGAGCTAACCCGGCCCTACATTGAATTAGAGGTTATTTCCTATAACTCCAAAATAAACAAAGGGGAACCACTCTTGAGTGATAAATTATTCATTTATTTTCCCATTAAACTAACTCTAAACCCTAACCCTAACCCTAACCCTAACCGTCTTCTTTTTTCATAGTAGATCAATAAATAAATAAATAATTTATCAGTCAGGAGTGGTTCCCCATTATTTATGTTGGAGTTATAGGAAATAACCGAATTAGAAAGAAAAACGACACTAAATAAGTGTTGTACCGGCCGTTCCTACAGTGGAGAACATGCACCGGTTCTCACTATAAATAGTGAGACACCGAGTGGAAAGGGAGCACTGTTCCCGTTAACGACAAGCTAGTCGTACATGTACCATTAATTGTAAATACACTTGTCTTATTTTACTCCATCTCGACTTGACTTCTTTTTACTGTTGGGACTAACATCACAACAATAAGAACGCATATGAAAAGATTACACTTATTTTTCTGTGCCCCCAATGACTGACATTCAACCCAACACTCTACTCTCTACCAAGTTCATGGGTGATACGTAAAGTTAACAACTTGACTTCAAGGTCTTTTTTTTTTCAATTTGACAGAGAAACTGATATATTGGATAACTGAAATTAAACTAATAATAACCCCGTGATCCAGCCACTACCAACACAAACACTGGTTTGATCTAGTTTGGTTTGTCGGATTTTATGGCATTCCAACTCTTGCTGGGTGATTTTATGCCGAAGATTTGTTCTATTCATTTTTTTTGGGTATTCACATTTTAACACATTTTTTTCAAACTCATTTTATCTCTTGGCCAAGTGATCTATCTCTTGGCCAATCACTGGCAGTACTCTGAGGTTGATACAATACTTAAACCGACTCTACTGGACATAAT
The DNA here is from genome assembly GCA_023376005.1 of Doryteuthis pealeii. Classification (NCBI taxonomy): domain Eukaryota; kingdom Metazoa; phylum Mollusca; class Cephalopoda; order Myopsida; family Loliginidae; genus Doryteuthis; species Doryteuthis pealeii. The sequence continues at coordinate 19,962,917 of CM042154.1, forward strand.
TACTGTCATATGCATGGACGACGGACATAGGATTAAATCACTGGACCTTTACCAATACGCAGGATAGGACTTATACGCTTACCAAAGGATCACCAAAGGATTCCATAACACAGGACTTTCTTTAAGCCCTTTTCAACTGGCTAAGGGGGGGGGGCATTTACAGACTTTACAGACGTGACTAGCCGATTGACCGGCTTGTCCAAGTACGGACCATAGTGAAGTGTTGCATGTCATGGACAGCTCAGCCACCAGGTTTCAATCTTTATGCGCCACGGGTCGCCACCTACGGCTATCAGGTGGCAATTGCAGAGGTGCAGTCGGTTAATTCTTCTGTCCCAGCCGACAGGACGGAGTTTGGTCTGGTATCGTATTTTTTGTTTAACGGCATATCATGTTGCGTTGTATTTTTCTTCTTACGATATTTCTCTTCCATTATCTTTCACCGGGGTTCATCGGGGTTTTGTTCTTGGATAGGACCCCCTACACACACACACACACACACTCTCTCTCTCTCTCTCTCTCTCTCTCTCTCTCTCTCTCTCTCTCTCTCTCTTCTGTCCCTGGTTCGATTTATTCCGATATTTCGGTGATCCTTCACCTTTTCAAGGTATAAAGACTGTGTGGGGAAAATTGAAATCCAGTATATGTGAGAAAAAAAATTAATGTCTCTCTCTCTCTCTCTCTCTCTCTCTCTCTCTCTCTCTCTCTCTCATTCTTTTCATATATATATATATATATTATATATATATATATATATATATAATATATATATTATATATAATACATTTCTTATGACTGTATATCTGATCTTAATTACAACCCTTTTATATTCATTCCTCTCTCTTCTCTCTCTCTCTCTCTCTCTCTCTCTCTCTCTCTCTGGGTTCCCTTTTGAGTTCTTTAATCATGAAATAACACAGAGAGCTTTTCTTGTATACGCATTATAGTTTTAAGTAACTATTCTTAATACAGATTTGTTTAAGACCACGCGCAGCATTCTTCTGTAACTTCCATCTAGTTTTAGACGCATCGTTTTAATCTAAACCTTTTATACTTCGTTTAAAAATTGATCTTGTGCAACATCCTGTCGGTGCGGAGCCGTTAAGTAAGCACATAACAGTATAGACACAAATTATCTTTATTTAATAGCTGAACATTCTGGCTTCATAAAATATACCATTATACAAAACAGTTTGTTTTTCGTGGTCAACCAGTATATTTTGCTTTTTTTAACCAACCCGTGTCAGTAATGGCGGACCATCAATATCTTATACAAACGTCTTTTATACTGGCACCAAACTTTGGACACAGCTGACTGAATACAACCAACGTCTTTTGCCACATCCCACTGACGATTGTCTTCTTGAATGAGTTTTACGATCCATTTTTTTTTTTTTTTCAATTGGCAGTTCTTTTGTTGGAACCACGTTTCCTTTCAATTAGTTATGCGCAACCATTTTATGAGGTCTGCAGAACTGTCTTTTGACAAAGAGATCGGTTAAACATATTGAGGCTCAGGCTGGTATTTCTTTTAAAAAGAGAGTCATAGTAGCGGATTGGCTAACGTTCTGGATTGCGACATCACAGTGTTACATAATTATTAGATCCCTAATACTTATATAAGGTAGTATAGAAACATAATGGCGATTAGTGCAGCTGATGGCCTTGAGAGTGAGTGACGGCGCTTGACCTCACTCTCACCTTGCCTTCCGGGGATAAATCGTGAGAAGCGGAAGGCATAGACGACCCTGTCTTCCGGTTTAAGGATAGTAAGTAAGTCTCAGTCAGTTAGCAGGTAGGAGCCGAGCCCGATAGAATGTAAGTCGAACTGCGCAGATGTCTGGGTTGGGGATTGGAAATAATCAAGTAAATCGAAGTCTTGTGTTTACCTAAAAACTAACAATAACACAGGGCTTCTGAAGTAAGTGAAGTGAAGAAGGGTATGCAACAACAGTAACAAACATTGAAATCCAGTAACGCTATTTCAGACTTAGCCATGGGAAAAGGTTGTTACATACTCATACACATATACTCATGTTGGGTATATACACAAGTTGTTTTTTTTTTACTGGAGAGAGGGGAGAGATAGACACAGGTAGACAGAGAGATACATATGCGTTTTGCATTACTTACTTCTTTGGCCATTTGGTGATCTCTAGTCGTTTCTATTCTTTTTCTCCGTATTGAATTCTATTTCTAGATTCTTGTTGGTTGTTCGTCTTTGATACATTCCTTCTTCTTGGTCAGTCGTGTTGCCAAGACATTCATCAAGCAAGAACACCATATTATTTCTTTAAACTTTTATTGCTTAAACTTCTTCTAACTAACACAATGCGCGTGTGCATTTGATCTCAGCTAAGGCAGACATGCTTTCTGCCTGACGTCCAAGCTGGAACTGAGGGTTAACTCGTCCCACGTGACTTCACATATTTCTCGGACTTTCTATGGAAAGTCCCGCCCGTGATATGAAAAGGGACCATCTCTTCAGAAAGACAGGGGGATGACAATACTCTATGCAAGATTATGTAACAAGGTGTGAACCTACTCACCCTCCCCTCAGCTATGGGTTAAAGATTACCACTACTATTATTCAATAAGGAGTTGCGTGGTGTAAGGTTTAGACTCCTAGGAAATGGACTTGTCGACCCAGGTTCAAATCCAGGACGAAGCTGTTTGCGTTCCAGATAGCGGTAATACCCTTGGGAAAGGTATGCATCCAACTACTTTTCCTCCAGCTATGGGTAAATTGCAGGGCAGACTGGGCTCTTAACCTTGGTTCGGTAACCACTATTGGAGAAGGAAAACTCAAAATTCAAACCTGTTAATCTCCGTGTAAGAAAATGATCTTGTGTTGCATCCTGCTCGTGCAGAGAGTTTTCTAAATATATATAAGGAAGTCTTTTGCATTAAATAAGCCACAAATGTTCATATGCCGTTAAAAAAGAAACCTGAACTTGCTTTAGGAATACAAACCACAGGATCATTCTATAATTTTTTCCTCAGCATTAGGTGATTCCATATTTTTCCTCAACAGTAGACTATTCTATTATATCTTCCTGTGCATGGCTTCAAAAATATATCTGTTAATAATGGAGATTCGCTTCCGGTTTTTGTCTGTAACAAAAACTACGTCACTGCTTACTTCACTATACCCGAAATCGTCATAACATAGAATAAATACACTCAAAATTTGAACATGCAACATTAGACAGTCCTCATTGTTTTTTAAAACAAGTTTTAATAGATACATCCCCAGTATCATATATTTATATATAGTTTGTTTTTACTTTAATAGATATTCAAAGTTATAGAACTTAGTTTCGATTTCAAATTGTTTTAATTTTTTTTTTACTCCTTTAATAAATTTGATGCTTTCCTGATTTATGGTTCAAACTTTCCGACATTGAATTTTTAACTTCCAACCTCCTCAAGCAATCTTTCAAAAATTTATTTTTACATCGCCCGGAGTGCGTTTTTTTATTTTGCTAGTACGATTAATTCAAATAATTTAATTTAGTTTGTTTAAGGAATATCTTATGAAACCAGAATTCAGCTATCAAAGAGAAAATGTGTTGTGTCTTATCTGTCATTAGATTATTTACTGCTAAACAGAGAAAAAAATAGTGAATATCTTCTAATTATGCTAATTCCATCATTTTTGCCATGGATGTTATTTTTTGTTACTATATTTCTTTTCCTATATCATTGCATATTTCTATTTTCCCCTTTTTTCTTATCTTTCAGGTATGTATCAAAGTTATCTTTAGAGTCAGCGAAAGATGCACCAAACCTTCCCTGTTTGATTTTCTTGGTCACTTTTGGAGTGATTGGTGTCACCACTTGAGGTATTTGTATTTATATTTACTTAGGGGAGTAAAACCCCCGAAAACAAATCAGGAGCCGAACCCCTAAGGTGGTGTGATGCTGAAATCCAGTGCTACCCATCACCTCCTGCTACCGTAGCCAAACCGCATTGGTACCTTAACTTTCCTTTGGATCACAGCGGTAGTGTGGAGAGGGGGAATTTGCTGCACGGGCAACAGCTCATCCTCCATATGAACCAGCCCAGGCTATGTAGTTCAAGGAAATTTTAAAAAAACAACTTTGACACTACTCCATCGTCTCTTGTAGACGGAAGGACGTGCATACGGTTTGATCCTCGTTTGACATTGAAAACCATATTTTGCCCTATGTTTGAAGATGCCGTTACAAGCTAAGCTTGCTGTAACAAATTATCACATAAAGTTCTTTTGACTTCATTATACACACACACACACCACATATATATATATATATATATATATATATATATATATATATATATATATATATAAGTTGGTTGTGTATAAACTTTGTTCTTATGAACATCGTTTTTGGTATTATGAAGAATGGAAATGAACAAGTGAACAAAAGAAAAAAAAAACAGAGCAAAATACAGAGTTTCCTTATCCAACCGTTCTTCCGTCCCTGGTTCGATTTATTCCGATATTTCGGGTGATCATTCACCCTTTTTCAAGGTAAAAGACTGTATGGGGAAAATTGAAATACAGTATATGTGAGAAAAAATGATGTCTTTTTCTCTCTCTCTCTCTCTCTCTCTCTCTCTCTCTCTCTCTCTCTCTCTCTCTCTCTCTCTCTCTCTCTCTCTCTTGTAGATTCACCGTATTCGGCTCAGCCAAATCTCACTTTGTTTACAAAGTTTGAGAACTCTAGGTGAAGGTCATTTCCCCTTAGAAATCTAGCGATTAAATAGCCTGATATACTTGGCGACTGACTGTGGATGCGTGGGTAAGAGGCTTGGCGAGCGTAAGTTCGTTCGGGTCTCGGACCCAGCCAGAGGCAGCCGCTAAAAATCGTATAACTATACTGATGAGAGGTGATACCTCGAAACACGTGTCTATCGTTTACCCTATATATATATATATATATATATATATATATATGCGGTCCACTCTCTCTCTCCCACTTCTTCTCTGTTTCTCCCCCATTGTCCTATGCTTTTATATATGAATCATTCTTACATCAGTATATTCATTCGTTTCTCTGTCTCATTCTGTCTGTCTCCCTCTGTCTCCCTTTCTCTCTTTCTCTCTCTAAATCTCCCTATGTTACATCTCTCTCTTTCTCTCTCCCCTCTCTCCCTCCCTCTCCCCCTCTCCCCCCCTCTCTCTCTCTCTCTCTCTTGTTCTTTTTGTTTTTTTTACTGCCGTCCTATTTGTTTCAACGTACCTTGTCCAATGTACTGACTGTGACGGAAAGCTTTATTAATGGTTGACTGCTAATAAATCTTTAACTTCAACAGCCTTTCAAAGTCGATGACAATCGCTTCCTTTCCTTTCCTTTCCTTTCCTTTCCCGCGAAAACAAAAACAACAATATTTCAACTGTTGCTTATAGCAAGTTTATATAGTGTTGCAGTATATATGATAAGTGTTCAGTTCAGAAACCTTTGTCTAGTGAGATAGCCAATGGCGTGTTATCGCATTTGCATATATCTACTACAGCGGTAGATATAAAAATATAGTTCTACGATATAACGACTAAGCTACGATAAGCGAAGCGAACTAATACTACTACTACTACTACTACTACTACTACTACTACAAGAAGTACGAAACTACACATCACAACACTTTGTAAAGTCGTTGGGGTGGTCTAAAATCTAAAGTCGGTATCTTGCTAGTATTTACAATAGAGAATTTTTTAACATCAAAAGCCAAAGTTTTTGCTATTTATTTCCACTTATTAAAAACAAAAACAAAAACAAAAAAACTTGTCTCTCTGAATGATTGAGATGAGGTTTGAAGATTAGTATTATCTGCGTTATTCGGACTATTGTCCCCATCTTCATTGTTATTTGTACAACGTTTCGGCCGATATGCCCTCCGGCCTTCTTCGATTACGGCAAGAAAGTTCCCGAGTTCGAAAAGAAGGTTCCCGAGTCCGAGGAGGTTCCCGAGTCCGACAAGGTTCCCGAGTCCGACAAGAAATAGCTGAAGAAGGCCGGAGGGCATATCGGCTGAAACGTTTTACAAATAACAATGAAGATGGGGAAATAGTCCGAATAACGCAGATAATACTAAAAAAAACTTGTGTATAAAAATTTAAAACTAGTAGAATAACCTTGGAATTGTTGCTTTTAGCAAGGGTTGAACTATATCTGATACGTGCCAACCTTGAACATTTTTATTGAATTTGAAAGAAATCATATACTTCAAAATCAAAACGTTAAAATCAAGCTTATTTCTCTCTCTCTCTCTCTCTCTCTCTCTCTCTCTCTCTCGCTCTCTCGCTCGCTCGCTCTCTCTCTCGCTCTCTTAATCTATCTATCTATCTATGTATTTTTCATTACCTCCTTTATGCCTAGTATAAGTACAGTCGTCAGAGCGGCCTAAAGTCGGTATCAGCCAGTCAGCGAGGGAGTCTATCCCCTTTTCAATAGCGCTAGACCAAGGAGATTGTTTCGGCGTCTGGGTTAGAAATTAACCTTATTCAGTGTATCCTGTTATTTGCTAATCATCACCTAGCCCCCCCCCCTGCCGCATAATCACCATTTTGGTCGATGCATTTTTGTAGGCGCCGTGGCAGATTTTGTATATCAATGTCATTTCGTCGCCGCAATGTCAATGAGGAAGCGTTGAATATCCACGCCGTTGCAAATTCCATGCACAACTTGTGGACGTTTTCACATCCATGCACGACTAGCCATACACTTCCGTTAATTGGCGATGAATTTCATTCGGTTTAATACCTTTTGCGTTAAAAACCGAATAACTACGCGAACTTTACACTTAATGGTGGCGTCAATCGGGAGCTCCATCAGAAACGACTTCCATACAAAGACTTGGCGTGGCAGCGAGGCGCACACAGGGCCAGACGCAATCGCATGCACAACAAATGTTACATAATCTATGCGGTTGCATAAGATTATTGTCAATCCCCTGTAATTCTGGGGGGATGACCCCTTTCATACCATGGCCGGGTCCTTCTATGGAAAATTACAGAAGCCCGCCAAATATGTGAAGTCACGTGGGAACTTTTTCAGAGTCCCCAGTTTGCTGTTATACGTCAGGCAGAGCAGCGGCCATTTTATGCTCTGCCTAAAACTGGAACTCACGCGCGCTATGTTATGTCTGGGTTGGGGATTTACCGAATAAAGAACCTTAAAAGAAAATCGAAGTCTTGTGTTTACTAAAAACTAACAATGACACAGGGCTTCTGATAAGGAGAAATCCCTAGCATCGAAAACCAGGCCGAAGTCCCCACGACAACTCCAGACGCAAGGTGTTAGAAGATAGAACCAAAGCCGACCATAGGAGAAGACGACTAGAGTAAGAAGTAAGAAAGGGTATACAACATTATATCGATTTGGTACCGTGAAAACGTCAGTACGTAACACTAAGACAACAGTGTTGCAAATAGCCGTACGAACAGTTTCCCTGCGTCCCCAGCGCTTTGAAGACCTTACTTTTGGGATTACACTCGTACATGCACGTAGGTGTGGTTATGGCAGAGATTTTTAAAAGAAGAAAGAAAAATATATTTGGAGAGTGGACAAGGAAATATCTTATTTCTAATACGTATGAACTTTTTTTCCTCTTCTCTTTTGAGCGTATTTTCTTTTCCTTTCATTATTTTTTTATATTAGATCTTTCGAGTATAATCTTTGCCAATGTAATAATGACTAGTGTGAAGCGTTCGTCTTTGATGTGCGTCCAACAAAAACATTTCAGTGCTCCCATCAAAGGCTGGACCTTTGCACGTCTCCAATCGCAAGAACCCCCGCCACTCCAAGAAAACACTACAGGTCTTTGCCAATTCCCTTGGATTCTTTATCTTCAACGGTCTCCTTTAAGCCTTTGCAAATGATTTTTCTCTGTGGGAATGATGAGATCCTGTCCAAGTCTATACCGCCTACATGTCTCTACGGAAACGCTGACAGCAGGCAAATGGCACACAACGTTTGTCACTGTTAGTATAACCAGGCATCCTAGACCAGTAATTGTCTCTTTTAAAGACGGAATCAAACAGTAACCATATTAATATATAATGTCTCTGTTAGTATAACCAGGCGTCTATACTAGTAATTGTCTCTTTTAAAAACTGATTCTAATAGAAACCATATTAATATATAACTAGCAAATATATGCACCCTCCGGGTGCAAGTATTTAAGTTTTAATGTAATTAATATTGTATTAAATTAGAAAGGCTAATGAAACTAAATAAGAATACAGATAAAAAGATTTGAAACAGAAGGGGGTATAATAAAAGACTTGCAACAGAGGGAGTATAATAAAAAAATAGAACAACTGAAACTTACTCTTCCATCACTCTCGTCTTTCATTGTTATTTTTTCTAATTTAAGTATTTAGTTATAAGAGGAAGTAAAGAATAAAATGACAGTTATTTTATCTTGTTAATGGATTTCATTTAAGATTTATTGAAGAGACTTTTTCTTATATTCATTAAAATAAAACCAAACAGTTAGAAATCAATAATACTAAGAACATATTTATTAAATTCGATTTTTTAATATTAATATGCAAATTAGCCTTCCCGTTCACACTGTAAACCGCTATTTTGTTGTATATATAAATATAATTGCATATTGTCAGTATGTAAACATAGTTAACAGTATTAATAATGTAAGACAATTTTATTAATAATTGAGGTTTAGATAAAAATAAAATCATGGAGAATATGATGTCAATAACTAAGAGAATTGTGACTTGAGTAGGAATATAGTTTCGGTTACAGACAGAAAAACACACAATCTCCATTATAATAAGATGTCTCTGTTAGTATAACCAGGCGTCTATACCAGTAATTGTCTCTTTTAAAAACTGAATCTAATAGAAACCATATTAATATATAATGTATCTGTTAGTATAACCAGGCGTCTATACCAGTAATTGTCTCTTCTAAAAACCGATTCTAATAGAAACCATATTAATATATAATGTATCTGTTAGTATAACCAGGCGTCTATACCAGCAATTGTCTCTTTTAAAAACTGAATCTAATAGTAAACATATTAATCTATAATGTATCTGTTAGTATAACCAGGCGTCTATACTAGTAATTGTCTCTTTTAAAAACCGATTCTAATAGAAACCATATTAATATATAATGTATCTGTTAGTATAACCAGGCGTCTATACTAGTAATTGTCTCTTTTAAAGACGGAATCTAATAGAAACCATATTAATATATAATGTATCTGTTAGTATAACCAGGCGTCTATACCACTGTCTCTTTTAAAGATATAATCTAAGAGCAACCATATTAATATATAATGTATCTGTTAGTATAACCAGGCGTCTATACCAGTAATTGTCTCTTTCAAAAACTGATTCTAATAGAAACTATATTAATATATAATGTATCTGTTAGTATAACCAGGCGTCTATACCAGTAATTGTCTCTTTTAAAAACTGAATCTAATAGAAACCATATTAATATATAATGTCTCTGTTAGTATAACCAGGCGTCTATACCAGTAATTGTCTCTTTCAAAAACTGATTCTAATAGAAACCATATTAATATATAATGTCTCTGTTAGTATAACCAGGCGTCTATACCAGTAATTGTCTCTTTTAAAGACAGAATCTAATAGTAACCATATTAATATATAATTTATCTGTTATTGTTTCCATACTAATAAAATAGGGGTATATAAAAAAATTCTTAAAAGTTTACTGCAAGTTTTTTTCATTTATTTTTTATCATGTTCCTAAGTGAGACCCACCTGCCAGATGGTTATTGGAGCGAAAATGGAATCAGAAAGAAGAGTTCAAAATCTATCTTCACAATCATTTCAAACTTTATACTTAGGTGCTATATCACTGTTTTAAGCACCAATGTATTTAATGGCATTCCAAATGATTTTAAACATGTAAACACGTCATGCCTAGTTCCAATATCACTGTTTTAAGAGTCAACTCATTGATAATGTTCACAATCATTTTAAACGAGTAAACACGCCATGCCTACACTGTTAATAGCTGCTTTAAGGGCCGGTTAGACGGTAGAGCGTTCGGCTAGGGATCACAAGGTTCTTGTTTCGATACAGACCCTGGCCAACACAGCGAATGAGTAGCACAGGGATCTGTGCAGTAAAATGAAGAGCTGATGGTAGGTGTGGCGCACCGCCTCAGATACTAAAATAATCTCCTTGGTCTAGCGCTAGTGAAAAGGGGATAGACTACCTCGCTGTCTAGCCGATATCGACATTAGGCCGTCCCGACCACTTTACTTTTACTTACTTTATTTACCCATAGCTGGACGGAGAATTGTGGGATGCATATCATGTAGCGCTACCTGATATGCAAACAGCCTCGTTCAGGGTCTGAACCCGTCTCGCCGAGTCCATTTACTACGCCGATAACCATTATACCCCAAACGCCTCCACATAGCTGGTATAAATAATTATTTTCACAGCAACTCAAATGTCAAAAGAATATTTTCTAATATATATATGGCGCTGCCTTAGACGTGTACTGGGCATCACCTGGAGGGACAGGATCACTAACACAGCAGTCCTAGAGAGAGCTCAACTCACCAGCCTGTACTCTCTACTGAGACAACGCCGTCTCCGATGGTTGGGTCATGTACGTCGGATGGATGATGGACGAATCCCGAAAGACATCCTGTATGGAGAGCTAACATCTGGTAAAAGACAGATCGGTCGCCCCCTACTGCGATTCAAGGATGTCTGCAAAAATGATCTCAGGTGCTTTGGCATTGTCCCTTCCAGGTGGGAAAATTTGGCTCAAGACCGCCCTCGGTGGCGGCAGAATCTCCATAGAGGCCTGTACACGTCAGAATTCACCCTGATACATCATCATGAAGCTAAGAGGTCCATAAGAAAGCAACGGCAACAAAGCATCGGGACATCATCATCTACAGGGACAACCTACAAATGCAAAATCTGTGGTCGAGAATGTTTCTCAAACATAGGACTTCATAGTCACAGGAGGCGCTGCAACTTCAGGGGCACACAAAAACTTTTATCATAGTCTTTCGAGACTGAATTGCCAATGATGATGAATATATATATATATAAGAATATATATATTTATCAATGAAAATCATGCTCACACACACATACACACACACACACACACACATACACACACACACATACACGACCTTGAGGTTTGTTTCGATTCCGTTTATCGCAAAATATTTATACACACACGCACAACCACACATTCATACACACATAAAAAATGCACAATGCTTTTTTCGATACAAACACTTACACATTCTAATACTCACACCGCAAAAAAGAATATTTGACGTCACATTTCAAACCGTTCATTTTTTCAAAGTTCTTTTTTCTCAGACTTCAAATTTTTAAACAGACCGATAAACAAGGACTATTACTCGCTTTTCTCCTTATTCTGAGATAAAAAAAATTTTTTATCACCTTACACATACCATCAAAATCCCTGAAGATGATCTAATTAATAGATTGAAACACTGCAGCGTCGGCCAATAAACTCACCACTTAACTCATTTAAACCTGTGTTTTTTTCCAATTTTGTATTATACTGCATACCGTCGGATTCACTTCCTTTTATTCACAAAGATGGTATATATAAATTTTACCATCTGTGGATATTTTTAAATCTATCTGGCGAGGATAATGAAACCATATTTTATTTAATTGTAATTTTGTTTGATTTCTAAATGAGGTCTTATAAAACCGGGAAATTAATACATATTCGAGAATTCAATTTAATTTTCCATCAGAAGCCCTCCTGAAATCCACCCTAATGTATCTACCAATATATCGCTCTTTCTTTCTCTAGTAATACCCTATTAATGGACATTTGATATTTTCATTTCATTTTCCATTAGAAACCTTTCCGAAATCCAACCTACAGTTTCTAACAATACAACCTACACGCTATGTCTAAGTACTCGTTGTATAATGGCTATTATCGTAAGAAATGAACTTAGCGACCCGTGTTGAAATCCTGGACGAGGCTATTTGCATTTCACATAAAGCTAATACTCTTGGGAAAGGTATTAATCCAGCTGTTCTCTCTACAGCTATGGGTAAGTAGTAGAGCAGATTAGGTTCTGGGTGGGTAACCTTGATTTTTTTGTCAAGAGTCATTAGAGGTGCCCATTGTGTAAATGGTGGATAAGGTTTGTTTGTTTTGTTTTACGGCATATCAACCTCAGTGGGTCATTTAATGCCGACAAAGTTTTGAAATAAATCAATTCTTAATGGATAATACAATTTTTTTATAAATAAATTTTTCTATTTAACCCATAGATGGGACCCTAACAGGTACAACCACTCCGGGTCAGAGTGGACCAGGGAGCAATGGTGATGAACGGGTGCTCCACATTCCCCAAACCTCCAAAACTGGAACCTCGCCATCAGATAGAGTTTAACGTCATTCCCAGGGCATGTAGACCCTCAGTCACCGCCTTCTAGCACCCATATGATAAAAGGGGTTGGGGCTTGCCATAAGGGCAATAGGGTTGGGAAAATCATATAGGTGCTAGGGCTTGATGTGACCAGCCGATTGATCGGAGGGGACCTCTCCGACCGCCCGTCTAGCCCAAGATAGGACCAAAGTGGAGTATTGCATGTCATGAACTGCTCATCCACCTGGACTATCTTTAAGCATCACGGGTCACCACCCACGGCCAACAGGTGGCACCATTGGGGGGGGAGTCTTACCCCTCTGCAGAGGTACAGTCGGTGCATTCCAAAGCCCCACCGACAGGGCTGGTAAATGGTGGAGCTTGTCTTCTAATGTCATTGTCGTAGAAATTGAACACGGCGACTCGAGTTCAAATCTTGGTCGAGGCTGTTTGCATTTTACATGAGCTAATACCCTTAGGTAATTCCATGTCAAATGACCCAGAAAAAAAGTAAAATTGTCACCCACCCCTTCTGAAAGTTTGTCCAGGTATCAGAAACCATTAATAACTTGAATACTTTTTATAACAATTTTGAATTTCCTGGGCCAAAATACTTTTATAAACCAATTTTAGGAGTAGGTAAGCTATAGAACTCATTTTACAGACAAAAATAGATTACAAAAAAGTCGCCATTTTTGGCGCACCCCCATACTTGGAGAGCTAAAGAATGGACATAACACGGTCAATTTTCGGAACTGAAAGCTTAAATTTTGAGGATTGTCTAACTTTGATATCGTCTACACATGGACAAAATTTCACAAAAATTGAAAGGGGTGGGTGACATGGCCTGTATGATTTAACATGGAATTATCCCCTTAGGAAAGGTATAAATCCAATAATTTTCTCTCCAGCTATGAGTAAATAGTAGGCCAGACTGGGCTTGGTTAGGCAGACAGTCTAGGAAAATAAAGAGTTAGAATTCAAGCCCAATAGACTCTGCTTAAAAATTGAACTTGTGTCACATCCTATTTGTATTGGGGTGGGGTAAATATGAACTTGTCTCCCAGCTGTATTCTGCTTTAAGATATATCCTAATCACATCCTAACCGAAGCAGAGGGGTCGGATAAATGCATACTATCTTTGTGTAGCAATACTACTACTGTATTTATGCACAATCGATATTTCAATTCTATTTTCCAGGCGAATATTCCTTGAATTTTTACCTAAATGTGTCTCGTAATAGAATTTCCCTAGCCTTGTACCAGGGAGATCCGAGAACTATCTACACCAATTGTTCTCAACTTTTTTTTTACCTATTGAACCCCTTTTACTCCTGTTTTACTCTGGTGACCCCCATAGCCATTCGTTGTTTAAAAATCCCATTGTATTTTCTATAGTTATGTAAGATTCAACGTTAATTAATGAACATACAATTCCGACACGTTGTGAGACAAAACATTTAATATATATAACAGCACATGGAAACGATAAGATACAAAAAGTACAGGAAAATAGGACATGTAAATACATATACAATATTTAGGTATAAACAAAATACCCAAATGTACGTAAAATATAAATGCTACAGACATGGAACTAAAGGATATAGTTCCATGCTGTATAAAAGACTTACAGTAATGTAAGGGGGGGGCAAAAGCCCACCGAGAAGGGGGTAGATAGACTCTAGCCCATAGCAGTTCTTGAGAAGATCCAGCTAAAAGAGAGAGACAAGTTCAAACAAGGCGCTTAAATACCGGAGGTCCCCCAGTGGGAACAAACGGCAACGCAGCGAGAAGATAACTCTTCCAGGCAAAGGGAAGATAATCCCCTACAGTTACATACATTTTACTTGCCTGGGTCCCAAAAATGTTATATGGTTACCGGGAGTCCATATGGACCCGTTGAGAACCACTGATCTACACTCTTGTTTTATGGAAGCCGAGTTCACAGACTAATCTGCAGAGATTAAGCTACAGCATCGATGATAACTCATTCGCCAATACCATCTCTCAAGCTTACTGCATCTTCTCATCAGTGGTGGAGGTTGATTGGCATCCTTTACCCTTTTCGTGTGTCACGCTAGTTCGGCAACTTTTAAGCTCCTCTGTCCATAACTACGCGTTAGTGCACTGTCCTCCTATTGTGCTAAACGCCTGCGATGGATTTCCGCCTCTGACACTCCTTCCAACCAGAGAAATAGGATCACTTACTTGGTACATACTGATGGTGGAGTGACCATGTTTACACTGTAAAGAAAGCAAGCAAAATATCGTGATCAGGTACAAATTCCGATCAGGTGACCACAACAACGTCATCTATAAGCACGCATGCTGCAGAACGCAGTTAGACAAATCAAAGAAATATTTCATTTATTCTATTTGTTTTTTTTATCCTTAGTGAATTTGTGATGGCTATTGGCAGGGAAAATAGAATCAGCAAGACGAGTTCAAAATAAATCTTCATCATCTTAAACGGATGGGTACTTTATAGTATTTACCGCGTACCCCACTTGTACGGGTCAGGCACAAAGTCCCTATTAACGTGAGACCACCCACAAGCCGAAGCTCATGGAGTGGCAGGTGAAAAATTGCGTCGATCCCGTCGGCATTCCCCCTCAAGGGGGGCACCTCAGGCACTGGGCAATAAACCCAGCCCTACCCCTTTAAATCGAGGGGGCAGGTGTTGCCTGGGGGATGGCCCCCTGTGATCGACGCTGTTATTATAACAGAACCGATCCAGCGGCCGAAGCTCACTGGACCCCCGGTCGAAACCGGGCGCGGGCTGCATACTGAATTGCAATATCACTATTTCAAAAACCAATTTATTAATAGCATTCAAACTTATTTTAAGCAAGTAAACAAGTCATGTTTAGTTGCAATATCATTGTTTTAAGAGTCAATGCATTAAGAATGCACCGACTGCACCTCTGCAGAGGGGTAAGACTCCCCCAATGGGGCCACCTGTTGGCCGTGGGTGGCGACCCGTGATGCTTAAGGATAGAGCCGAGGTAGATGAGCAATTCATAACATGCAATACTCCACTTTGGCCCTATCTTGGGCTAGACGGGCGGTCGGAGAGGCCCCCTCCGATCAATCGGCTGGTCACGTCAAGCCCTAGCACCTATATGACTTTCCCAACCCTATTGCCCTTATGGCAAGCCCCAGCCCCTCTTTATAATATGGGTGCTAGAAGGCGGTGGCTGCGGGTCTTCATGTCCTGGGAATGACGTTAAACTCTATCTGATGGTGAGGTTCCAGTTTTGGAGGTTTGGGGAATGTGGAGCACCCCTTCATCACCATTGCTCCCTGGTCCACTCTGACCCGGAGTGGCAGTACCTGTTAGGGTCCCATCTATGGGTTAAATAGAAAAATGTATTCATAAAAAATGTATTATCCATTTAGAATTGATTTATTTCAAAACTTTATCGGCATTAGATAACCCACTGAGGTTTATATGCCGTAAAACAAAACAAAACAAAATAATCATTTTAAATAGGTAAGCAGGCCATGCCTACACTGTTTTTTAAAACCAATGTATTAAAAGCGTTCAAAATCATTTTAAACAGTAAACACGTCTGTCTAGTCACAATATTACTATTTTAAGAGCAAATGTATTAATAACGTTTGCACTCATCTTAGACAGGCAAACGCATCATTCCTAATCCTAGGTTCCATCACAAATCACCTTGTCGACGGGGATTAGAGTATGCTGAGTGTATCCCCTGTCGAGGGGGTAATAGGCCCTCATAAAAAGGGGTTGTCCTGGCCATGGCACTAAAATAGATCTGATGGTGAGACTCCAGTTCTTACGATATGAGGAGGGTTGAATACCTCTTCATTTTCATGTTCACCATATCCACTCTGACTCGGAGTGGTAAGTACTTGTTAGGGTCCCATCTATGAATCAAATAGAGATCTGTTTGAAAATTATTAATACTAGCAATAATATGCACCTTACGGGCTAAAGTATTAACTTTTAATGTAATGAAATATATTAATTAAAAAAACTAACGAAATTAAATAAGAACCCATATAAAAAGATTACACTTATTTTTGTTATGTCAACAAGACCAAGTAATCATTTATTAAATCCGGTTTTGTTAAAACCAATATGCAAATTAACCACACCATATATTAGGTAAACCTTTATTTCTAAGTGATATATAAGACACATTGTAGGATTTTAAACGTGCGAACATGTTCTGTTTTGAGACAAATCTAATTCAGATTTGAGAGCCAATCTATTTGTTCTGAGGTTTTAAGGGGTCAAATAAGAACAAAACGACGGGTAACAAATGTAGAAAAATGTATTAACAGAAAGTAGACAAATACAATAGAGACGTGTGGAAATTACGTCCGACGAACAGAGTTATTGGCATACTCGCATTGGCTTACTGCTAAGCCACAATTATCCCTGTTATTTATAGTAACCTGTCGGCGCATTCTATTAGTCTTATAGGGTGTATCACCTATAACACTATTAATAGCGTTCAAAATCATTTTAAACATGTAAAACCGTCATACCTAATCGCAATATTACTGTTGTAAGAGTAAATGTATTAATAAAATTCCCACACATTTTTTGCCCGGGGTTTGGGTAAATACACACTTTCTTTGTGTAGCAATAACCGATGGATGTACCATCGTTATTTTACATCGATTTCTTATTAGAAGCCTTCACGAACTCCAACATAAAGCGTGTCTCATAATAGAAGTATCATCTCTGCCTCACCAAATCAAAGAAATATCAATAAGTTTTAATAGAAAAAAAAAGCCTTAAGGACAGTCAACCTAGTTTTCAAACAAGTAAAGGAATTTTTTCCGAACACTCGTTGTTCGCACTTTAATTGGACAAGAACCACACCAATCACACGCGTCATATTCTGTCTTGAATCCTGCGGTCTCCTTTTGGGTATGTTCTCGAAGAGGACGTGTTCAACACGCTCTTTCATGATGGATCAAAAATTCTCGGTGAGATCGAGGTCAGTTAAACTCCTTGTCAACCAGCCAAATTCATCTTTTTTAGGTAGGCCTTATCCAACCTCTGCGCGTTTAGAAGATGATCTGGGATTTGCGATAAAAAGTTGTGCAAACTCGATGAAAGGAACACGAAGTCAAAATTAAAAGCAACGTTTATAACGTTTCTATAACGTTATAATATATTATAATATTATAACGTTATATTTCTATAACGTTATAATATAATTCTATAATTTATAATGTTTCTATAACGTTTCATCAGAGAGATTCGATTGCAGTGTTTCGCATGTCTTAAAAAGGTTGTTTTGGCACACGGTAAAGTTGATAAATAATTTGGAGAATACAAAGGAAATATTTCCTATTGTTTCACAGGAGCCACAATATATGACATTTTGAATATTTCATTTATATATATATATATATATATATATATATATATATGTGTGTGTGTGTGTGTGTGTGTGTGTGTGTGTGTGTGTGTGTGAAATAAAATGGAACTTAATCCGAAAGAGATATATTGAAAAAACAAAGGATGTTTACAAATGCATGGGTTCATCAGGAGAGAATGTGCAAACCGTTTCGGGCCGATGTTGCTTTTTAAAACCGTAGAGAGGAAGGCCCCGAAACAGTTTGCACATTCTCTCCTGATGATCCCATGCATTTGTAAACATCTTTTGTTTTTTCAATATATCATATATATATATATATATATAATATATATATATATATATATATTCTTGATCTGATGAGCTACTAAACTATTACTAGATATATTTGACTTATTAATATTAACTTTACTATTTGCTCTACATAGGTGTCGAGCACCCTTTACATTTTACCTTTAGACAATCCTGGCAGCTTATATATATATATTTATATAGATAAAAGGTGGCTTACCGGTGAATATGGACACGATCGTTGGAGGTGCACAAAATCCAGGGGTTAAGTCAGTGATATAACAAATACAAAGTGCTCAATATAAAGTAGAGCAAATTTATTGAATAAATGGATACAATAGAAACCTACTCGAGTTTCACCATAAGGATCTTCAGGGTTAAATCTACTGAATTAATCGGTACCTCGATTAATTCAGCGGATTTAACTCTGAAGATCCTTATGGTGAAACTCGAGTAGGTTTCTATTGTATCCATTTCTTTAATATATATATATATATATATATATATATATATTCCTAGCATCGTTGCCAAACCGCATTGGTTCCTACCTTTCCTTTGGACCACAACGGCTGTGTGGAGAGGGAAGATCTGCTGCTATGGCCACGGCTCATCCTCCATAAAAACCTGCCCAGGCCACGTAGATTTCCACTACAAAATGGAGAGGACCGCCTCGCTGACAAGAAAGTAACCGGGAGTGACGGCGTACCAGCAAATATCTTGAAGGCATGGTGCAACACTGCTTCAACCACTACACTAACGACTCTGCAGTTGCTGGCAACATGGACACATCCCCCAGGACCATTGTCCCCTTATACAGGAACAAAGAAGATCGGAGCGACTTCAGCATAGCGGTCTTCATCAAGAGCAACATATGTTCCTTCATACGTTGCGCTTGATGAAGACCGCTTTATTTAAAGGTCGAAACAGATTCTGTCAGCAAACTAATAACATCATTTATTTTTTCTAAAAAATGTTCAATTCATATATATATATATATATATATATATATATATATAATGAGTCAGACGAACCTACTAAAAGTTTCGCTTAATGCTCTTCAGGATAAGATTTTTTTTAAAATTTTAATTTAAATAGGATATAATAAAATATAGATTTAATAGTGTTCTTAGTTTTTGTTGTTTTTCTATTGGTCGTTTTAGTTTATGCTAATTTAAATGATTTATTTGAATCCCGGTGGTATGTACTATATTTAATGCGTTTGCTTCCAGTCTCTTTAGTCAGATCTTAGCCCTGAAGAGCATTAAGCGAAACTTTTAGTAGGTTCGTCTGACTCATTAGATTTATCTTTATTATTTGCTCTACTTAGGTATTGAGCACTTTTTACTTATTAGCTTAGTCTCCTGGCGGTTTCGTATGAATATATATATATATATATATATATATATATATATATATATATATATATATATATATATATATAAATTGTTTTTCTTTTGGCCAAAATATTGTAGCAATAGATCATTTTTTGTTGGTAAGATTGGTCTTTTCTTTTTTCCAAAAGTGTTTTTCTCCCGGTTGATGTTTGGTAGTATATTTTTACAATCAAACTATTTGTTGGGTTTTTCTCACTGCGAGGATTTACCAATAAGTTTGGTATATTAAATTAAATATATATATATATATATATATATATATATATATATATATATATATATAAAGTTTGTTTCTTTATAGTATCATTGAAGCATTGTGTGTATGTGTAATATAAAGATTTTGAAGGCAATTTACAATGCAATATGTGTTGAATTTATATATTTTCGGAAGTAAAATTCCATCTTCAGCGTTATTGAAAGTTGAAAGTATTGAAAGTACTAGGTGATTTTTTTATAGTACTTATCTCACGGCGATATTGTAATCTTCTGTTGTTTAAGAAGTTGATGAACGCCGTATATTTGAAAAGTTTTTTCCGTGATGTTAAATCGGCTAATTCCGTGATGTTAACTCGGCTCGGCTGCTCCTGCGCGTGGTAAGTGTTCGTAAATTGCCTTCAAAATCTTTATATTACACATACACACAATGCTTCAATGATACTATAAAGAAACAAACATTATTTCACTATGCCGAGCAAGGCTTATATTTATAGTAAAAATTAAAAGAATTTCGAATATTTACCACGCGCGGGAACAGCCGAGCCGAGTTAACATCACGGAATTAGCCGAGTTAACATCACGGAATTAGCCGATTTAACATCACGGAAAATTTTTTCAAATATACGGCGTTCATCAACTTCTGAAACAACAGAAGATTACAATATCGCCGTGGGATAAGTACTATAAAAAAATCACCTGGTACTTTCAATACTTTCAACTTTCAATAACTCTGAAGATGGAATTTTACTTCCGAAAATATTTAGTTTTGAAAAAAAAACAAAAGTTAAATAAATTCAACACATATTGCATTGTAAATTGCCTTCAAAATCTTTATATTACACATACACACAATGCTTCAATGATCCTATAAAGAAACAAACTTTATATATATATATATATATATATATATATATATATATATATATATATATATTTAATTTAATATAGCAAACTTATGGGTAAATCCTCGCAGTGAGAAAAACCCAACAAATAGTTTGATTGTAAAAATATACTACCAAACATCAACCGGGGAGAAAAAATTTTTTGGAAAAAAGAAACGACCAATCGTACCAACAAAAAATAATCTATTGCTACAATATTTTGGCCAAAAGAAAAATAATTTATATATATATATATATATATATATATATATATATCACCGTGGGATAAGTACTATAAAAAAATCACCTAGTACTTTCAATACTTTCAACTTTCAATAACTCTGAAGATGGAATTTTACTTCCGAAAATATTTAGTTTTGAAAAAAACCCAAAAGTTAAATAAATTCAACACATATTGCATTGTAAATTGCCTTCAAAATCTTTATATTACACATACACACAATGCTTCAATGATACTATAAAGAAACAAACTTTATATATATATATATATATATATATATATATATATATATATATATATATATATATATATATATATATATATTTAATTTAATATAGAAAACTTATGGGTAAATCCTCGCAGTGAGAAAAACCCAACAAATAGTTTGATTGTAAAAATATACTACCAAACATCAACCGGGAGAAAAAAAATTTTTGGAAAAAAGAAAAGACCAATCGTACCAACAAAAAATAATCTATTGCTACAATATTTGGACAAAAGAAAAACAATTTATATATATATATATATATATATATATATATATATATATATATATATATATATATATATATATATATATATATCACCGTGGGATAAGTACTATAAAGAAATCACCTAGTACTTTCAATACTTTCAACTTTCAATAACTCTGAAGATGGAATTTTACTTCCGAAAATATTTAGTTTTGAAAAAAAAAAACAAAAGTTAAATAAATTCAACACATATTGCATTGTAAATTGCCTTCAAAATCGTTATATAATATATATATATATATATAATATATATATATATATATATATATATATATATATATATATGGAGAGAAATGAAATAGATAAATATTACGTCTAGAAACTTCAACCCATTGGGGTTGAAGTTTCTAGGCGTAATATTAGACTTAAGAATAAATTAAACCACCCCAAAACTCTACATTTTATTCAAATCTTTATTGACTTTTATTCTTTCTTCATTTCTCTATTTAACATAACATCTTTTTTTTTTAAAAAAAAGGTAAAAACATTGAAAATTATTTGGAAATTTGAATATATTTTAAAATGTCAATCTCATTACTGAATGAAATTTCATTCAAAATGTTTGATTTTCATAAACAAGACCGCTAATCCTAACACAGATAAGCCCCCTAGGCATGAAATGTATACACTCTTAAATTGAATAAGCATTTCTTGATGATGGCCTCGGGTTAAAAATAGTTGTGATTCGAAAATTAATGAAACTAATTTACCAATATTTTCGTTTTGAAAACTTTCTCACACACGCGCACGCACATAGGGATTATGCGTCTATTTGTAACCGACACTATATCATCACCGACGTTATATACAAGATAACTTTATTTTTATGTAAATCTCAATTATTAAAAAAATATCTTATTTCATATTCTTCATATTGTAGGCCTTATATATACCATATATATTGTACCAAGAAACTTGGTACCCCAACAAAGTATATATATATATATATATAATATATATATATATATATATATATATATATATACTATAGTGTGAGATGGTCACTGTTTCAGCTTTTGCTGGAATGGTGTACCAAAGGCAGTATTATTGGTAGAGTGCTCAATATAAAATAGAGCTGTTCATCTTCACCTGATGATTGCATCGCATGAAACCAATATGGTTGTGAATGTTCCTTTGTCACCTAATAAATAGATATGTAAAACCTTTATTTATGTAAAACCTTATATATATCTTTATATATTATATATATATATATATATATATATATATATATATTATATATATTATATATATATATATATGTGTGTGTGTGTGTGTGTGTGTGTGTGTGTGTGTGTGTGTGAGTGTGTGTGTGTGTTAGGAGGTTGATTTAGAAGGCTATCACAATGCAGTTTGGAATAAATAAAAAAAATAATAATACGGTAACAATGGTGTTGTGTGTTGACCTGTAATTTTTATTCTTTCTTGAATTTTCGAGGTAATACCTCTTTATCAAAAGAATTGAACTGAACCAGTCCAGCTATGGCATTTCTTCCCAAATGATTTTTTTTTTTTGAAAATGATTTTTTGAATAACTGTATTCTCGTGTGAGCGTGAATGCGTTTACTTATGTTTGTACGCGTGTGTATGTTGTAATGCGCGTGACATTGAAAATGCGTGTTGGTTGTGACGTTAAGACTGTATCCTAGCGCGGGATTTTGTACGTGTGTATGTGCGAATGAAAAAGCGTATTTGTGTTTTGTGGCCATGGTGATGTATAATATTTCGTGTTGGATGTAAAATCAATTTAATCATTTATTATTATTATTATTATTATTATTATTATTATTTGTTTATTTACTTATTTATATCTAATTCAATTTCTCTTTTTATATTTTATAATATTTTTTTAAATATATATATATATATATATATATATTGTATTTATTTATTTAAATTTTTTTCCTTAACAACTAGTGTGCAATGGCTTGTGTGTTTGTATGTGTGGGCGGGATGTTGGGCTATAGATTTGAGTGCGTGTTTCGTATTAGTCTTCTCGTTGTATATTTGTTTCATTAGTAATTCTCCATTGTGCATGTGGGTATGTGTTTCGAGCGTGTGTGCATATACTGTTACATGTGTGCGTTGGTTGTGGGTTTATTGTATGATGAACTCTGCGCTGAGGACTAAATCTTTCCTAGTGGTCTTATATATTTTCTAGTTTGGCTAAATCTTTTCTAGTTGTCCTATATTTTGCTAATTGGACTAAATCTTTTCTAGTTGTCCTATTTTTGCTAATTGGACTAAATCTTTTCTAACTAAATCTTTTCTAGTTGTCCTATATTTTGCTAATTGGACTAAATCTTTTCTAGTTGTCCTATATTTTGCTAATTGGACTAAATCTTTTCTAAATTGTCCTATATTTTGCTAATTGGACTAAATCTTTTCTAATTGTCCTATATTTTGCTAATTGGACTAAATCTTTTCTAAGTTGTCCTATATTTTGCTAATTGGACTAAATCTTTTCTAGTTGTCTATATTTTTCTAATTGGACTAAATCTTTTCTAATTGTCCTATATTTTGCTAATTACTAAATCTTTTTCTAGTTGTCCTATATTTTCTAATTGGACTAAATCTTTTCTAGTTGCTAAATTGGACTAAATCTTTTCTAATTGTCCTATATTTTGCCTAATTGGCTAAATCTTTTCTAGTTGTCCTATATTTTTGCTAATTGGACTAATCTTTTCTAGTTGTCCTATATTTTTGCTAATTGGACTAAATCTTTTCTAGTTGTCCTATTTTGGCTAATTGGACTAAATCTTTCTAGTTGTCCTATATTTTGCTAATTGGACTAAATCTTTTCTAGTTGTCCTATATTTTGCTAATTGGACTAAATCTTTTCTAATTGTCTATTTTGCTAATTGGACTAAATCTTTTCTAGTTGTCTATATTTTGCTAATTGGACTAAATCTTTCTAGTTGTCCTATATTTTGCTAATTGGACTAAATCTTTTCTAGTTGTCTATATTTTGCTAATTGGACTAAATCTTTTTCTAGTTGTCCTATATTTTTCTAATTGGACTAAATCTTTTCTAGTTGTTTTTGCTAATTGGACTAAATCTTTTTGTTGTCTAATTTTGGACTAAATCTTTTCTAGTTGTCCTATATTTTGCTAATTGGACTAAATCTTTTCTAGTTGTCCTATATTTTGCTAATTGGCTAAATCTTTTCTAGTTGTCCTATATTTTGCTAATTGGACTAAATCTTTTCTAGTTGTCCTATATTTTTGCTAATTGGACTAAATTTTCTAGTTGTCTATATTTTGCTAATTGGACTAAATCTTTCTAGTTGTCCTATATTTTGCTATTGGACTAAATCTTTTCTAGTTGTCTATATTTTGCTAATTGACTAAATCTTTTCTAATTGTGCTAATTGGACTAAATCTTTTCTAGTTGTCTATATTTTGCTAATTGGACTAAATCTTTCTAGTTGTCCTATATTTTGCTAATTGGACTAAATCTTTTCTAGTTTGTCCTATATTTTGCTAATTGGACTAAATTTTCTAGTTGTCCTATAATTTTGCTAATTGGACTAAATCTTTTCTAGTTGTCCTATATTTTGCTAATTGGACTAAATCTTTTCTAGTTGTCCTATATTTTTGCTAATTGGACTAAATCTTTTTCTAGTTGTCCTATATTTTTGCTAATTGGACTAAATCTTTTCTAGTTGTCCTATATTTTGCTAATTGGACTAAATCTTTTCTAGTTGTCCTATATTTTGCTAATTGGACTAAATCTTTTCTAGTTGTCCTATATTTTTGTAATTGGACTAAATCTTTTCTAGTTGTCTATATTTTGCTAATTGGACTAATCTTTTCTAGTTGTCCTATATTTTGCTAATTGGGACCTTTTCTAGTTGTCCTCTATTTTGCTAATTGGACTAATTTTCTAGTTGTCCTATATTTTGCTAATTGGACTAAATCTTTTCTAGTTGTCCTATATTGGACTAAATCTTTTCTACTATAATTTTTCTTTGTCTATATTTTGCTAATTGGACTAAATCTTTTTTAGTTGTCCTATATTTGCTAATTGGACTAAATCTTTTCTAGTTGTCCTATATTTTGCTAATTGGACTAAATCTTTTCTAGTTGTCTATATTTTGCTAATTGGACTAAAATCTTTTTCTAGTTGTCTATATTTTGCTAATTGGACTAAATCTTTTCTAGTTGTCCTATATTTTGCTAATTGACTAAATCTTTCTACTAGTTGTCCTATATTTTGCTATTGGACTAAATCTTTTCTAGTTGTCCCCTATATTTTGCTAATTGGACTAAATCTTTTCTAGTTGTCCTATATTTTGCTAATTGGACTAAATCTTTTCTAGTTGTCCTATATTTTGCTAATTGGACTAAATTTTCTAGTTGTCCTATATTTTGCTAAATTGGACTAAATCTTTTCTAGTTGTGCCTAATATTTTTGCTAATTGGCTAAATCTTTCTAGTTGTCCTATATTTTGCTAATTGGACTAAATCTTTTCTAGTTTGTCCTATATATTTTCTAGTTGGGCTAAATATTTCCTAGTTGTCCTATATTTATCCAAATCCCAACCTCTTGCAAGAAAGTGGAATCATATATCAGTTGAGAGAATTGTACTAAGTATGGAACCAACTCATTTATAATCGATCTCGTGTACAATTCGACTCTCGATTTATACTCACCTCATCAGTAATTCTTGGAATAAACTTTTGATACCAAGTGTCACTCCCAATATTTTTCATTATCTTCAAAATTCCACCTTAACATGAATAAATACGCTTTAATAAAAAGGATGCTATGAAGTCGAAAGGAAAACAAACAAAAAATCAGAATGTTTTCAAACTGGTAAGTTGATTTTATTACCCTTGAGTACGCAAGTTTTCTATATTTATTGTTTTCAAATTGTTTGTTTTTTTAAATTTTGTTTTAAGATGTTTTTAGTTATTGATTTTCATTATGATTGTTATTTGAAGTTTTTACTTTTTGGCTGCATTTCCCATAATATATTAAGATTGATTTGGTTCATTCTTTATTCTAACATTTTAGCCTCTTCCATCAACAAAGAATAATTTGTGGGCTGGGTTTATTAAATAAATATCGACTCTTTTTAATTGACTATTTTTCTTGCCTACAGAGATATCTTACTTTTATTTTTATTTTAGATCAATTAGTATTGCTCTTAAGTGACTCGAAGTGCAAATAAAAAAAGAAGGAAAGAAAGAAAGAAAAAGAAGAAAGACAAGATAAGAATAAATAGAATAAAAACGATGATTGATTGTTTTTAAAAAAAATTACAATAGAAAGAAAGACAGGAAATTTTTTAAAGGGGGAAAAGGTGTTTGATGATAAAAGAAAAGAAAGAAAGAAATAAGAAAGAAAAATGCAGTTTGTTAAAGACAAATAAGATTACTGAAAGAAAGAAAGAAAGAAAGAAAGAAAGAAAGAAAGAAAGAAAGAATATCGAAAGAAAAAAGAAAGACAGAAAGAACGAAAGAAAGAAAGAAAAATGCAGTTTGTAAAAGAAAAATAAGATTACTGAAAGAAAGAAAGAAAGAAAGAGAGAAGAAAGAAAGAAAGAAAGAAAGAATATCGAAATAAAAAAAGAAAGACAAAAAGAAGGAAAGAAAGAAAGAAAAATGCAGTTTGTTAAAGAAAAATAATATTACTGAAAGAAAGAAAGAAAGAAAGAAAGAAAGAAAGAAAGAAAGGATATCGAAAGAGAAAAAGAAAGCCAGAAAGAAAGAAAGAAAGAAAAAATGCAATTTGTTAAAAAAAAATAAGATTACTGAAAGAAAGAAAGAAAGACAGAAAGAAAGAAAGAATATCGAAATAAAAAAGAAAGACAGAAAGAAAGAAAGAAAGAAAGAAAGAAGAAAAATGCAGTTTGTTAAGAAAAATAATATTACTGAAAGAAAGAAAGAAAGAAAGAAAGAAAGAAAGAAAGGAAAGAAAGAAAGAAAAAAAAGAATATCGAAATAAAAAAAGAAAGACAAAAAGAAAGAAAGAAAGAAAGAAAGAAAAATGCAGTTTGTTAAAGAAAAATAAGATTACTGAAAGAAAGAAAGAAAGAAAGAAAGAAAGAAAGAAAAATGCAGTTTGTAAAAGAAAAATATGATTACTGAAAGAAAGAAAGAAAGAAAGAAGATCGAAAGAAAGAAAGAAAGACAGAAATAAAGAAAGAAAAATGGATTTTGATCGTAATGGAAAAATAGAATTACTTAAAGAAATGAAGAAAGAATGAAAGAATGAATAATGAATGAAAGAACAAATAAAAATTGTGTTTCATTATAAAGAAAAAGAAAGAAAGAAAGAAAGAAAGAAAAGGGTGTTTTGTTATTGAATAAAAATAAAATTACTGACAGAAAGAAAGAAAGAAAGAAAGAAAAAGAAAGAAAGAAAGAAAGAAGAAAGAAAAGAATACTTGATTGGAAAGGAAAAACAAAATTACTAAAAAAAAAACAACTTAAAAAGAAATAAAGTAAGAAAAAAAAGAATAAAAATACAAGAATGGATGAATGAATAAACCATACAATTAATAATAAAAAATAAAGAAATAAGCACGTAAGTTATTAAATGAAAAATAAAAACATAAAGAACGGAAAACGAAATATGAATGAAAAATAAACGAAGAAAAAGTTGAGAATGAAGAGAAACGAATGAATAGAGTGTAGAAATGAAGTATTAGATTTTTTTTTCTTAAAGAAGTGAAAGAAAACATTCAGTGACAAAAAGCAAAACAAAAAAAAAAACAAAAAAAAACAAAACAAAACAAAAAAACAGCACTGAATAATAGAAGAAAATAATGAAATCTATATTTGCTCAAGAAAGCTTGTTTGACGGTTACCATATTGTCATTCATTATGTTATAAATATTTGCACCATTGATTCCCGCTGATGGAAAAGGCAATTATGTAAACAGTCTAATGAATTTGTAGAGGCCGAAAGCAGATTATCCATTAAGATCTTTTTTTTTCTTGTTTTATTTATTTATTCATTTTTTTTTCTCTGTCAGATAAGTCGACAAATAATAGGAATTATTAGAAACCCACTGGGAAAGAAACCGTTTTCTTCTCTCTGTCATCAATCGTTATAAAGGTGCTTGATCTGCTTAAACAAGGCCAAGACTCACCAAAAACAAATTAATTTAGAAAAAAAAAAGTTGGCTTTCTTGTTGGTTGCAACGATATATGTTTGACTCTACCCATATATTTATTATAATTTGGATTCGTCCACCCGAGTTCAAATCCTGGACAAGACTGTTTGAAATTTCACATAGCACTAATACACTAAATTCTTCTTCTTCTTCTTCTTCTTCTCTTCTTCTTCTTCTTCTTCTTCTTCTTCTTCTTCGACACTCTGTTACTGAAGAACAAAAATGTAATGCACCGTTCTGGCAAAAATGGGTCGCTTTTATAACCAAACAAAAGTTGCAATGCACTATGGGTAGTCACCCATAATGCCTTGCAACCTCCTTAAAATGTCTACTCTGCACCCTCTAACTTCTGGATACTTCTTACTCAGAGTAAGTACAGTAGCATACCGCCCCAACCACATTCCTTCTTCCGCCGTGTCTCACTTTGCAGGCCAGACACCGAGGACGCTTTGAGTCAGGTAAATTCGACTCGTCACTACATACACTTATGTATAAGGTATGAATCCAACTATACTTCCTCCAGTTATTGGCAAATAGTAGGGCAGACTGGGCTCTTCAACCTTGGTTAGGTAACATGTCTAGGAGAAGGAAAACTCTGAATTCAAATCTGTTAAACTCCGCTTAAGAAATTAACCTTTTGTTGCATCTTGCTCACGCGGAGGGGTTTGGTAAATATATATTATATATTTATTTATACTATGAATTGACATTGTCCCGGATATGACGTTAAACTGCATCTAATGGTGAAATTTAAGTTCTGGGGCTCTGGAGCGTGCTGAGTACCTCTTCAGTGCTATGACTACCAGGTCCACCCTGACCCGCAGTGGTTATACCTATGGGTTAAAAAGAAAAAAAAAGAGTTTTGAAAAATGTGTTTAAGATATTAAGTTTTTAAAAAAATTCAATACCCATCAAGAATGAATAAAACAATTTATTAGGCAAAAATAATCCAACAAGAGTTGACATGCCAGAAAATACAACCATCCTAACCAAACCTATGAAATGGCAACTGTGAAAATGCATGTGAAATGCATTTTAGCCCATGTCCTTTTGCCTTTCACAAGATGCGTAAACATACAAGCAACACTATAGTAAGTAAAGAAAAACGTAGTAGCCTATTGTCGGTATCAGCCGGAAAGCGAGTTCATTCCCTTTTAATTAGCGCTTGATCAGAGTCATTGGTTTTGTGTCTGAGGTAGATTGCCACACCTACTATGAGCTCCTCAATTTACCGCACAGGCCCAAGCTGTGTCATTCATGTGCTAAGTTGACAAGGGCTGGTATCGAACCCAGGACCCTTTTGGTTTCTTGGTCGGTTCTCTCTTATTTTTCTTACTATAGTATCGTTTTTTTCTGGCTTAATAAATAGCTCTTACACGTGTACTGTATTGACGGTCTGAACATAAAAAATAACGGGTGGTCGGAGAGGCCCCCTCCGATCAATTGGCTGGTCACGTCAAGCCCTAACACCTATATGATTTTCCCAACCCTATTGCCCTTATGGCAAGCCCCAATCCCTTTTTATCATAAGGGTGCGAGAAGGCGGTGACTGAGGGTCTACATATCCTGGGAATTACGTTAAACTTTATCTGATGGTGAGGTTGCAGTTTTGAAGGTTTAGGGAATGTGGAGCACCCCTTCATCACCATTGCTCCCTGGTCCACTCTGACCTGGAGTGGTAGTACCTGTTAGGGTCCCATTTATGGGTTAAATAGAAAAATGTATTTATAAAAAAATTGTATTATCCATTAAGAATTGATTTATTTGAAAACTTTATCGGCATTAAATGACCCACTGAGGTTGATATGACGTAAAACCAAACCAAACCAAACCAAACCAAATAAAAAATAAGCACTGTCTCCTCTTGGTAATACGCTCTTTTATGGACTAGCAGGAGGAACCGGAATCTATATACGCCACCTTCTCTCACGAGATTCACTTCTGAACACAAGGCCAATTCTTTATGAATTTTGACTCCGGGAGCAGTCATATTTTCCTCACGGGATATCTTGCACGCAAGACACTTGTGCGCCCGCCTCTGCTCATGAGTTATGTTTCCGCTCCACCTACATTCCCCATCAAATTCATTTATAAGCATCTTCAAATTTAATAATAATCTTATTATAATGGAGATTGTGTGTTTTTCTGTCTGTAACCGAAACTATATTCCTACTCAAGTCACAATTCTCTTGGTTATTCACGCTACATTCTCCATGATTTTATTTTTATCTAAACCTCAATTATTAATAAAATTGTTTTACATTATTAATACTGTTAACTATGTCTCCATACTGACAACATGCAATTATATTTATATATACAACAAAATAGCGGTTCACAGTGTGAATGGGAAGGCTAATTTGAATATTAATATTAAAAAATCGAATTTGATAAATATGTGCTTAGTATTATTGATTTCTAACTGTTTGGTTTTATTTTAATGAATATAAGCAAACATCTCTTCAATGAATCTTAAATGAAATCCATTAACAAGAAAAAATAACTGTCATTTTATTCTTTACTTCCTCTTATAACTAAATACTTAAATTAGAAAAAATAACAATGAAAGACGAGAGTGATGGAAGAGTAAGTTTCAGTTGTTCCATTTTTTATTATACTCCCTCTGTTTCAAATCTTTTATTATACTCCCTCTGTTTCAAATCTTTTTATCTGTATTCTTATTTAGTTTCATTAGCCGTTCTAATTTAATACAATATTTTATTACATTAAAACTTAAATACTTGCACCCGGAGGGTGCATATATTTGCTAGTAATAATAATAATAATAATGGAAAAGGGTTTGGAAAGTCTGGAAATCAGAAGAAGGATTGTGCTTGTTCCCCGTCTGTACTTATAGACTAGGCGAGATCATGTGGTCTATTCCTTAACCAATCGCTGGCCATACTGCGTGGCTGATATATTACTTAAGCGCTGATTCTTTCTCAGTTTACTGGCAACCTTCTACGAGGGAACTTAGAATTCTCAACCTGAGAGGATTACCAAAGGAACCAAATCGGAGGACTCTTTACCGAGAATCAACAGGCCAATTATGGCCCATAAAAACTTAACAATGGTTGCAGCTACACTTAAAATCTCTTTGGCAGCTGAAAGAAATAAGTTTATTATTCCTAGAACATATACATAGCCGTGTTACTGTATGACTGCACCCCTTCCGAAATTCCTTTATTCATTCGAGCCTCAGTCACAATTGACAAGAATTCGTATGACTCAAATTCTCCTGTGACTCGCTCTAACCAACAAAATAACTCCCACACGTTTCCCATTCTTTTTTTTCTGACAATCATGACCTCTGAACTGTCACCTGTCAATTATCCTTTGGCAAATTTCTCATACATCCGCCATCCACAGTACCTAGTGTGGTGTGGGACACTCCGTCTCAATATTTCGGTAATCCGTTCTTTTTATGGACTAGCAGGAGGAGCCGAAATCTGCATACGACACATTCGCCTTACAAGATTCGTTTCTTAACACTATAAACAATTCTTAATGAATTTTGACTCCGGAAGCTGCCCTCTTTTGCTCCCAGGTATCTTGCACGCAAGACACTTGTGCGCCCGCTTCTACTCAAGAGCTATGCTTCCCCTCTCACTACATTCCCCCCTCTCACATTCACCATCCAGTTCAATATGGGTCATTCTATATCGTTTTTTTTTTTTTTTATTACGATTAAGTAAAACGCTTTCAGTCATTATTTTTACACAGGCAATCAATCTTCTTGTGTTCAACCCAACTTCATCCCTGTCAGTCTCGTGTATGTGGGTTTTTTTTTTTTTTTTGTTTTTTTTTGTCTTTTAATCAAGCCGATAAATTATAAATCGCTGATGTAATGAATTTACGATCTATTTATCTAAGTAACCAAGTTTGACAGAATCAATCAGTTTTCCTATTAACACTGACAGATACTAAAACACAATACTATTTGATTCAATAATTGCTTCACGTAAATAAACGGGGTGAGTACCGATGGCGTAGTGGCCAATGTGCTGGACTGCGACATCTTTAAAAAGCGATTTCGACCCCCAGTCGCGTTATTACGTTGATTTTCGAACTAATACCATTGAAAAAGGCATGAAACCCCTCATCCTTCCATTTATGGGTAAATAAGGGACGGTTTAGCTCAGTCGATAGAGCACTTGCTTTGGAATCGCAATATTATTAATTCGCTACCGGCCATTGCAAACTCGGCGTGTGAGTAGCACAGAGATCTGTGCGGTAAAGTGGGAAGCTGGTGATAGGTGTGGTGCTCCATCTCAGACACAAAAACAATCTCCCTTGTCTAGCACTAGCAAAAAAGATGATTGACTCCTTCGCTGTCAGGCTGATACCGACATTAGGCCACCCCGTCGACTTTACTTTTTTTTACTTTTTAGTATCACTACTGTTCTTCGTGAGGGGTCGCTTTAGCTCAGTCGCAAGAGCATCTGCCAAAAACTCACAAAGTTCCGGGTTCGATTCTGGCCTCTTATCAACTCAGCGCATGGGTTGCACAACTTGGATCTGTGTGGTAAACTAGGGAGCCGATCTATGCTTCTCCACCTCAGACGCAAAAACAATCTCATTATATATTATTCATATATTATATATTAATAATAATAAATTATTTCTACCAGTTTATAAAACAAAACCAAACAAAATATTTACCTCCAAACTAACCAAATCATTATTATTATTTTCACTCCTTTTGAGTTTTTCACATCAGCGTTACCTGGTGGTATTTCCTCAGGTCTCCAGGACTCTTCTGAGTATTCTAGCTGATTTCAATAGTGCAGTAGTCTGGGTGGTCTCAATTCTTCCTCTAATTTCCAGATCATCCAGTCTTTTTTCCAAGTTTATTCGGACCGTTCCAAGTGCACCAACAACAATTGGTATCACTTTCACTCTCATATTCCACAGCTTTTTCAATTCTCTGGCAAGGTCTAGGTATATATCCATCTTTTCATTTTCTTTCAGCTTCACCCTGTGATCTGCTGGCACCACAAAGTCCACCAGTTGACACGTTCTCTTTTTCTTTCTTTTTTTTTTTTTGTTAATCAACACTAGGTCTGGTCTCCTGGCTCAAAGTCCCAGAGAATTTTATACGTTTCGTTCTCAAGAACAGATTCTGGTTTATGCATATACCATTTGGTTGTGTAGTCAAAGTTTAATTTTTTGCATAATTCTCAGTGGATCACTTTTCCAACCCAGTCGTGCCTAGTTTTGTACTCCCGTTGTGCTAGTTTGCTACATTCACAGAGTCCATGGTTTACAGTCTCATCTCTGTCACCGCATTGTCTCCATTTACTATTTGTTGGGTCTTATCAATTTTTTCTTTGATATAGTTTGTTCTTATGGCACTATTCTATGCAGCAATTATTAGTGATTCAGTTTCTCTTTTGAGGTTTCCTTTTTTTTTAACCATGTCCAGGTTTTTTCATGTGCAACCTCTCCGATTTGTCGTATTATTATTATTATTATTATTATTATTATTATTATTATTATTATTATTATTATTATTATTATTATCCAGTTTTTCACACCTGTCGTAGCCGGTGGTTCACTGGATGCTGAAGGAGAGCAAGCCTCCTCAGGTCTCCAGGACTCTTTGAGTATTCTAGCCGATCTTACCAATGCTCTAGTTTATTATTATTATTATTATTATTATTATTATTATTATTATATTATTATTATTATTATTATTATTTTATTATTTATTATTATTTACTCCTTTTGAGTTTTCACATCAGTGTTAGCTGATGGTCTTTCACTGGAGCCTGAGTGACAGCAAGTCTCCTCGGGTCTCCAGGACTATTCTGAGTACTCTGGCAGATTGCAGCAGTGCAGTGTTCTGAATGGTTTCAATCCTTCCTCTGATTATTATTATTATTATTATTATTATTATTATTATTATTATTTTTATTATTATTATTATTATTATTATTATTATTATTATTTCTTCTTCTTTTTGAGTTTTCGCATCAGCATTAGCTGATGGTCTTTCACTGGAGTCTGAGTAACAGCAAGTCTCCTTAGGTCTCCAGGCCTCTTCTGAGTATTCTGACAGATTGCAGCAGTGCAGTGTTCTGAATGGTATCAATCCTTCCTCTGATTTCCAGACGTTCCAAACCCTTTTCCATTATTATTATTATTATTATTATTATTATTATTATTAATGACATTTATTCCTTGTGTTTCTTAGACAAATCTTCATTCACCGTACGGGTGAGTGAAACAGAGAATGGGAGTGAAAAAGAATGGTGTGAGTGAAAAAATAATGATCAAAATAATGTTTACAAAAAAAGGTGGAAAGACAAGGAAGGATGTTCAAAGAGGCCCATGAAATGCGTCGATATTAATCCAAGAGGGCGGGCGACTCTGATAAAACTCTGGGGGTGTTTAAGGCGGAACTGTTGGAGAGAAAAAAACTGACCTTCAAATGAGACGCTGGCATTACTGTGTCAAGTTCATGACCTTATGGAACGATGACATTTTAGCAAATGAGGAAATTTCTTTTGACCTTGTATCCTGCTGCTGCTGATCTAATGAACTAAATTCCATATCAGCCGTTCCATTTTCGATCCCATTCTAAAAAAAGGCTTTCGACACCATCCCTAATGTTATCCATGGTTTTATTCCTCCTCTTTCTATTTAGCATCTTCTAATACGCCATCTTTGCTTCTGTTTTTTTTTTCTGTCTTTTCATATGCTTTCATCTTTTCATACCATTCACAAAACTTTCTTATTATTTAAGGGTTATGTTATATTTCAATGTATATTTCGCTTAATATTTTTTTAATGATTTTTTCATTCTGTATATATTTTTTATTCATTTTCGTTTTTTGGTTATTTCTATCTTTCTTTCTTGTGTCATTCTCCAACTTTTATTTCTTGTACTGCTCTTTATTATAAGCCTTCCATTCAGTTTCTTTCTTTCTTTTCTTTATCATTTCCTTATTTCCTTTCTTTCTTTCTTTCTTTATTTATTTTATCCATTATTTCTTTCGTTATTTCTTTTTTCTTTCTTTCTTGAGTCTTTCTCCAATTTTTAGTTATCTTACTACTTGATATAATTCTTACATTCACTTCGTTTTTTGTTCTTTTCTTTCTTTCTTTCTTTCTTTCTTTCTTTTGTCTTTCCCTAACTTTTATTTCATGTACTACACTTTATTGTAATCCTTCCACTCTGTTGCTTCCTTTCTTTCTTTCTTTCTTTCTTTCTTTCTTTCTTTCTTTCCGTTATCATTCATTTCTTTTTTCCTTTATTCTTTCTTTATTTCTTTCTTTCTTTCTTGCGCCTTCCTCCAACTTTTAGTTATCCTACTACATGATATAATTCTTACATTCAGTTTCTCTCTTTCTTTATTCTTTCTTTCTTTCTTTCTTTCTTTCTTTTTTTTCTTTCTTTCTTGTTCCTTTCCCAACTCTTTTCTTGTACTACTTTTTTTATAATCCTCCCATTCAGTTTATTTATTTCTTTTCTTTTATTATTTCTTTCTTCCTTTACTTTATCCTTTCTTTCTTTCTTTCTTTCTTTCGTTCGTTCGTTTCTTTCTTTTGCCTTGTTCAAATTTTCATTTTTCTTACTAATAAATATATTCCTTCCATTCTCTTTCTTTCTTCTTTCTTTCCTCATTCTTTTTCTTTCTTTTTTCTTACTTTATCTTTCTTTGCCTAATTAAATATAAAATGAATAAAGGACATTTTTTACTTCATATTCAGACCTTCCTTCCTTATACCTGGATATCGAGTGTAGAGATATCCTACTTGCAAATAATCTATTGATAATTGGGAATTGTTTGTCTACCTGTCCTCTACAAACCACCGAATATTCACAGGATATTTATTTGTCATTATTTCCTAACTACAAAATTGAGGTGTCCTTGACGTTAAAATGGATCTAGTGCTGAGGCTACAATTCTGGAGCTCTTAAAAGTGTAAAGTATCCCTTCATTGCCAGTGCCCCCAGTTCACCTAAGTGGTGAAACGTGTTAGGGCCACAGCTATGTGCTAAATAGATTTTAAAAGGGCTTTAAAAAAGTGAGATTTAAAAAGAATTAATCTTAAAAGAATGAATTAAACAAAAACTTCTACGGCATAAAATAACCCTATTGCTGGCGTGCCGTAAATTCCAATCAACCAACCAACCAACAACTACTTCATGGTTCGGTGTAAATTTTTAATTGCCAAAAAAGTTTGGAAATTAGATATTGGTAGAGAAAACGAAGGAAAGAGAATAGATGATTTTGTTGGTTGGTTTAATGGCATATCCACCATTGTGGGTTATTTAATGCCGAATCTTTTTCTTTTATTTATCTATTCATTTATTTATTTTTGTATATATATTTTTTCCAACCCCTCCGCACGAGCAGGATGTGACATAAGGTCAGTTTCTTAAGCGGAGTATAACAGGTTTGAATTCAGAGTTTTCCTTCTCCTAGACCGGTTGCCTAACCAAGATTACAACAAGCGAAGGGGATTTTAACCTGTTTTTAATACATACATAGGGATGTAAAGGCCGCCATATAGTGCTCCGTGCGTGCATGCGTGCGTGCGTGCGTGTGTGTGTGCGTGCGTGCGTGCGTGCGGTGTGTGTGTGTGTGTGTGTGTGTGTGTTTATTGGTTTTTACCATCTGCAGTTGCATTACAGGCTCCCACGTATGTATTTCATGCCCCCATCTCTCTCTCTCTCTAAACATATATATACATATATATGTGTGTGTATGTTTGTGTGTATGTATGTGTGTGTGCATATATATATATATATTATATATATATATATATATATATATATATATATATATATATATGTATGTATATATATATCCGGTGTAGAAAGGAAAACATTTATATACAATTCCCAAACCCTCTCAATATTCACGGTCAGACGTACAGTGCTGATTGAAATATTAGTATAGGCGGTCTGATAAATCAGATCGGTGTCAGTGATATCAGATCTCGGGTGTTCATTGTATTTTTGTGGGTGACACATTTTTTGTTTGTTTTTTTAGTATAAAGAATCAAACTACTTCGTGATCTCTGACTTCCTGCATATTGTAAATATTTTGTTAGTTACCTTATATATGCACTCTTTCTCTCTCTCTCCCTCTCTCTCTCTCTCTCTCTCTCTCTCTCTCTCTCTGTCTCTCTCTCTCTGTTTCTCTCTCTCTCTCTCTCTCTCTCTCTATATATATATATATATATATATATATATAGTGAGAGAGCATGTGAGATAGCGACAGACAGACAGACAGACAAAAACAGAGAAGAAAGAAGGGATACATGTAGTCTATTATGTGTGCGTTTATATGCCCCTGTGTTGGCCACCATGCGAGCGCAAGTGTATGCGTGTGTGTGTGTGTTTTCCCGCGCGTACATGTCCAATAGCTAAAATGAACCAACTATACAAACGATGGTGGAAATGAACTTCCGATACCAATCTGTCTGTAACTGTGTCTATTTCCTTTACTAATCCGCTTGGCTGGGCAACATCCTCACAGAAAGACAGATTTGATGAATATAATTAACAGGGTTCATCTCCAGCGACAATTTTATTTGCTTCATTAAATATCTACACAGCTTTTTTCTATGTTTTCGTTCCGTTCGATTTTGTTGTTTTCTCAACAAGCGATATTCTCGCCTTTGAAAATTTGTTACAGTAACTCGAAAAAAAAAAACAAAAAAAACTTTACAACTTTCTTTTTGTTTCTGTAATTTCTTTCATTAAGACATGTGATTTCAATTGACTTTTATTTGGATTTTATATAACGGCCTATATATAAGAGTCTCACCCGGTCAAGCGAATAAAGCAAATATTGTAAAGAATTAAACTGATAGAAATGCATGTTTCCGTATTGATCTTCTTCGCTGTGAAATCTCTAAATAATCTTATTATAATGGAGATTGTGGGTTTGTCTGTCTGTAGCCGAAACTATATTACTATACAAGTCACAATTCCCTTTGTTACTTTCTCACATTCTCCAAGATTTTATTTTTATTCAAACCTCAATTATTAACAAAATTGTTTTACATCATTAAGACTGTTTACCATATCTACAAGCTAATGACACGCAGTTGTACTTATATATACAACAAAATAGCGGTTTACAGTGTTAATGGGAAGGGTAATTTGCATATTGATATTAAAAATTTGATTTTATTAAATATGTGCTTAGTATTATTGATTTCTAATTCTTTAGTGTTTTCTTAATGAGTATGAGCAACAATCTCGGGGATAAATCTTAAAAGAAACCCATTAACAAGAAGAAATAACTGTAATATTATTCTTTACTTCCTATTTTAACTGAATAGTTAAATTAGGAAGATTTACCAATGAAAGAGGGGAGTAATGGAAAAGGATTGAAGAGTTACTATTTGTTGTTCTATTTTTCAAGCATACCCCCTCTGTTCCAAATCATTTTATCTGCATTTTTATTCAGTTTTATTAGCCTTTCTAATTTAATATGATGTTTTATTATATTAAAAGTTAAATACTTGCACCCGGAGGGTGCA
The DNA here is from genome assembly GCA_023376005.1 of Doryteuthis pealeii. Taxonomy (NCBI): domain Eukaryota; kingdom Metazoa; phylum Mollusca; class Cephalopoda; order Myopsida; family Loliginidae; genus Doryteuthis; species Doryteuthis pealeii. The sequence continues at coordinate 20,001,860 of CM042154.1, forward strand.
TATATTTGCTAGTAATAATAATAATAATAATAATAATAATAATAATACTCAGAAGAGTCCTGAAGACCTGAGGAGACTTGCTGTCACTCAGACTCCAGTGAAAGACCATCAGCTAACACTGATGTGAAAACTCAAAAGGAGTAAATAATAATAATAATGGCCATACAACAAAATGGTATATGCATAAACCAGAATCTGTTCTTGAGAACGAAACGCATAAATTCTCCAGGACTTTGAAATAAAAACGGATTACCTTATCCGGAAAAAATCTGGACATCAGAGGAAAGATTGAGACCATCCAGAATACTGCACTGCTGCAATCTGCTAGAATACTCAGAAGAGTCCTGGAGACCTGAGGAGACTTTGCTGTCACTCAGACTCCAGTGAAAGACCATCAGCTAACTCTGATGTGATAACTCAAAAGGAGATAATAATAATAATAATAATTATAATAATAATAATAATAATAATAATAATAATAATAATAATAATAAAGAAGAAGAAGAAGAAGAAGAAGAAGAAGAAGAAGAAGAAGAAAGCCTCATTCTGTCCTGGAGAATGAGAAACCCAAAATTCTCTGGGACTTTGAGGTACAGACGGATCACCTAATCCCGGCCAGGGAGACCAGACCTAGTTTTGATTGACAAGAAGAGGGTAACTTTGCGCAGTTCTCGTGGATTAAGACAGCAAAAGAAAAAATAAAAGTAATCCGACGCGAAGCGAAAGATTTAACAATGAGTACTCGTGGACCCTTACCTCACCGGAGGTGCCAAGAACTATAAGACAAAAAACTGAGTGGAACAATTGAGGGGGTGAAGGTTCGCTACCAATTGGTGCATTACTTGAAAGGGACCCTGAACAATCCCCAGGCGTGGGTATATGGAAAAGAGCCTGGAGATGTGGAGAGTTAGAAGGAAATCAGGGAAGGAATGATGGCGAGGGACCATCAGACCAAACAGCATTATTGAGATCGGCTGGAAGTACTCAGAAGAGTCCTGCGAGACCTGAGGAGACTTGCTATGTTCACTCAGCTCTATTCATGAAAAAACCGAGTCTTATCGCTCAAGGTTGAAGAACAGCTTCGCCTAATCGGTGAGCTGATAATAAAAGTTACTTACATTATAAGAATAATAATAAGGCAAAAAAAAAAGTAACCTCTTGATGCCCTTGAAATCTCCGGAACCGAAAAGGGGAGTTAGACCTGGTAAGACATGTAATTTTTGTTATATTCTGAGGGTATAATGAGTCTTTAGGAGTACTTATAGCGTGTATAGGCTTTTATCGCTCATTCAATCAACCACTCCGTTGGGGGTCATGGTTAATCTCGGCGCGGCACTAGAGAGATTATCAATTTAAATCTACAATTCATATAAGTCATGCGGATTAATAGAGCTATAAGTTTTTTATATAGACGATCTTTGCTTGTCAACTTCTAGTCTACACCAGCATTAAGAATAGGACGAACGGGCCTCATACACAGCAGATTGTTGAAAATAGGAAGAATGACTAACAGACTGTACTCCAAGACGTCCATAGACTGGACCATGGCCAAGCGAGAAATAAGGTGAATGAGGCTTAGGGTTGGAATTATGGAAATGACATCACACATTCGCCTTATACAACTTTCTTAAAAGTCTGTGGCAAACTGCTCCATCATTGCGAAATAAAACTCTCTAGTATACGTAATACCCGGATACGGGTGAAAACACACTTTTCGAGGGCAAAACGAAACGCTTCATCGCCTAGCGCCATGGGTCTCTAAGAGTAAAATACAAGGGATTGGGGCTTGGCGGGACCATGAAATATGAGGAGGCAATGAAAGGCGCGACCTCTAGGGGAAAATCCATTACAGGTGGCTACTGGCTGCAATCAGGGGCGGTGTCGAACGTGACATGCCAAAAATATACTCAGATAAGGTCCATGGAGATACGCGGAAGGAGACTGGTGCTCTCTTCCGAACCACCCGTTGTACTATTTAAGTCTACTACTTGATGTGTACAAGATATACCACGCTAGCACTAAACTGACTAATGTGATACAAGGTAAAAAGCAATCAAGCATGAGAGTTTATTTGAGCACAGAAAAAAAAACTAATAAGTGATAAACAATAATAATTATAATAATAATAATAATAATAATAATAAATAATAAAATAATGCTATAGTCAACGAAAAATAAGAGGAACTAGCCCGAATACCAGTGCGAAGATCCATGAACAAGTCTTTCGGGTCCCTGCGCCAGTACCGGTACTCACTGTGCGCGCGCGGTCTTCGCCTCTCATTTAAGCTTGGAGGACGAAGGTCCCTCTGGGACAGATCCAAGGTATGAAATGCGACACGGCCAGCGTTTGGGACTTTTGGTGGCTGTGGGTCGTCGTTGGTACATGAGGGACTGTGAGAGGCGCAAGTACTTTTTCGATCGGGGTAGTAGGTGTGGCAATCCTACCTCAGACAGCAAAACCAAGACTCCTGATTCAAGCGCTAATTCGGTAACCGATTGAGTTAACAGGTTGATACCCTACGAGCTGTTACAGGACATTGACATAGACCGACAAGGTGATATTGCTAACATAACGTATATTTCGAATGTCTCTATATTTTCGTTATCTTATAGTACGTGTATGCTCTAGTGATGGTTTACGGCAGCATTTAAGTTTGCAAAGCGCACACAGGAACATGTATCAATACATGCAAAAATGATAGGGCTGGTTGCCTTCATAATAAATTGCAGTTGTCAGCATGGCCTCAAATTATACTCCCACAGTATGCGCTCTCAGATCATTACGTTAACCGTTTCTCATCGAATTAGCAAATTTATTGTCCACCTCTGTGAAATGAGCATGTATTCTCTCCTCCCGTAGAAATTCTTTGTTCTACTTTTTATATCTGATCTAATTACTACCCTTTTTTACATTGATATTCATTCCTTCTCTCTTCTCTCTCTCTCTCGTATGTTGTAATTTTCTGGTTACATATATAGTAGCTTAAACTCTATTTGATTGAGATATTAATTATTTGTCCTATTAATTAAATTGTATTTATTCATTCTTGATAATAGTGAGTGATAATCTTACATTGAATTTTTAGTTTAAAAAATACCTAGTAAGAGAAGGAATATATTTCCTTAACGACACAAACAAGTTTTTTATTTTTACAAAAAAACATATCTATATTTGTTCCTGTTTTGGTTAAAACGACCTCAATCTGAGGTGTGTCTTAATAATGATCCTCGAGTCTCGAGCGAGGAGCAAATATATAAGTCAATGAAGAGAATAACAAAGACTTAGAGCGATTAGGTTATAAGGTCTATTTAGGGGAGATTAGACCCAAAGTCGGTCCTAAACTCTCCCTCCCACCTCATCAGATGCCCGGAATGATGAATTATTTATTACTTTTAAAGGCATTTGGAAAACAGTTTTATTTTTTATTTTTTTTATTTTTGACATTTTCATATAGATTCTGTGTGATCATGATTTCTATCACAGGACTCATTTTTTAAAATTTTTTTTTAAAAAAAGTTTTTAAAAAAAATAAAAAAAAAAAAAAATAAAAATCTTGTCCAAAATTTGCCTTTAAAGTAATAAAATAAAATCATCGATTCCACGCATCTTGATTGAGTCGGGGAGAGTTAGCAAGGAGAACACATTGGTCCTCTAAGCTCCGCTGAAAGAACTTACTAGACTTATTTTTTTTTAAAGCTAAAATCCTTCTAACGTCTTTGTGTTATTTCTGTACTTATATAATAGTGCTATATAATATATTATACTATATTATAAATATATATAAAAGTAAGTTAAAGTCAATCGGGGTGGCTTTAAGATCGGTCATCCAGCCATGGAATCAGCGAGCCTGTGGTAGTCATTAGCCACTAGGAATGCTTAATCGCTTGGTACTCAGCCTCCACTAGGCGTCGCATAGGACGAAGTAGTACGAATGGTTGTGCGGGTCTGAGGTGAAAGCCCCCAGGCTAATTTCACCCTCCATAGATGCCTACCCAGTCAGCTCCTTACTTTTACCGCCACAGATCCCTTGTGACTACTTCAATCTTAACGTCATTATCCCTTGGAGGTGGCGGAGCCGGTACGAACTTAGGGAACCTTGTGGTGTTAAAAATGTTTAAAGACCAATAATTCATAGTAGTATAAATAAAATATAATATATTATTTTTACCAACTCCTTTTCCGCCAGTATAGCAAGGATATGCAACAAAAAGTTAATTTCTAAAGCGGAGATTTAAACAGATTTGTAAATTTTCATGAAGTTTTCCTTCTCCTAGATACATGTTTACCTAACCAAGTGTTTGTATAGAGCCCAGTCGCCCTACATTTTTTTGGCCAATAACTGTTGATAGGTAAAGTATAGTTTATGGATTCATACTTATACATTAAGTGTATTTTGTTTGTAAGTGACGTAGTCGAATTTACCTGACTCCAAAGCCCCGCGTCCTTTCGGTGTCTGGCCTGCAAAGTGAGACCGGCAGGAAGAAAGGAATGTAAGTGTTGGGGCGGTTAATATTATGTACTGTAACTTACTTCTGAGTAAAGATAGTATCCTATGAAGTATAAGGAGGTGACAGAGTAGAGACATTTTAGGAGGTTGCAAGGCCTATTATGGATTGGTACTACTCCATAGTGCAATTGCAACTTTTGTTTGGTTATAAAAGCGACTCTCATTTTTTGCTCCAGATATACTGTGTTGCATTACATTTTTGTTCTATCTAGTAACAGAGTTGTCGAAGTTAAGTAAGGTTAGAAGAAGAAGATGAAGAAGAATGTAAGAATGAAAGTAAAGAAGAAGAAGATTTAGTTATTTGTATTAGTGGCTATGTGAAATTCAAACAGTCTTGTCAGGATTTGAATTTGCGGTGGGCGAATACCAAATTATTAATAAATATTAGGGTTAGAGTCAACATATATCGTTGTCATCAACATAGAAAGCGCCAACTTTTTTTTTTTCTTAATATTATATTTTGTTTTGGTGAGTCTGCCTGTGATTTAAAGCAGATCAAGCACCTTTATACGATTGATGACAGAGAGAGAAACCGGTCATTTCCCAGTGGGTT
>CM042154.1:20012020-20042020 GCA_023376005.1 Doryteuthis pealeii
TCCAGGACTCTTCTGAGTATTCTGGCAGATTGCAGCAGTGCAGTGTTCTGAATGGTTTCAATCCTTCCTCTGATATCCAAACTTTCCAAGCCCTTTTCTAATCCTTTTGGGACTGTTCCAAGTGCACCAATTACAATTGGTATCACTTTCACTTTCATATTCCATAACTTTTTCAGTTCTCTGGCAAGGTCCAGATATTTGTCTATTTGTTCATTTTCCTTTAACTTTACCCTGTGATCTGCTGGCACTGCAAAATCCACCAGTTGACAAGTTCTTTCTTTTTTGTTTATCAACACTAGGTCTGGCCTGCTTGCTTGGATAAGGTGATCTGTTTTTATCTCAAAGTCCCAGAGAATTGTGTGCGTTTCGTTCTCAAGAACAGATTCTGGTTTATGCATATACCATTTTGTTGTGTGGTCAAAATTTAATTTCTTGCATAATTCCCAGTGGATCACCTTCCCAACCCAGTCATGTCTAGTTTTGTATTCTCGTTGTGATAGTTTGCTACATTCGCAGAGTATATGGTTAACAGTCTCATCTCTATTACCGCAAAGTCTACATTTACTATTTTGTTGGGTCTTATCAATTTTCGCTTTGATGTAGTTTGTCCTTATTATTATTATATATTATTATTATTATTATTATTATTATCATTATTATTATTATTATGCTCAGTATTGTTACTGTCATTTTAGTTCTGGAAAGATATTTTCCAGCTTTTCACTATCTTTCATTCTCACCCACCGGTCTATGGGAAGGGCTCTATAAAAGCTCTGACAGTCCATTTGAGATCTTATCTCATCGTTTGGATAATCTAATCTGCTTAAATTTGGAAATCCCAAAGAAGATTACATTCTTTTCTTTCTCCAAGTTTCGGCTTTGTTCGTATAGAATTGTTATCTACATTCAAATCCAAGTCGCTTGTGTAATTCCCAGTGGATCATCGATCCTACAACCAATGTCTATTTTTAAACTCCTTCGAATCGAAGACACGTACTCTAACTTTATTATTCCTTTTTCCAGCCGAGACCACATTCGTTATTATTACTAGCAAAAATATGCACCCCCTGGGCGCAAGTATTTACGTTTTAAAGTAATATTAAATTAGAAAGACTAATGAAACTAAAGAAGAATACAGATTAAATGATTTGATAAAATTTGAAGCTAATTCTTCCATCATTTTCCATCACTCCCGTCTTTCATTACTAAATTTTCATAATTTAACTATTTAGTCAAAATAGGAAGTAAAGAATAAAATTATAGTTATTTCTTCTTGTTAATGGATTTCTTTTAAGATTTATCCACCAGATCTTTGCTCACATTCATTAAGATAAAACCAAACAATTAGAAATCAATTATACTGAGCACATATTTATTAGAATAACATTTTTAATCTCAATAGGCAAATTAGCCTTCCCGTTCACGCTGTAAACCGCTATTTCGTTGTATATATAAATACAATTGCATTTCATTAGTGCGGAGATATTACAGTATTAATAATGTAAAACAATTTTAATAATACTTGAGGTCTAAATAGAAATAAAATCATGGAGAATGTGAGTAAATAACTAAGGGAATTGTGACTTGAATAGTAATATAGTTTCGGTTACAAACATGAAAACACACAATCTCTATTATAATAAGATTAGTACGATGTTATACGAAAGGCACGTGGTGTAATGGTTAGAGTCGTAGAAAATGTACTCTTAGACCCGCGTTCAAATCCTAGATGAGACTGTTTGTATTTCACATATCACTAATACCCGTGAGAAAGGTATGAATCTAATTACTTTCCTTCACCCTATGGTTAAATAGTAGGGAAAACTGGGCTCTTTAACCATGGTTAAGCAACCAGGATAAGAGAATAAAAACTCTGAATTTAGAGTTTAACAGTTTTAAAATCATTTAAAAGTGTTCTTCTCCTAGACTGGCTAAAGAGATCATTCTGCACGACTATTTACCTATACCTGAAAAGAGAATAATTGGATGCATGCCTGTACATTTCCTTCGACGATAACCATTACATCACGTGCCTCTATGAGAAAAGGACCTTATACCTTTGCTCCTTAATCTTTTCACTACACGACGCTTTCATATCGTCCTCTGCATAGTTTCTCTTCATTGTAAGATTTCTAACCTTCTCAATCATTTATTCTATTGACTGATTTTATCGGTTGGTTGGTTGAATTTTACGGCATGTCAACCTTTGTTGGGTTATTTTATGCCGGATTCAGAACTGCTAAACTCCGCTTAACAAATTAACCTTGTGTCACATCCTACTCGTACGGAGGGCTTGCTAAATATATATGTATCAAAGGCAACGTCTCCAAAATATTTAGAAAAGTTTATTGTTCACAGTCAATGTTGTTGCGCAGGGGTTGGTAAATAGTGTATTAGTCCCAAAGGGGATGTAATAGCAAAAACCCAAATCGGGTTGCTGCTGTTCTCTGGCCCAGGTCGACAATCCATCTAAAACAAGGAAGAATTGTTATAAAACAACCGCTGCCGAAGGAAAGACTAGGGGAGTAAACCCCGCAAACAAATCCAGAGCCGGAGTCCCTAAGATGGCGTAACGCTGAACTTCACCGCTACACAGCAACTCCTACGACACTGCCGTTGCCAAACTGCATTGGTCTCTTACCTTTCATTTGGACAAACAGCGTCAGTGTGGAAAAGAAAGAGAGTCTGCTGCTTGGGCAACGGCACATTCTCCATATCAACCTGCTCAGGCTACGTAGTTAAAAAAAAAATTGACACTACGCCATCGTCTTTCGCAGATTGATACCAACCAATGAATATAATACCGCGGTTGGAACACGCTTTATACGATGTAGCACGTTAGCCACTTCCTCGTGCTGTGTGATAAAGTGGGGAGATGACGGTAGGTGTGACACTCCACCTCAGCGCTAGTGAATAGACTCCCTGTCTGTTCGGCCGACACCGACAATAAGCCACTCCGTTAACTTCACTTACTTTATATTCTATTCGTATCTTATACAGCGAATATGCTCACAGTTGTATTATTTTAAGTGTTTCAATGATTAATAAGTTATATACAGTGTCATATCCTGATCGTGTGGAGGGGTTGGGGAAATGCATAATCCATTCTTACTCGTGATATTTATATTTCTAGCTTTTTCCTTTCTTTCTTTCTTGTTTTTATTCTTATATAATTTCTTTTCTCGGTTCTTCTTCTTCTTCTTCTTCTTCTTCTTCTTCTTCTTCTTCTTCTTCTTCTTCTTCTTTCTTCTTCTTCTTTCTTTCTTCTTCTTCTTCTTCTTCTTCTTCTTTCTTCTTCTTCTTCTTCTTCTTCTTCTTCTTTCTTCTTCTTCTTCTTCTTCTTCTTCTTTCTTCTTCTTCTTCTTCTTCTTTCTTCTTCTTCTTCTTCTTCTTTTCTTCTTTTCTTCTTCTTCTTCTTCTTCTTCTTCTTCTTCTTCTTCTTCTTCTTCTTTCTTCTTCTTCTCTTCTTCTTCTTCTTCTTCTTCTTCTTCTTCTTCTTCTTCTTCTTCTTCTTCTTCTTCTTCTTCTTCTTCTTCTTCTTCTTCTTCTTCTTCTTCTTCTTCTTCTTCTTCTTCTTCTTCTTCTTCTCTTCTTCTTCTAACAATTCTTCTCTTCTTCTTCTTCTTCTTCTTTTCTTCTTCTTCTTCTTCTTCTTCTTCTTCTTCTTCTTCTTCTTCTTCTTCTTCTTCTTCTTCTTTTCTTTTCTTCTTCTTCTTCTCTTCTTCTTCTTCTTCTTCTTCTTTCTTCTTCTTCTTCTTCTTCTTCTTCTTCTTCTTCTAACAATTATTATTATTATTATTATTATTATTATTATTCATTTCATATCATATTATTCATTTCTCTTTCTTTTCTCTTCTTTCTCTAAAAATAAGTCCTCATCTCAATAAATAAAAACACTTGTGTCCTATTCCGATTAAGTAAAAGCATTTTCTAATGCGCCTCATCGCATAAATCCCAAAGAGTGTAAACCGCCTTTGACATATTCTTCCTTTAACGTCATTGTCTCAGACAAGTGACATCCTCCAGGAACCAGGAAAACCATTCCAAGATTCCGAACCAGAAAAGTTCATTCAGTCTGGTCTCTGAAGGCATTTAATTTGTTTTCGATTTTTCCGACGCTTCTCTCCGTAATCTGCGACGTCTGCATATTTCTCTGTAGCAAATTCCCGAGCTTCACATGGCGTCTTCATTCTAAAAATTGGGACGAGGAGATTTCTTTGAAAAAACAAAAAAAAAAGAAGCAAATCCAACTCGATCTCACTTTTCTTAAGTCGTTGTTATCTCATATATAAAGTTTGTCTCAACAATATCGTTATTTCTAAATTACATATGCAAAACCGTTCTGTCGACTGGGGCGTTAGAATGCACCGACTGTACCTCTGCAGAGGGGTAAGACTCCCCCAATGGGGCCACCTGTTGGCCGTGGTTAGCGACCCGTGATGCTTAAGGATAGAGCCCAGGTGGATGAGCAGTTCATGACATGCAATACTCCACTTTGGCCCTATCTTGGGCTAGACGGGCGGTCGGAGAGGCCCTCCGATCAATCGGCTGGTCACGTCAAGCCCTAGCACCTATATGATTTTCCTAAGCTATTGCCCTTATAGCAAGCCCCAACCCCTTTTTATCATATGGGTGCTAGAAGGCGGTGGCTGCGGGTCTACATGTCCTGGGAATGACGTTAAACTCTATCTGATGGTGAGGTTCCAGTTTTGGAGGTTTGGGGAATGTGGAGTTCCCCTTCATCACCATTGCTCCCTGGTCCACTCTGACCCGGAGTGGTAGTACCTGTTAGGGTTCATCTATGGCTTAAATAGAAAAATGTATTTATAAAAAATTGTATTATCCATTAAGAATTGATTTATTTCAAAACTTTATCGGCATTAAATGACCCACTGAGGTTGATATGCCGTAAAACAAAACAAACCAAACCATATATTTGACTTAAACTTCATTTAGTGGTAGAGTTCTAATCCTGAACTCTAGGGAATGTGGAGTACCCCTTTATCGCCATTAACTCCAGGTTCACCCTCGCCCGGAGAAGTAGTACCTGTTAAGGTCCTATTTTCTAATAAGGTTTTTGAACATGGTTGTATCAAATAAGAAAATTTTCAACTAGATCGATTGAACTATAATGGGTTACTACCTCTCCAGATCACAGTGCACCTGGAAATGATGGCAATGAATGGGGTTCTCCACACTCTTCAGGTCTCAAAAACTGGAATTTCACCATCAGGTCTTGGACCCAATTTGTTAAACACATAACTCCTTATGTATCTAATGTGGTCAAGAAATGGAGGATCAATTTGCAACTTGGTTATAATACCAAAATGATCCCTCACTTTACATCCAAAAGTGCAAATGGCTAAAAACAGTTAAGGTTTCTGGTTTAGGTTGGTTTATTTGTTGAACAGGCTGGTTGTTTTGTTTTATAGCATATCAACCCTTTTTCAGATCATTTAATGCTGAATCAAGATATTTTGATAAACAAAGGATTCAGGTTCCTTACAATACTTGCTATTATTTAATTGGTCCCCCAATTAGATATTGAACAGGCTAATCACTGCTTAACTTTGGTGATTTAGTGGGAACTTGTGCTTTTAGTGGGACTTGGCCATAATCTTTTAGCTGGGTTTCCACATATTCAGAAAGCCATTTCTAATGTTGCAAGATGGGTATATTCCTGACTTTTGTGAGCTAGGACTACTAATGGAAGGAGGAGGAAGAAATGATGAAGGTTTAAAACAGGATAGACGATGGTTTGACCGTAGCGTGACCCCGAACGAAGAATTGAGTGGCAAGCGGAAGTCGTTGACCGCAAGCGGAAGTCGGGTGTTTGACCGGAAGTCACGGGTGACGTGGGGAGAAAAAAGAAAGGGTTCGTCCTCTTTTTGCGGGCGGCGGTCGTAGGGTACGAACCTGACCTTGGGTCCCTCATGAGAACCCAATAATCTAGTAGTGTTCTCTCTCTCTCTCTTCTCTCTGCCTTTCCTCCTCTCTGGTAGGAGCCCACTATACGAGCACGATAATAAAGGCTGGCAGTTGTGACGACCTGTTTCTCGTGTTATGATTTTTTATCGGCACCATTTCAGCACGGTGAGTTTTGGAGTTTTAGTACCAAGAAAGAAAAAAGGACTACGGTACATATATAGTTTTAGTGCTGTGAATATTACAACGTAACACTAACCCTCAAGGCATCTGACATGCTGTTTGATGTCAGAGCCAAGTAAATCAAACTTACTTTCATTGCTGAACAACGCCCTTAACAAATGTTCCTTCTTCCAGAGAACATGCTCGTTTGTAAAGGTTAAACCATGTTTTGGTATTTTGCTGATGAGCGTAATGTTATACAAAATTCCTGACTCCATGGAAACGACGTGGAATTATCTATCGGTTCCCTTGAAGGTGTCAGTATCATCGTATGGCTTTCATATTATAGAAATTATACTATTTTGCCATAGCATAAATGCCTTGAGGCGTGTGGAGATTCTTCAACACTTAAACGGCTTGCGGTCGTACAGGAATTAAGGAAACACGGTTGCAGATGAATAAGATATATATATTAAAATTGCAATTATGACTTTAGAACATTTAAATCTCAGATATTCCACTTCATTTTACAAAATCCTTAAATATTAATAATAACGTTGGTTCTATAAATATAGACGTTAACTTTCTTTGAAATACGTTTTTTTTTTTTATATATGAGCAATATATAATGTCAGATCACCCAGAAAAATGTAAAATTGTCACCCACTCACTTTATTTTTTCTGAAATTTTGTCAGATGCGGACAATTTAAAGTTAGACAATCCCCAAAATTTGAGCTCCAATTCCAAAAATTGGCGGAGTTTTGTCGATTTTTAGCTCTCAAAATTTGGTGGTGTTCACGAAAAATGGCGACTTTTTGTAATATATTGTTGTCTGTAAAATGAGTTCTAGAGCTTCCCTACACCTAAAATTTGGTTTATAGGAGCACTTTGGCTTGAGGAATCCAAAATGCTATCTAAAAAGACTTTTTAAGTAAACCAATTTAAGTTATTGATAATTTCTTCACAGCAAGATCAATATCCCGACGTGGCACTGCATTTATTACAAAAAAATGTTCTATTATTATTTCACTTATATTGAACATTATTTGTACCAAAAAGATAGTTTGGAATATTTATTGAAATTTTACTTCAATCGAATATTTACAATTAGATTGGTTTTAATTTTAAAAGTTCGCTGTCTAATATTAAACATTAGTGTATTCTCATCCCTTAGACAGGGTGATTTGACAGTATGGTTGTATATTTTATTTGATTCTTTTAAATCAGTAATTCTTCGTTTACCCAGTTTTCATATTCTAAATTCTGTCTTCTTTCTATTTATTGCAGGTAAGTGTAGACCCACCTATCATCCCGTGAAAATCCCGATTAGACACCCATAGACTACCAGGGCAAGTAAGTAAAGTAAAAAAAATTACATGGTCCCAGGGTACAGTCCCACAAGGCAGCACCTACCCGTCGCCTAATAGGGGCTGGGTCGGATTTATTACCCCGTGCCTGAAGCAATCCTCAGGAGGAGAATTCCGACGGGACCATGAATTGGTTTCCACTGGCCTTCGCATGATGTTCAATTTGTACGTGGTTCTCCACGTTAAAAATACCTTGTGAATTATATATGGGCAATATATAATGTCAAATCATCCAGAAAATGTAAAATTGTCACCCACCCTTGGTTAGGCAACCAGTCTAGGAGAATGACAACTCTGAATTCAATTCTGTTTGAGAAAGCAGTCTGATGGGATGTCAGGAAAATAACTATCCATAGATCATTAACGTTGATGCATTTGGACGGTTAGATTATTTTTCTGTTTTTGTTTTATTTTTGTTTTTTGTTGTTTTTTTTTCTTCGTTTGTTTTTTTTTTTTTAACATTGTTGTAGTGCCAACAGGTCGACAAAGAATTTCCAAGTGAATACCGTAGAAAGTTTAGGTGAATACCTTCAGCATAATTAGCCCACTAACAATCACTCTTGACAAGCCAACCGGACAGCTATTTTCAATTTCAATTGTAAATAAACCTTACTAGTTCCAATTACCGTCGAATTGGTAAGACAAGGCAGCAAGCAGTCGTAACCCAATACGAATCTGTTTTGCTGCAAATACTACTACAAAATACCACTTATTTATGAAGCCTCTTAACATCATAGAAACCAAGCTGCCAATCTGAACTCTTGGAATGGAATCACCCAAATGCATGAGTGGAATATTCTGGATTCCCATAAGTACCAGTTGTATTTGAACTGGCTCAGTTATGCTTAGCTTGTTGCTCAAACCAACAGTACGCTAATTCACTTCAACATGGCGCTGCGAACAGGATGCGACCTAGCTGGATGGGAAAATATTTTTATTGAGGCAGGCATATCTGTTGCCTCTTTCAAGACTTATGCCCAGACATTTTCTAGTGAAGAGATTTGCAAGGTCCAACTTGCATATGCTGGACCGTGTAATGCTTAAAGATAATAAAGCTAGCCAAGGAAAACCAACTAGTGCAGCACAACGGTAATTGGAACTAGTATGGTTATTTCACTTCAACCAGGATAAGGGATTACGTAACCATGTCAAGGAAAGTCCCACCCAAAACCTCTGCTGCCTTCCAAGGAAAGGCTAGCGGAGAAAACCCCGAAAACAAATCAGGAGCTGGAGCCCCTAAGGTGGTGTGGTGTGATGCTGAAATCCAAGATAGGGCCAAAGTGGAGTATTGCATGTCATGAACTGCTCATCCACCTAGGCTCTATCCTTAAGCATCACGGGTCGCCACCCACGGCCAACAGGTGGCCTCATTGGGGAGTCTTACCCCTCTGTAGAGGTACAGTCGGTAAATTCTAAAGCCCCAGCCGCCGAGTCCAAAGTTTACCTTGATAACCATTACACAACGAGCGTCTACTGGGACACTCATATGTACAGTGGTTTGCTTTGCTATCGTCTTAACCAATCTTTACAGTAGCTATACTAGCCAAATAGATTTACTGAGGCTAGTCGGTACAAGGCTTCAATAAAGGGACACTCATTGAGCTGGTACTCACTACATGGGAAATGGTTTGGCAGGGTAGCGTGTTCGCAGGTTTTACGGTATATATATTTACCAACTCCTCCGCACGAGCAGGATGTGACACAATGTCAATTTCTTAAGTGGAGTTTAACAGGTTTGAATTCAGAGTTTTCCTTCTCCTAGACCGGTTGCCTAACCAAGGTTAAAGAGCCCAGTCTGTCCTACTATTTACCAATATCTGGAGGGAGAGTAAAATTCATACCTTTCCCGAGGATATTAGCGCTAAGTGAAATGCAGCTACCATGTCCAGGATTTGACGACGAGTCCATTTCCCATGACTTTAACCATTACACCACGCACTTCCTACAGGTTTTTCGGTATAAGGAACCATTTCAGTATAAATTTACTCAGATGAGTTTAGTCGGCTAGAAGGCCATGATAACTGAGCGCTAATAGAGAACACCAGGTGCCTCCTTTATAGAATAGACCAGATAAAACACTGCACTAATTTCCAACCATGTCCTCATATTCGACTCAAGTTTCCACACGAATTACATTAAATAATACAGTTTACACCGTGTGGATTTTTACGAGCTTGGGGGGGTTTTATTCAATATTCATAATTATTGAATGCATGATTTCATAGCAGAAGGAATGCTGGGTAACCGGAAGATGTTAGATCAATACTCTGGTTATTAAGCCAAGGATTTACACTTTTACGAACTGGTTACAAGCAACGGGCAGTATTTGAGTATTAAAAAACATAAGAATAAAATGATATTGATAATGATAAAAACATAAGAAAACAGAAAGATTTGTTGATATTTAAACACAGTTGAAGGAGTAACATTTTTCTTGTTTAAAACACAAATATAAAGGCGCTCGTTGTGTAATGGTTATTATTCTAGAAAATGGACTCAGTGACTACTAGTCGAGGCTGTTTGCATTTCACACTGCGCTAATATCCTTGGGAAAGGTATGCATTCAATTATTGTTCCTCCTAGAATTATCTGCATAATTCGGACTATTGTCCCCATCTTCATTATTCTCTATACAATGTTTCCGCCGATATGCCCTCCGGCCTTCTTCAGGTATTTTTTGTTGGACTCGGGAACCTTCTCGGACTCGGGAACCATCTTTTCGGACTCGGGAACTTTATTGTCGTAATCGGGAACAATCACTGAACTTTGAACCTAACCCTTTATCCAATCCACGGGGGTATCCTGTTCTCATTCCACTAACCATAGCTGGGGTAGGGGCGTTAAGCTGTGTTAATTATTATTTATGCTACTGCTGCCCTTGATCAGGACTGAACCTGCAATCCAGAGATAACTGTCACCCAAAACTGTCTTAACCTCGAACATTCAGAGAAATTTTAATCCTCCTGTTATTGGAAAATGGGCTCTTTAACCTTGGTTAGGCAACCAGTTTAGGAGAAGGAAAACTCCGAAACCTGTAAAACTCTGCTTAAAAATTCACATTGAACTGAAGAATCCACCAGTTGACAAGTTCTTTCTTTTTTGTTAATCAACACTAGGTCTGATTTTCTTGTTGGGATAGGGTGGTCTGTTTTTATCTTAAACTCCCAGAGAATTTTATGCGTTTCGTTTTCAAGAGCAGATTCTGGTTTATGGATATACGATTTTGTTGTATGGTCAAAATTTAATCTTTTGCATAATTCCCAATGGATCACCTTTCCAACCCAGTCGTGCCTAGTTTTGTAATCCCGTTTTGCTAGTTTGCTACATTCACATAGTACATGGTTTACAGTATTATTATTATTATTACTAGCAAATATATGCACCCTCCGGGTGCAAGTATTTAAGTTTTAATGTAATAAAATATCACATTAAATTAGAAAGGCTAATGAAACTAAATAAGAATACAGATAAAAAGATTTGAAACAGAGGGAGTATAATAAAAGATTTGAAACAGAGGGAGTATAATAAAAAAAGGAACAACTGAAACTTACTCTTCCATTACTCTCGTCTTTCATTGTTATTTTTTCTAATTTAAGTATTTAGTTATAAGAGGAAGTAAAGAATAAAATGACAGTTATTTTATCTTGTTAATGGATTTCATTTAAGATTCATTGAAGAGATTTTTGCTTATATTCATTAAAATAAAACCAAACAGTTAGAAATCAATAAAACTAAGCACATATTTATTAAATTCGATTTTTTAATATTAATATGCAAATTAGCCTTCCCGTTCACATTGTAAACCGCTATTTTGTTGTATATATAAATATAATTGCATGTTGTCAGTATGTAGACATAGTTAACAGTAATAATAATGTAAGACAATTTTATTAATAATTGAGGTTTAGATAAAAATAAAATCATGGAGAATGTGATATCAATAACTAAGAGAATTGTGACTTGAGTAGGAATATAGTTTCGGTTACAGACAGAAAAACACACAATCTCCATTATAATAAGATTATTATTATTATTATTAGCAGCAGCAGCAGCAGCTATAACTTAATAGCGGGTGACTTTCACTTAATACGACTTATTATTATTATTATTATTATTATTATATTATTATATTATTATCAATGCGGAATCTGAATGAGATGCAGAAGACCTGTCAGGTGCGATGACAGATAGGGACGTGCGTCAAGATAGTAATGGTAATACATGCAGTCAGCGCGATCAGATGATAATCATGATGATCTTGAAAAACATCTTCCAATTGTATTGTGAGAACATTTTCAGGGCAGATGGAATTGATGGGGAACTACTAGTCACATCCGGATCCTGACTCTGCCTATTGTTGGCCGAGGCTTCGTATCAATGTGGTGAACTCGTGTCAGAAAGAGGAAGCGCATGTCCGCTCGAAGAGTTGAGGTTAGCAAACACAATAGACTCCTGAGGATGACAGGAGAACAACCGACCGAAACACTCTGATAATAAAAAATAATAATCAAAAAGGGGTTTATTGAGTATAGAAAAACATTCGACGCTGCTAAACAACTGGATCACACACACCATTTCAATATACATAAGTACATATATATATATATATATATATACATATATATATATATATATATATATATATATTGGTTTGTTGGTTGGTTTTGAAGGCTGTCACAATGCGAGTGTAAAAAAAAAAAAGAAGGTAACTATGATGTTTTTTGTTCTTCTGATGATGGGATCTTTCATCCCGAAATATTAGGAATAAAATGACAGGTTAACAAAAAACATCATAGTTACCTTCTTTTTTCTTTACACTCGCATTGTAACAGCCTTCAAAACCAACCAACAAACCAATATATACACAATGCTTCAAGCAAATTACAAAACCTTTATATATATATATATATATATATATATATATATATATATATATATATATATATATATATATATATATATATATATATATATATATATATATATATGAAAAAATGGGTAATTTAATTTGCACTCCCTAATTGAATTCAACCAATTAAATATGTTTAAATGAATGAATCTCTTTAATGATGCGATTTCTACGACGAATGGATGGCAAGAGAGAATCTTACAGACAAGTTAACTTTCAGGATAGTCCTTGATAAAATCCTTGACCAAAAAGCGGGTACAAGATGAAAAGAAGATTTACACAAAAAAAACCAAAAAACTACCAAAAATAAAACAAAAAAAAACTGTCTTTAAAAGGGTAATTAACAGTTAAAAAAGAAAAAAAAAAAAGGCTCCCACATCCCAAAACAAGCCTATTTGAATCAAATATTTTAGAAGTGTAATATCAAAAGTATTTCTTAGAAATGTATTACTTTCTACGTATTTCGGACTGTTATACTCATATTAGTTGCTATACTCATATGGCACATAGCTGAGTGGGTTAAGACTTCTTCTTCTTCTTCTTCTTCTTCTTCTTCTTCTTCTTCCTGCTAGGTTTTCACACCAGCGTTAGCTAGTGGTCTTTCACCTGGACCTGAGTGACAACAAGTCTCCTCATGCCACCAGGACTCTCCTGAGTAGTCTAGCAATGCTAGAATACCCAATGCTGTTATTTGGAAGATCTTTATTCTTCCTCTCATTTCCAATTCCTCTTGTCTGTTTTCTAAACACTTGGGGAGCATTCCACGGGTACCCCCAATTATTTGGCAAGGTCCAGGTATTTTATCCTTTCGTTTTCTTTCACATTCACCTTGTGATCTACTCGACAAAAGAATCTACCATTCGACAAGTTTTCTTTTTATTATTAATTAATTTCAGGTCTAGTCTTCTGGCTGGGAAAAGGTGATATGTCTGTATCTCAAAGTCCCAGGGAATTCTATGCATTTCATTCCTAAGAACGGATTCTGATTCATGTATATTCGATTTACGTATGGAGAAAATTTAATTTCTTGCCCATTTTCAAGATCACCTTTCCAAATCAATCATGCCTAGCCTTATATTCTATTATTATGGAAGCGCGTGGTGTAATGGTTAAAGTCATGGGAAATGGACTCGTCGCCCCGAGTTCAAATTTTGGATGTGGTAATTGCATTTCACTTAGTGCTAATACCTTCAAGAAAGGTATGAATCCTACTCTCCCTCCAGCTATGGATAAATAGTAGGGCAGACTGGGCTCTTTAACCTTGGTTAGGCAAGCGGTCTAGGAGAAGGAAAACTCTGAATTCAAACCTGTTGAACTCCGCTTAAAAAATTGACATTGTGTCACATCCTGCTCGTGCGGAGGGGTTGGTAAATATATGTATTCTATATATATATATAATATCTTATTATAATGGAGATTGTGTGTTTTTCTGTCTGTAACCGAAACTATATTACTACTCAAGTCACAATTCCCTTAATTATTTACGTCAAATTCTCCATGATTTCATTCTTTTAAACCTTCAGTTATTAATAAAAATTGTTTTACATTATTAATACTATTGACCATATCTACGTACTAATAACATGCAATTGTATTTATATATACAACAAAATGGCGGTTTACAGTTTGAACGAGAAGGCTAATTTGCATATTGATATTTAAAATTTCATTTTAATAAATATGTGCTTGGTATTATTGATTTCTAATTGTTTGGTTTTATCTTAAGAAATATAAACAAAAATCTCGTGGATAAATCTTAAAAGAAATTTATTTACAAGAAGAAATAACTGTAATATTATCCTTTACTTCCTATTTTAACTAAAGAGTTAAATTAGGAAAATTTACCAATGAAAGAGGGGAGTAATGGAAAATGATGGAATAGTTAGTCTCAAAGTTGTTCTATTTTTCAATCATACCCCCTCTGTTGCAGATCTTTTTATCTGCATTCTTAGTCAGTTTCATTAGCCTTTCTAATTCAATATGATATTTTATTATATCAAAACTTAAATACTTGCACCCGGAGGGTGCATATATTTGCTAGTATATTATTATTATTATTATTATTATTATTATTATTATTATTATTATTATTAGCAGCAGCAGCAGCAGCATCAAAAGCAGCAGCTATAACTTAATAGCAGGTGACTTTCACTTAATACGACATTTATGAAAATTTATCATGAAGAAAAAAAAAGAAAATTATGAAAACTCTACTTGGGTTAATTTATAAAAGAATAAATGTTGTCTTATCTTGCGTATAATTCTGGTTTGTCTAGACTTCGGTTTTAAAAAAAATGTAAGAATAGATAAGTAAAACAAAGAAATTTAAAAAGAAAAAAAGCAGAAATGATTTGTTTTTCTTGTTTACTTATTACTTTCCAAATCAAAGTCTAGACAAATAAGTTTTGGTCGCCTTTAGAGAAAAATAAAACGAAGAGAAAAATACAATTCTTTTTTGTTTGTCATTTCTAACATAATTCTTCTTTCTGTTTAAAAATGACAAAAGAAATAGAAAAATAGCTTCTAAATGTTTTGTTAAAATCGATTGCTTTGTTGTTTTCAATACCCGATTTGGTATTAACTAAGGAATTAAAAGCGTCTGGCTATTCAGTTAGAATACTTTGGCATGAGAGTTGGAGAATGGTTAATGTCTATAATTAAGGGAGTTTATGCTCCTTACTAGAGAGTTCCTGTCAAGGGAGATTACTAGGTAATATAACAAATTATAAAAATATCAAATTTAAGAACATAGCATTTATTAACAATGATATTAATGTAGTACAGTTCAGTAGGGAAATGTGTCAGGGTGTATTTTCTTATTGGATGGGGTGGTGTGTGTGTGATCTCTAGCAATAATCAATGGGATCCATATTTCTACAACATATAACTTTATAAGGCTTAACCTCTCTGTTGGGAGGAGGGAGGCTTAGCATGTGTATCCCCTGCAGAGGTGTAAGATGCTCAAAAAAAAAAAAAAAAAAGGGGGAGGGTGGTGTCTTGTGTATTACACTAAACTGTATGTGATGGTGAGGCTCTGATTATGAAGATCTGGGGAGTGTGGGTATTCCCAAGCCCACTCTGACCCAGAGTAGTTGTAAGTGTTAGGGGTCCTATCTATGGGTCAAATAAAGATATGTGCAAATTATTTGTACTAGCAAATATATGCCCCCTCCGGCTGCAAGTATTTAACTTTTAATATAATAAAATATCATATTAAATTAGAAAGGCTAATAGTTGTAGTGCTTATTAAGACAGGTATTACGGAGGTGCATGGTGTAATGGTTAGAGTCGTAGGAAATTGACTCGTTGATCCGAGTTCAAATCCTCGACAAGGCTCTGTGCATTTCACATAGCGCTATAAGAGGTCCACATTTACTAAAGAGTAACTCTAAAAAAAGATAAAGAAAAAGATAAAGAAGAAGAAAAAAAGGGGTGAATAAACTGAAAGATACCAGAACGTCTGTAAGTATAATAAGGAATAGTAGAAGATATAAGTGAAAATTGCACTCATAATCAGTGGGGCACACGGAATAGCTGGAAGTTACCTTCAAGGAAAGCTTGATTGAATAGCTAAGATTAAAAAATACAAAAACAAGAAGAAACAATAAATGGTAGACAACTCTCAAAAAGGTCATTGAAAAAAAGAAGAAAAGTATTTAAGAGGCTTCATATCACTTGGTCTGAGAATTCTACTCAGAACAACTGGTAGTAGTAGTAGTAGTAAAAGTAGTAGTAGTAGTAGTAGTACCCATGAAAAATTTCAGTAAGGGGGGGGCTACATTTTCAATAGAGGTTTTCTACAAAAATCATTAGATAACTGTTGTGAGGTGTGGTTTTGTGTTCCTTGTTACAATAGTATTTATTCGTGCTTAGTCTTAGCACTGGGTTCGGCTTCTCGTAGCTGACCATTAGTCCCCTAAAGTGTCTATATATGTCCTGCAGTAATACACATATGTAAATGAGATAACACGTCATTGGCTATCTCACTACACCTCCCTGAAACGGAGAGGTTTTATTCCCCTCGTTGATCTATTGCTTCTCCTAAATATCCTTGGGGGTGTTCTTCGTAGTGGTGACCGCGGTCTCATTTCATCACTACTGGATCCCTGGTATGGCATCTCGGAATCCGACTCGCTTTCATCTATGGGTTCTATAACGTCTCCCCCATATTGGTTTATATCCTCGTTTCTTTCCGATTCCTCCACACTCATGTCTTCCTCATATCTATTCCTTAGCTGATCAGTGTGGGTCAGCACACTTCTCTCCTGTGTTGTTATTATAGCGGTGTTGTTCCCTTTCTGCATAATAAAATACGCTTTTTCAGGTTGCGCGTCCTTATTCTTTTTTGTTGGCTGGGGATGCCACCTGCGATATTTTAATTAATAAATTTGGGTCAGGCGAAATGCCTTCTTTGGATATTTGAAAGCCCAAATAATTTATCTTCTCGCAATTAAATTTGCATTTATCGTAGTTTACGCTCATTCCGGCTTCTTTTAATTTGTTCATAACTCGCTGCGTTTTTTGTTGCAATTCATTTATACTGGTGGCCCCTATTAAAATATCGTCCTGATAAATTATCATATTTTCTACTACTCCTTTTAAGACATTTTCGATTGCTCGTTGAAATATGGCCGACGCTGTCTTTATTCCGTATGGCATTTTCGTCCATCTCATCAATCCCAGGGGTGTGTTAATAGTGGTTATCTCTTGAAATTTATCGTCAATTTGTATTTGATTGTAAGCTGCCTTTAAATCAATTTTCGTAAAATATTTAGTGCCTGTTAATGTATGCGACACAGTTTCAAGCTCAGGAATAGGATACGAATCTGAACAGATTTTATGATTCACACCAATCTTATAATCACCACATATTCTTAAATCCCCATCTTTTTTTCGTAAAACTACAATTGGGGAGCCCAGTTACTACCACCGACCGATACTGGTTTTAACACTCCTTCTGCTACCATATCTTCCAATTTCTTTTTTACTAAAGGTCGCAAATGTATAGGTATCCTACGCGATTCGTAATATGAGGGGGGGGCTATTTTCTTTCACTCGTATTGTGGCTTTATAACCTCTCAAGATTCCTATTTTTTGCTTTTTACTTTCTATGCAGTCGATTAAATTGTCTGTATCTATGTTTATTATATCTGTGCCTATTAGTCCATGATTTTTTAAACAATCCACTACAGTTATAGGACCACTTCGAATCTTCTATTAGCCTCAAACGTAGCGTCGAATTGTCCCAATGCAGTGATGTACGAGCCATCAAATTGTCTTAATTTCAAGTGACTTCTCTTTAACTTGGGTTTGCCCATATGTTGCCAAAAGTTCTTTGGAATAATAGTCACGTCACTACCTGTATCGACTTGCATCTCAAATGGTATTTCATTTAATTTTACTGTCAACTTCTGTTTTTTGTTCACCCGTACTTGGTACACGTCTTCTATCGAATTTGTCCATTTCGACTCGACTCTGCATACCGTACTAAAATGATTCTGTTTTTTGCAAACATAACAGGTTTGTCCATAAGCAGGACAATTTGTTCTTTTGTCAATATTATGTTGAAAATTGCAGTACTTACAATTCTTTAGCCTTGTTTTTACTTGTAACACGTCAGTGTTATTTGCTGCATTTTCTTCTATTTGAAACACCATTGTGTTGTTTTGAGTATCTTCCTTGAATTCGGATATCATTTCCAGTTGCTGTACAAATTCCACGCATGTTTCTAATGTCATGTTATTTGACTGTAGACGTTCTAAAATTTTGTCTTTTTGATTCCTGTCGTGCATTCCTTCTATGAACCGTAACTGGATTAATTCTTCTTCGATGGTAAAATCTCCTGTTCCAAGCTGTTGAAATTCACAGAATCTCGCGGCCTTTTTTAGTCTCTGAATGTAATTCCTTGCTGGTTCGTTGGTATTTTGCTTCGTAGAAAGGAATTTAGTCCTCTCAGCAATAACCAGTTTTTTCTTAGGTCTTACATTGTTCTTTATGATGTGTGCAATTTCTTCAAAGGTGAGATCCTCCAAATCTTTTGGATACGCCATAACGGCTACTTTCATGTTTGCTTCACATCCAGCAGACGCTAAAAATAAGTCGGTAATCTCATTTTGTCCTCCAATGTTCTTTTTGTCTTGTAATTTTTTGCTTCTTGCGAAGGCTGAAAAACATTTTATCTACATCTCAACATAATCAGGCTGCTCTAAACTTGCAAGTATGCCTATCGACGACGCCATGTGTTGTGAGGTGTGGTTTTGTGTTCCTTGTTACAATAGTATTTATTCGTGCTTAGTCTTAGCACTGGGTTCGGCTTCTCGTAGCTAACCTTTTAGTCCCCTAAAGTGTCTATATATGTCCTGCAGTAATACACATATGTAAATGAGATAACACGTCATTGGCTATCTCACTACAATAACAAAAATAAACTAAAGTAGTTATTAAATAAATATTTGTTTTTAGAATCAAAAAATATGAAATTTGAAAGTTAAAATTAGGTGTTTCATATTTTAAATGAATATAAAACAATGGATTAAATTATAAGAGGTCCACAGAGTGTTAACTCTGGTTGTTATAAAACATTGGGTTACTTAAAGGATAAGTACCCAATACGGAACACTTCAGTAAGGAAACAACAAACGCGTTAGTTACATCTTATTATAATGGAGATTGTGGGGTTTTCTGTCTGTAACCGAAACTATATTACTATTCAAGTCACAATTCCCTTTGTTATTTACATCACATTCTCCATGATTTTATTTTTTTTATTTAAACCTCAATTATTAATAAAATTGTTTTACATCATTAAGACTGTTGACCATATCTACATAGTATTTACCGCGTACCCCACTTGTACGGGTCAGGCACAAAGTCCCTATTAACGTGGGACCACCCACAAACCGAAGCTCATGGAGTGGCAGGTGAAAAATTGCGTCGATCCCGTCGGCATTCCCCCCAAGGGGGGCGCCTCAGGCACTGGGCAATAAATCCAGTCCTGCCCCTTTAAATCGAGGGGGCAGGTGTTGCCTGGGGGGATGGCCCCCTGGGATCGACGCTATTAACTCGTAAAGATCCAGGGCCGAAGCCACTGGACCTCCGGTGTTGACCGGATCTACATACTAATAACATGCAATTGTATTTATATATACAACAAAATAGCGGTTTACAGTGTGAATGGGAAGGCTAATTTGCATATTGATCTTAAAAATTTGATTTTAATAAATATATGCTTAGTATTATTGATTTCTAATTGTTTGGTTTTATATTAATAAATGTGAGCAAAAATCTCGGGGATAAATCTTAAAAGAAATCCATTAACAAGAAGAAATAACTGTAATATTATTCTTTACTTCCTATTTTAACTAAATAGTTAAATTAGGAAAATTTACCAATGAAAGACGGGAGTAAGGGAAAATGATGGAAGAGTTAGTTTCAAAGTTGTTCTATTTTTCAATCACACCCCCTCTGTTCCAAATATTTTTTATCTGAATTCTTATTCAGTTTCATTAGCCTTTCTAATTTAACATGATATTTTATTATATCAAAACTTAAATACTTGCACCCAGATGGTGCATATATTTGCTAGTTTATATAACTTTATTATAACATATTAGAAGAACAAAGTTCCCCAGGCCATTTAATGTCACAAGTGTCCAAACATACACAATAGTGTTAATAGACAAAGTGGTAACCACTTACTGTAAGTAGAGGCTGTGGCGTCTGGTATGCACCATAGGTGTCTGCTGGAGAGAGATGACAAGCACGTCCAGGCTTGTTCAGTGGCATCGGAAGAAGAGGGCTCTCTCCTTGGGTTCATTTATCACGTGACCAAAATAGGGTCTCCTGACACAGGAGATTCACCAAAACCCTCAGACAAGGGAGACTGCCCTTACAGCGCTAATACTCCTGGGAAAGATATGAATTTCCTTCCAGCTATGGGTAAATAATAGGGTAGACTGGACTCTTTAACCGTTGATAGTTGACCTGTATAGTAGAAGGAATACTCTCAATTTGAAAAGCCTGAAGTCAGTCGTTGATTGGGTTTGTGGCATTCCTTGTGCACCAATTCTTTCCCATCGACTGTGCTAAAAGTGAGGATGGTCCAGCACAAACATTCTCCTATCTTTAGTACTCTTTGCGTTTCTTCTTTATTATATCTCTGTTAAATCTGTTACTCGAGTATCAACACACATGCAGATTTGTCGAAAGTATTTCTATACTACGTGGGTGAGTCAAAAAGTAATGCCATTTTGTTTAGAACAGGTATAATTATCAACACAGGAACATGTACCATACATCAAAATGAAACTGGTCTTCTGTGGATCACATCCCTACTTCTCCACATAGTCACTCAATAGCAATGTTCAACCTTAAATGGGAGCTTGTATCCCTGTCCGGTAAAATTCTGTTGACTGTTCTTTGTGCCACTTCTTCACTACAGATTTCACTTCCTCGTCACTGAAATAATGTCTCAAACCCTCTTTCATGGGGCCAAGGTGATGATAGTCTGAAGGCTCTAAACCTAGTGAGCAGTTGCCCAGATCTTCCCTTCTTCATGAAACTGATTTTTGTCCAAGGGATAGGTAAGGGGTTACAAAACTAGGCATCAGTGTTGCCTCAGGAGTTGATTTGTTTGTTTGTTTTGTTTTAGGGCATATCAACCTCAGTGGGTCATTTAATGCCGATAAAGTTTTGAAATAAATCAATTCTTAATGGATAATACACTTTTTTTATAAATACATTTTTCTATTTAACCCATAGATGGGACCCTAACAGGTACTACCACTCCGGGTCAGAGTGGACCAGGGAGCAATGGTGATGAAGGGGTGCTCCACATTCCCTAAACCTCCAAAATTGGAACCTCACCATCAGATAGAATTTAACGTCATTCCCAGGACATGTAGACCCGCAGCCACCGCCTTCTAGCATCCATATGATAAAAAGGGTTGGGGCTTACCATAAGGGCAATAGGGTTGGGAAAAACATATAGGTGCTAGGGCTTGACGTGACCAGCCGATTGATCGGAGGGGGCCTCTCCGACCGCCCGTCTAGCCCAAGATAGGGCCAAAGTGGAGTATTGCATGTCATGAACTGCTCATCCAACTGGGCTCTATCCTTAAGCATCACGGGTCGCCACCGCCGGCCAACAGGTGGCCCCATTGGGGGAGTCTTACCCCTCTGCAGAGGTGCAGTCGAGCATTCTAACGCCCCAGCCGACATAACCAGATAGGATAAAATGGCTTTAGGGACACAAACACCTGCTTTTTAGTTCAATGGTTGCTCTCTCATGATAATTATGTATTGATTAATTCTAATGGCATGACAATCTGTCTTAGGTTATTTTATGCCCAATAGTTAGGGAATCTCGTTCACTGTACGCCCCTGTTTATATTTAGGCGTAGTTTTATTTGATTCGTTCATTTTAATAGCAGGCCAATCCATTTAGGGTTATTTTATACCAAGAGGTTAAGGAATTACCTTCATTGAACATTTATATTTAAATTATTTGTGTCGATTTATTTTTTACGTACTGTTAAATAATCGTTGATGTACTGGTTAGCAAGCTAGTATCGCACACCCCTTACAAATGAATAGCGAGTTCGATCCTCGCTGGATGTCCCAGCTCCTTGGTCTAACACTAGTGCAAAGGGAATAGACTCCATCGCTGTCTGGCTGATACCAACATTAGGCCACAGCGACGATATATATATATATATATATATATATATATATATATATATATATATATATACAAGGTGTGTCAAAAAGTATCGAGGTTTTTGTACTTTCTGACAGACCTTGTATTCTGAAAAAAAAAGTTCCATTCATTCTTCATTTCTATCTTGGTAAATACAGCTTTAAACTTGGTACTTTTTGACACACCTTGTATTCTGAAAAGAAAAATAATGATTGGAACGTTTGTTTTTGGGGTTTTTTTTTTTCAGAATAATAATGTGTCAAAATGTGCAAAAGATCTCGATACTTTTTTTGACACATTTTGTATATATATATATATATATATATTATATATATATATATATATATATATATATATGTGTGTGTGTGTGTGTGTGTGTGTGTGTGTGTGTGTGTGAAAATGGAAAAGGAATTGAATCCGACAATATGAGGAAAAATGAAATTTTTTTTTTTTTTTTAATTTAAACATTTTTTTTTTTTTTTTAATTTAAAAAAAAAAATTCGATTTTCGAATATTTCCAAAAATCTCTGTTGTTTTTTTCCCAACGAATTTTTTCATTTAAAATAAATGTTCACTCTGATGAAGGTCGATTCTTCTATGTGTGCGAAATATTTTCACACACATAAACTGACCGAAACACATGTGTAAGTGATATCGATTAATGTGATATCGATTAAATTCATTTTATCCATCTACATTTCTTTTCTTTACTCATTTTTCCTCATATATATATATATATATATATATATATATATATAATATTCTATTTTCTAGAATAGTTCGCTAAATATTACACCGCATGAAATAAAACGTATTTGACTAACATTTTTAGATTTATATTTATTATTTTACATTATTTTTCTGTTGTTTTTTTTGTCTTTTCTCATTGTTTTTATTTTGCTTTCTCCTGTCTATGATCAAAATTAATTTTTTAAATTAATTCTGATGGCTCTGTCAGTTTTAATGTACATATCACTGAATATTAGATTCGGATCGTCTCCCAACATAACGTATGAAGACATATTTTATTTTAAACTTTATATTACATTGTCTGTCGAAAATTCGACTTCACTTTTTTTTTTTTACCACTTAATTGATTATCTCAAGCTAGAAGTTTAAATAATTCATTATTATCTACACTAGGAAATATATGCACCCTCCGGGTGCAAGTATTTAAGTTTTAATGTAATGAAATATCTTATTATAATGGAGATTGTGTGCTTTTCTGTCTGTAACCGAAACTAAATCACTACTCAAGTCCCAATTCTCTTTGTTATTGAGGTCAAATTGACCATGGATTTATTTTTATTTAGACCTCAATCATTAATAAAATTGTTTTACATCATTAATACTGTTAACCATATCTACATACTAACAACATGCAATTATATTTATATATACAACAAAATAGTGGTTTACAGTGTGAACGGGAAAGCTAATTTGCATATTGATATTAAAAATGTGATTTTAATAAATATGTGCTTAGTATTATTGATTTCTAACTGTTTGGTTTTATTTTAATGAATATAAGCAAAATTATCTTCAATGAATCTTAAATGAAATCCATTAACAAGAAAAAATAACTGTCATTTTATTCTTTGCTTCCTCTTTTAACTAAATACTTAAATTAGAAAAAATAACAATGAAAGACGAGAGTGATGGAAGAGTAAATTTCAATTGTTCTATTTTTTTTATTATACTCCCTCTGTTTCAAATCTTTTTATCTGCATTCTTATTTAGTTTCATTAGACTTTCTAATTTAATACAATATTTTATTACATTAAAACTTAAATACTTGCGCCCGGAGGGTGCATATATTTGCTAGTTATATTAAATTAGAAAAGCTAATGAAACTATATAAGAATGCAGATAAAAAGTGTCACATCCTGCTCGTGCGGAGGGGTTGGTAAATATCTATATCTATCTTCTTTACTAGAATTTCGTGATCTGTATATAAATATTCAACACCGATGTGCTAGGGGTGTAATGGTTATCGTCGCAAGAAATAAGCATTGCGAACCGAGTTCAAATCCCGAACGAGATTGTTGGCATTTCATAGTGCTAATACCCTTGGGGAAAGTCAAACATACGACTCTTCTGCGATCAGATATGGGTAAATAGTTGGATAGAGTTTAACCACTTTAACCTTGGTTAGGCAACCGGTCTAGAAGAAGGAAAACTCTGAATTCACACCTGTTGAATAAACCACATGACCACGGCTAGTCTATAAATTCAGGTGAGGAATTTAAGCACACCTTATATCCACAAATATAAGGAAGCGCGTGGTGTGATGATTAAAGTCATAGGGAAATGGACTCGTCGCCCCGAGTTCAAATCCTGGACGTGGTAACTGCATTTCACTTAGCGCTAATACTCTTGGGAAAGGTATGAATCCTACTCTCCCTCCAGCTATGGATAAATAGTATGGCAGACTGGGCTCTTAACCTTGGTTAGGAAAACCGGTCTAGGAGAAGGAAACTCTGAATCCAAACCTGTTGAACTCCGCTTAAGAAATTGATCTTGTGTCGCATCCTGCTCGTGCGGAGGTGTTGGTAAATATATATATACAGGCAAACATGTACACGTCTTTGTTTCTGTTCTAAAGCTTCCGATGCACTAATATATAATTCGGTGTTATTTACTGATACTTCACCTCGCTGTCTTCTAATTGCTCTTCATCCAAACTCCGAAACGCCGAAACCCCAAACAATCCTGAACACTTTGAACTTTCGTAATAACTCTTTCTCGAAGATTATATTTCACACTATAGGCGTGCACGTTTCCATGCATCGACCTTGGATCAAACCCCATACAACTTGCCGCTCTAACGCCATTTGGAGTTGATTTCGTTTGCCCCGGCCATTAACTACAAACACGACTCCTTCTTCGCAAAGGCCGGCTCAGATTGACGGCTACGTGACCCCGAAGCCTGACACCTGTCATTGCTTCTAGATGATCACTTTGACTAGATTTCTAGTTCGTCCTTATCACTTTCCCCTGTGTATATCTAATTCCCTGGCCAATAATGTTAGAAAAAGAGGGATATTCATTCTGTTAGAATCTGTAGGGCACTTCAATGTTTTACTGGAAAATTCTACTGGGAAGTGTCGAATATTATAGATAAAAATACAAAATAAAAACTAATGATTAATTATACGTGCATGTGTAGGTATTGTCATATCCTTGTTTTTGATTAGCTATATAAGTAAAGTAAAGTCGACGGGGCGGACTAAAGTCGGTATCAGCCAGTCAGCGAGGGAGTCTATCTCCTTTTCAATAGCGCTAGACCAAGGAGATTGTTTTAGCATCTGAGGTGGAGCGCCACACCTACCACCAACTCCTTACTTTACCGCACAGATCCCTGTGCTACTCATACGCTGAGTTGGCGGGGACTGGTATCGAACTAGGAACCTTGTGGTTTCTAGCCGAACGCTCTACCGACTGAGCTAACCCGGCCCCTTAGTATCAAAAATACCTGTCGGGAGAGTATTAGACACTGTGGTTGGAACAGTTGTTGGAATAGTGGTAGGTACTGTGGTCGTGATAGATGGGGGAGCACAGAGGTCGCAACAGTCGATGGAATAGAGGTAGGCACTGTCGTCGTGATAGATGGAGGAGACACAGACGTCGCAACGGTTGTTTGGATAGTGGTACGCACAGTGTGTTGTATACCCTTTTCTTACTTCTTACTTCTGGTCATATTTTCTTCTGGCCGGCTTTTCTATTTCTTCATCTATCTTGGTCTGGTCTCTTCTAAGGTCTGGACTTTCTTGGGGACTTCGGGTCTGGTTTCTGTTAGGAATTTCTCCTTATCAGAAGCCCTGTGTCATTGTTAGTTTTTAGGTAATAAACACAAGACTTCGATTTACTTTGATGTTACTTCATTTTCAATCCCCAACCCAGACATCTGCGCAGGTGAGACTTACATCCTACGAGCTCGGCTCCTACTTGCTAACTGACTGCGACTTACTTACTATCTAAACCGGAAGAGAGGATCCTATCTACCGGTTCTCACGGTATCCACCGGAAGGTTAGGACTGAGGTCAAGCCTTGTCACTCATCCTTCAAGGCCGTGGGTTGTAGCTTATAACGGCCATTTTGATTTCTACACTATTGCCATAAATATTAGGTGTCTAATAATTATGTAACAGGTGGTCGTAAAAGATTCTGGAGGCAAAGTGGTCGGAACTGTTGTTGGAATAGAAAGTTTTATATCAGTGGTTCGATTAGTTATAGAAGTAGCAGTATAAATACCTATTGAATCCATTTCCTAAGACAGTAGCCATTACGTCATACGGCTATAAAGAATCTAATATAAAGACGTTTAGACGTATAATATTTTCTCATGGAAAAATTGCACCTGTCATTGCTTCTAGATGATCTCTGACTAGATTTCTAGTTCATCCTTATCACTTTCCCTTAGCTTACGTGTGTATTTGATTCCCTGGCCAATAATGCTAGAAAAAGAGGGATATTCCTTCTGTTAAAATCTGTAGGGCACTTAAATGTTTTACTGGGAAAATTCTACTGGGAAGACTCGAATATTTCAAATGATGAATACCGAAACTTACGGTTATTTCTTCTTCCATATTAGCGTGTGTAAACTTTCCCTACACTTCATTCATGTTATCCTCATCCCTTATTCCGCCCCTAACCTCCCTACCTTTCATTTCCACTACTAACTCACTCCCTCATAAAATCACATGAACGTAATTTTTGCTTTGAATAAAAATCATTTGACTGAAGATGTCCTTATGAATAGGACGAAATATTTCAACTCTTAGATTTGTTTTGAGTTATTATTTTTTGTTCACTATCCTTTTACCTACCACATACCTATTAGTCTATTTTGGGTGTGGTGCCAAGTATTTCTCGTTTAAACATATATGGAAGCGCGTGGTGAAATGGTTAGAGTCGGAAGAAATGGACTCGTCGAGCCGAGTTCAAATCCTAGACGAAACGCTTCGCATTTTACATAGCGCTAATACCCTCGGGAAAGGCACGAATCGAACTATACTCCCTCCAGCTATGGCTAAATAGTAGGGCAGACTGGGCTCTTTAACCATGATAAGGCAACCTGTCTAGGAGAAGGAAAACTCTGAATTCAAACGTGTTAATCTCCGCTTAAGAAATCTATCTTGTGTTGCATCCTGCTCGTGCGGAGGGGTTGATTGATATATATATATATATATATATATATATATATATATATATATATATATGAAGCGCTCAAACGTTGTTATCGTTGAAAATAGATATGGTGAACTGAGTTCAAATCCTGCACAAAACTATTTACGTTTCACACACCGCTAATACTTTGGGTAAAGTAGGTGTCCCATCGTGTTGTAATAGTTAACAAACTAGTCTCGCCGATCCATAAGTACTGAATAGCGATTTCGATTCTCGCTGGACACCCATTCTGTGTACAATAAAAAAACACATTGAATTTGATATTATTTGGATTATTCGTACTATTGTCCTCATCTTTATTGTTATCTGTACAACGTTTCGGTCGATGTGCCCTCCGGCCTTCTTCGAGTATTTATTTCGGGTTGGACTCAGGAGCTTTCTCGAACTTGGAAACCTTTTTTTTCATCTCGGGAACCTTCTTGTCGTAATCAGGAGCCATCACAAAACTTTGAACCCAACCCTTTATTCAATCCACGTGGGTATGTTAGATATTGTACAAACGGAAATAGGAATTTCCGGTTAAATTAAACAGAGAGGGGAAGACAAAAATGAAAAAGGACTTTTTTCCCTGTAAAAGCGAACAAAGAAAACGCGTAGGCGTTTGAGATATATAAAAGGAAGTCAGCCAGAGAGTTGGACAGTCAGAGAGTCAGAGCGGACGGCGAACAGTGAGTGACGACGTTCACGGTACGTCGCGGCCAAGGGCGGTGAGACGCCATCAGCCATCCCTTTACCCAACATCGCCAGTCATCCCAACGGTAGCCGTAGTCATCGTCAACCCTTGGGCATTCCTATTGTAACGCTCGCCACTCACCAGCCGAAAAGAAGAAATAAAGTCAAAACTCCTCGTGTAGTTAGTATTGCGGGTATTAAGAAACCACAACACATGGGTACTATACCCATGTGTTTGTGGGTTTCTTAAGTCCGACTACATACTTCGCCACGTGATATACATACCCGCAACATATACTAACTATACAATTCAGCAGCGTGAATTGGAAGCCGCTATATAACATATAGAATTTGATACCGCTATACAACAGGTATTCCGTTCTCATTCCGCTAACCATTCTTATTGTATCTACCACATTCTCTTGAGCTAAACGAAGTAAATGTCTGTAATATTTGTGACGGTTCTTTATCATTTAATGCTTATCTTATGAAAGTTATAAAAAAAAACGTATCTTTTGGGAAATTTTCACGGAATGAAAAAAAGAAAGGAAAAAAATATTTTAATTTAAAAACATGATAAATAAACGCCATTCAATGTAATTATCAGTATGTGTTTTCCTTTTATCTATTTTGTATTTCCTTTCAAGAAGCCGAATAATGCGTTGTATACACGCATGAGCTTATCATTGAGTTCCTATGACAATCGCGTTTGAGGATTAAATTCCAAAAGAAAAAAAATATATTAAAAGAAGTATAATACATTCAAAAAGCAGAAACTGACAGATAGCATGGGAAAAAAGAACGAGACCAACATTCGTAGGGGCTAAATTGTTATATACTGCTTCTTAAGCTCTTCGCGTGGTATGGTCTGGTGTTTCAGGGGTAGAGTCTCGGTTCTGAATTCTATGGTCACTGGTTCGATCTCCGTCGGGTGTAGATTATGGTATACATTGTTATATACTGCTTCTTAAGCTCTTTGCGTGGTGTGATCTGGTGTTTCAGGGGGTAGAGTCTCGGTTCTGAATTCTATGGTCACTGGTTCGATCTCCGTCGGGTGTAGATCATGGTATACATTGTTATATACTGCTTCTTAAGCTCTTCGTGTGGTGTGGTCTGGCGTTTCAGGGGTAGTCTCGGTTCTGAATTCTATGGCCACTGGTTCGATCTCCGTCGGGTGTAGATCATGGTATACATTGTTATATACTGCTTCTTAAGCTCTTTGCGTGGTGTGGTCTGGTGTTTCAGGGGTAGAGTCTCGGTTCTGAATTCTATGGCCACTGGTTCGATCTCCGTCGGGTATAGATCATGGTATACATTGTTATATACTGCTTCTTAAGCTCTTCGTGTGTGGTCTGGTGTTTCAGGGTAGAGTCTCGGTATTGAATTCTATGGCCACTGGTTCGATCTCTGTTGGGTGTAGATCATGGTATACTTTGTTATATACTGCTTCTTAAGCTCTTCGTGGTGTGGTCTGGTGTTTCAGGGGTAGAGTCTCGGTATTGAATTCTATGGCCACTGTTCGATCTCTGTTGGGTGTAGATCATGGTATACTTTGTTATATACTGCTTCTTAAGCTCTTCGTGGTGTGGTCTGGTGTTTCAGGGGTAGAGTCTCGGTATTGAATTCTATGGCCACTGGTTCGATCTCTGTTGGGTGTAGATCATGGTATACTTTGTTATATACTGCTTCTTAAGCTCTTCGTGGTGTGGTCTGGTGTTTCAGGGGTAGAGTCTCGGTTCTGAATTCTATGGTCACTGGTTTGATCTCCGTCGGGTGTACATCATGGTATACATTGTTATATACTGCTTCTTAAGCTCTTCGTGGTGTGGTCTGGTGTTTCAGGGGTAGAGTCTCGGTATTGAATTCTATGGCCACTGGTTCGATCTCTGTTGGGTGTAGATCATGGTATACTTTGTTATATACTGCTTCTTAAGCTCTTCGTGGTGTGGTCTGGTGTTTCAGGGGTAGAGTCTCGGTATTGAATTCTATGGCCACTGGTTCGATCTCTGTTGGGTGTAGATCATGGTATACTTTGTTATATACTGCTTCTTAAGCTCTTCGTGGTGTGGTCTGGTGT
>CM042154.1:20047020-20049368 GCA_023376005.1 Doryteuthis pealeii
CTTACTAGTGATGAGGGGAAGGCCCCGAATCCCCCCACGAGAAGGGTGTAACAATGGTCTAACCCAAGTGCTCGCCCCAGAGATGTAGCTAAAAGAGGAAGAGACGTTTGAACCAGGTGCTTAAATACCATAGCCCCTGGTGAGAATAAGCGACAACCAGCGGGAAGATAACTCTTCCAGGCAAATGTAAAGATAATCCTCAGAACGTTAATAGCGTTTCCTTTATTTTGATTTTCAGTTGTATTATTGTTAATTAGTTCTTAGGGCTAGGGTTAGGGTTAGGGTTAGGGTTTTTTCTTTCTTTCTCATGTCTCTGTCCCTTTCTTTTCAGCTTAAGTCTTTATTCATCCTTATATGTTCTTCTTCATCTACAAGAGTCCTCTACTAGTTTCCAAGCAGTGATATCTATTAATAATAGAGATTCGCTTCCGGTTTTTGTATGTAACAAAAACTACGTCACTGCTCACGTCACTATACCCGAAATCGTCATAACAGAATAAATACACTCAAAATTTGAGCATGCAGCATCAGACAGTCCTCATTTTTTTTTAAAACAATTTTTAATAGATACATCACTAGTATCATATATTTATATATAGTTTGTTTTATTTTAATAGATATTCAAAGTTAATAGAACTTAGTTTCGATTTCAAATTGTTTTATTTTTTTACTCCTTTAATAAATTTGAGGATTTCATAATTTATGGTTTCAAACTCTCCGACATTTAATTTTTAACTCCCACCTCCTCAAGCAATATCTTTCAGAAATGTGCTTTAAATCGCCTGGAGGGTGTTTCTTTATTATGCTAGTACTAATAATATAGTTATGCAGGTTGATATATTTGTAGAGACAACAATTTTTCTTAACGAAATCATCCGACTCAGTCATATACATATATATATATATATATATATATATACATATATATATATATTATATATATATATATTTCTTTCTACCGCTTTTTCAAGTATAATAGTGCCAACCATACACATTGATATATATATATATATGTATATATATATATGTATGTATATATATATATTATTAATGTGTATGGTTGACAATATTATACTTGAAAAGCGGTAGTAATCCAACGTATAGTGTTATTAGAAGAGTGCTCAATATCTGTGATAGAGCGTTGATAGATAAATAAATGAACAAATAAAAGCTAAAGCTTTTATTTATTAACATAGGAACAATTTTACGACCAAGCATGCAACCGCTCGGTCGTAAAGATTGTTCAAACGATTGGTCAATCTATCATCTATATATATATATATATATATATATATATATATATATATATATATATATATATATAGTCATCCACAGACACGCCTGTTCAGTGTGGCTAGACACAACAACTACCTATGGCCAAGATCGAAAATCCGACTGACTTTTTGTCCGCCTGACTTCTTAACTAGGGGGCGTTAGGGTTAGGGTTAGGGCTTTAGGGTTAGGGTTAGGGTTAGGTTTAGAGTAAGTTTGGGTTTAGGATTAGTTTGATAGGAAATAAATAATTTGGGTCTGTTTTCGGGGCATCCTGTAAATATCATGTTACTCAACAGGGGGGGTCAGGTTTAGGGTTTAGGGTTAGGGTTAGGTTTACGGTTAGGTTAGGGTAAGTTTGAGGTTTAGGATTAGTTTAATAAGAAAATAATAATTTGGGTTCTGTTTTTCTGGGTCACTCTTTAATATTATGTTACTCAACTAGGGGGGGGCGTTAGGCGTTAGGGTTAGGGTTTAAGGTTTGGGTTAGGGTGGTTAGGGTTTAGGGTTTAGGGTAGGGTTTAGGGTTTAGCCGAACCTCAAGTGTGTTAAGTTTGGATTGTTTTTAGTGACTCTAGTTTAATTAGGAAGAATTAAATTTGAAGATGGGTTCTGTTTTTTTCTGGGCTCCACCCTGTATATATGAATGTTACTCAATTAAGATAAAATCAACACTTTATTCTGTTTATTCGTTCTTTATATACAGATATATACTTGTTCTAATTTCTTTTACACATTATCACGATAGTCACGCAATAGTTTGTCATCCTTGACTTGTTTTGTTACGTGATGTTGAGTGAGTGAATTATATATATTTATTACTAATTATTTAATTATAAATATTTATTATATAATCTTAGCTTATACTATATTTGAGAGAAAGGGAGAGTGTGGTTCTTTATGTTCTAAAGAGAGAAGAACTTGTATTGTCCCCCGGGTGTGTGCGAATGCTTAAGAGCTTTTCTCAAGGAAAAAGAAGATAGAGATGAATGGACTTTTTATCAGATGCTATTAGTGTTAAACATTACAATGATCCAGTGTTCGTTATCAGAAAATAGTGAGTATTCTTTTCAATA
>CM042154.1:20049468-20066968 GCA_023376005.1 Doryteuthis pealeii
GCCTATATAGGTTAGTTAGATTATTTAAGGTAACTTGGATTAGGATAGGAATAGGAAAATAAATGAAAATGTTCGTTTTGTACCGAATATCATGTTATCACACTAAGAAAAACCACTTTCTCTGTTTATCGTTCTTTTATCTTCCTTTCTTTCTTTCCTTCCCTATGCTTTTATTTCTTCAATCCATTTTCCTTTATTTCTGCCTTTCTTTATTTCTAAAGAACAACTTTTTCCCCCTTTTCGTCTAGCTTCAAAGAAATAGAATAATGGACTTTTTATCATTCTTTAGTTTAAACATTACAATTCCAGTGTCGTTATCAGAAAATAAGTTTTCTTTTCAATAAACATTTGTTGTTTTTTTTTTAATTTTCTCCTGTCGACAGCTGTAATGTGTGCATACAAGTTAATATTTGCTAATCGTGTCAAAATTAAGTCGATTAATTTGCAAAAAACTTCACGCGCGATTATGCGTTGCGTCTTACTGTAGAAATTTCCTCGTTTATCACTATGGAGTCTTTTTTTTATCGTTGCCATTACAAACAGTTTAGGGGAAGGAAGCTGTCAATTTACCAAAATTCCATTCCGGAAAAACTAACCGATGAAATCAGGAACAACAACGATCCTTTAATCCAAGTACGAGTGAGTCAAAAAGTAATGCCATTAGTTGAGTCTAGCGCGAGTGAAAAGGGGATAGACTCCTTCGCTGATTGGCTAATACCGACATTAAGCCGCCCCGACGACTTTACTTTTTTTTACTTTATTTATTTCATGTGAAGTTTTTTTTAAATAAAACTAAGGGCTACATTGAGACCCTAATGAGGCTCAGAGCATGAATCCGACGAGTAAGACTCAACTTGCCAGTCGACAATGTCCTCCTTCTGCATGATAATACTCGACCACAAGCATTAGGATAAGGGAGAAAATCGCCTCTTTCAGTGGACAACTTTACCGCACCCTCCATACTCATCAGATTTATCGCCTTCGGAGTATCATCTTTTGGCCCCATGAAAGAGAGTTTGAGAGGCAAACATTATTCCAGTGACGAGGAAGTGAAATTTGTAGTGAAGAAGTGGTTCAGAGAACAGTCAACAGAATTTTACGGGCACGGATACATGCTCTTATTCGAAGATGGAACATTATGAGAAATTGACTTTACAGATTAATTTTTTATTTGTCTCTTCTGAGTCAATATCATGAACGATGGATGAATAACTCCATTTAAGACATAATAATTATCATGAACGATGAATGAGTGACTCCTTTTAAACTTCTCCATTATCACAACAGTGTTGTTCGCTGTTGAGTTCCTCTTACTCTTTCGTGATTGGTCAGAAATGAGAGGAGGTTCAGGTGGCTCACAAGCGCCTGTCAGTGGAACTCTCTCGACATCAAGCAACCCAAATCTATAAAATATATATATATAATATATATATATATATATATATACTAGCAAATATACACCTCCGGTGCAAGTATTAAGTTTTACTCAATAAAATATTAGATTAAATCAGAAAGGCTAATGAAACTAATTAAGAATTCAGATAAAAAGATTTGAAACGGAGGTATAATCGAAATAGAACAACTGAAACTTACTCTTTCATCACTTTCGTTTTTCAATGCTAAAATTTCCTAATTTAACTATTTAGTTAAAATAGGAAGTAAAGAATAAAATTACAATTTTCTTCTTGTTAATGAATTTTTTTTAGATTTATTGAAGAGATTTTTACTCATATTCATTAAGATAAAACCAAACAATTAGAAATCAATAATACCAAGCACATTTTTAAAAATCATTTTTTAATATCATATGCAAATTAGCTTTACGTTTACACTGAAAACTGGTATGTATATATAAATACAATTGCATGTTATTAGTATTTAGTTAAGGCCAACAGTATTATAATGTCAAACAGTTTTATTATTAATTGAGGTTTAAATAGAAATAGAATCATGGAGAATGTGCCGTAAATAACTAAGGGAATTGTGACTTGAGTAGTAATATAGTTTCAGTTACAGACAGAAAAACACACAATCTCCATTATAATAAGATATATATATATATATTATATGTGTGTGTGTGTGTGTGTGCTACACTTCTAAAAAATGATGTTTTTTAAGATATGATTATATTGAATCAATTACCAAATTAGCAAGCTCAAACTTTGAAAAACATGATGTGATAGTTTATATACAAAATTGGAAACTTCACCTATTCATGACTGATTATGAATATATATATGCACACACACACACACACACACACACAAATATATATATATATATATATATATATATATATATATAATATATACAGAGAGAGAGAGAGAGAGAGAGAGAGAGAGAGAGAGAGAGAGAGAGAGAGGGAGTAAGAGAGAGAGGAGAGGTTGGTAATTATATATGGTAATTCATATTCCATTTTCAAATGAGAGATAATACGAAAGCAAATAAAATTAAGATGAATTTTCTAAATAACTTAATAGCTGTAATTAGCAATATGAGTGGCCTATCCGCTAGGCGGTCTTTGCTTGTACTGCACAATAATATCATGCATTGTCACAAAGAATGATAGGCCTTACTACTGAGAAAAGATGCGTATTTCTGATAAAATAACTGGGATATGTGTACACATACACACACAAACATATATATATTTATTCATACTTATATATATGAACTTTTGAGATGAGGCTTGATAATTAATATTATTTGGATTATTCGGACTATTGTCCTCATTTTTATCGTTATCTGTACAACGTTTCGGTCGATGTGCCCTCCGGCCTTCTTCAGGTATTTTTTGTCGGACTCGGGAGTCTGTTCGAACGTGGAAAACTTCTTGTCGTAATCGGGAGCCATCACGGAACTTTGAACCCAACAAACGGGTGTATCCTGTTCTCATTCCGCTAACCATAGCTGGGTACAAGTATTAAGCTGTGTTAATTATAATGTTACTGTGGCCCTTGACCAGTATTGAACCTGTAGCCTAGAGACAGCTGTCGCTTAGAACTGTCTTAACCCAACGCCTTTATCCACTACGCTATGTGTCCAATTGTATTTTGTACCAGTATGATGGGATATTTCAAAGTTCACTATCTATTCACATTCCAGCTCAGTGTATTCAAATGAAGTCCTATAAATATTGTAATCTGAGTCGTTCTGCTCAATTATAATGAACTGTTTTCTCGTGGGGTGTTGTTTCCACATCTGGTTCAAGATCACCCGCAGCATTCTTGTGCAGCTCCCATCTAGTTTATTCTCTAGTCGCTTAGTTAGGGTCCAGGTGGTGCAGCCATACAGCAGCACTGATACGACAACGGCCTGGAAGAACCATCTCTTTAACTTGTCTGTGAGATTGGATTTCCATAGGACCGATAATTTATTTAAAACAGCTGTACGGTCACCTGCCAGATATCACCCAAACCATCCGAGTAAGACGGACAAGACACGCGGGACACTGCTGGAGAAGCAAGGACGAACTCATAAGCGACGTCCTACTGTGGAAGCCAACACATGGACACGCCAGTGTGGGCCGACCAGCAAAGACGTACATTGATCAACTCTGTGCGGATGCAGGATGCTGCACAGAGGACCTCCCGAGAATGATGAGCGATAGGGACGGATGGAGAGAGATTGTCATGGATATCCGTGCTGACAGCGCGACATGATGATGATGATGATAATGAACTATTTATAAGATTTTGAGCTTTGTTTTACGGTAGGATTTCTGTGGGGGACAGCC
Source organism: Doryteuthis pealeii (assembly GCA_023376005.1). Classification (NCBI taxonomy): domain Eukaryota; kingdom Metazoa; phylum Mollusca; class Cephalopoda; order Myopsida; family Loliginidae; genus Doryteuthis; species Doryteuthis pealeii. Next base: position 20,053,205 of record CM042154.1, read on the forward strand.
GCTGTGAGGGGTTTAAAGTAGGCAAAGATTCAATAATCTACTGAAATTTAACTCATTTTAGTAGTTATTCATTGATTAATGAATTACCTACACTTAAGAAACATTCAAAAATATTTCAATAAATTTTGTTTTGTTTTTGCTTTTGTTTTGTTTTGGTTGTTTTTTTGTTTTTTTTTATTCAAGTTCGCTTTTGTATTTATTTTCACATTTAAGTAAGATAAATCCCTGAAGAATTTAAATCAATTTATTTTTTTCTCAGATTAGTCCGATAAGAGTTCATGATTTTTTCTAAGATATTTCATATTTTATATTAGTGTATAGGTGCTGTCAAGAATGACAGCAGATATGAAATTGACATTTTATTATGTCTATAAAACTATTTGAATAATGTTTTAATGTGTCTATTTAAATATATATAGATATTAAATATATATATATATATATATATATATATATATATATATAAACAAGGTTTGTTTAGAATGGCTTTTTGCCGATAATTTTTGGAGAATAAGTGCTTAATTGGAGTCGTACCTAATCTTAGAAATTAATTAATTAATTAATAATGAATTAGGCGGGAATACCTACTAAATGTATGGCTAAACAAATCGAGAAAAATCAATCTCTGTATGTACATTTCGGCCCACTAGGCCTCATCAGCAGAGCCATAGATCGGAAGACCGCCCTGTGCGCGATTTGAAACCGGACTGCCAAGCTGACAGGCCGATCCCATAACCTCAACACTAAACGAACTTCTTAGATTTTTATGATTTGTTTAGAGTAGGTTAACATTCCACTTCTAGTGACTTTTATGACACGACGATATGATAAGTTGTAAACAAGGTTTGTTTAGAATGGCTTTTTGCCGATAATTTTTGGAGAATAAGTGCTTAATTGGAGTCGTACCTAATCTTAGAAATTAATTAATTAATTAATAATGAATTAGGCGGGAATACCTACTAAATATGGCTAAACAAATCGAGAAAAATCAATCTCTGTATATATATATATATATATAATATATTGTAAACACGGTTGTTTGGAATGGCTTTTTGCCGATAATTTTTGGGAGAATAAGTGCTTAATTGGAGTCGTACCTAATTTGAAAATTAATTAATAATAATGAATTAGGCGGGAATACCTATTAAATGTATGGCTAAACAAATCGAGAAAAATCAATATATATATATAATATATATATATATATATATATATATATATATAAAGGGCCGGGTTAGCTCAGTCGGTAGAGCGTTCGGCTAGAAACCACAAGGTTCCTAGTTTGATACCGGTCCTCGCGGACTCAGCGTATGAGTAGCACTGGGATCTGTGCGGTAAAGTAAGGAGCTGATGGTAGGTGTGGCGCTCCACCTCAGAGGCTAAGATAGTCTCCTTGATCTAGCGCTAGTGAAAAGAGGATAGACTCCCTCGCTGATTGGCTGATACCGACATTAGGCCGCCCCGACGACTTTACTTTATATATATATATATATATATATATATATATATAGATAGATAGATAGATAGATATAGCTGGATTGGAGCTACACAAGAATGCTGCACGCAGTCTTGAACAAATCGTGGAAACAGCACCCCACAAGGAAACAGATGTATGGCCACCTGCCCACCATCTCACAGACCATTCGAGTGAGACAGGCAAGGCATGCTGGACACTGCTGGAGAAGCCAGTACGAGCACATAAGCGACGTTCTCTTGTGGAAGCCAGCACACGCCCACCAAATACCTACATTGACCAACTATGCAAGGATGCTGGATGCTGCGCAGAGCATCTCACTGGACAATGAATTATAGGGAAGGAGATTATCATGGATATCCGTGCTAATTACACGACATATATTATATATATATATATATATATATATATATATATATATATATATAAATGTGTTAGAATATTATATATATATATATATTATATATGTATATATAGATATATATATAAAGAAATGTGTTAGAAATATATATATATATATATATATATATATATATATATATTGGAGGATATGTGCTTAATTGAAGTCATACCTTATTTGAAAATTAATTAGTTAATAATTAATGAATTCAGGCGGGCATATATGTTCAAATGTAAGGCTAAACAAATCGAGAAAATGTTTAGTCTTACATTTGAACATATATGCCAGCCTAAATTCATTACTTTTTAACTAATTATCTTTCAAAATAAGGTATGACTTCAATTAAGCACATATCCTCCAATATATATATATATATATATATATATATATTCTACACATTTCGTTATATATATATATATATATATATATATATATATATATTACTTATAAACTAATTATTTTTCAAAATTATGTATGACTTCAATTAAGCACATATCCTCCAAAGATTGTCGGCTTAAAGCCATACAAAAATAAACATATATATATATATATATATATATATATATATATATATAATTACGCCAAAAATTATACCACATTTCTTTTTATCTATTTGCTTTTTCCTTGCTTTTCTCTTATGGATGCTGTAAACATCTTCCTAATCACAAAGGTGTGAATATTTAAACGTTGTATGGTTAACCCTATCTCCCTTGATGAGACAGTAGTAAGCCAATATATATTTAAGAGTGTCTAATATCTGTGATAGTACGATATTAATAATAATTAAATATATTAGGAAAAAAGAAGACGGGGTTAGGGTTAGGGTTTAGGGCTAGGGTAAGGTTAAGGTTAGGGTTTACGGTTAGTTTAATGGAAAAAATAAATAATTTATCAATCAAGAGTGGTTCCCCTTTGTATATGTTAGATATTATAGGAAATAACCGAAAAAAGGGTGAGATTAAAAATATTTTTTTTTAATTGATTACAAATTTCGCAAGTACTTTTTCCATTCCAAGTAAGTAATGTAAGTAAAGTCGTCTTGATGACCTAAAGTCGGTATCGGCCAATCAGCGAGGGCGTCTATCCCCTTTTCACTAATGCTAGACCAAGGAGATAGTTTTTTGCATCTGAGGTGGAGCGCCACACCTAGCATCAGCTCCTTACTTTACCGCACAGATCCCTCTGCTACTCATACGCTGAGTTGGCGAGGGCCTGTATTGAACTAGGAACCTTGTGGTTAATAAACTATTCTAGTTTATTTCATAGTTTATATAGTGTGTTTATTTAAATAATATATAATTTATTTATTACAATATAAAGTATTCAAACGCTGAATTAGAAGGAACAGCTTCTTATTTATCTTATTATAATGGAGATTGTGTGTTTGTCTGTCTGTAACCGAAACTATATTACTATACAAGTTACAATTCCCTTTGTTATTTACATTACATTCTCCATGATTTTATTTTTATTTCAACCTCAATTATTAACAAAATGCTTTTACATCATTAAGAATGTTGACCATATCAACAAGCTGATAACATGCAGTTGTATTTATATATACAACAAAATAGCAGTTTACAGTGTGAATGGGAAGGCTAATTTGCATATTGATCTTTAAAAAAATTGATTTTAATAAATATGTGCTTAGTATTATTGATTTCTAATTGTTTGGTTTTATCTTATTGAATATGAGCAAAAATCTTGGGATAAATCTTTTAAAAAATCCATTAACAAGAAGAAATAACTGTAAATTTATTCTTTACTTCCTATTTTAACTAAAGAGTTAAATTAGGAAAATTTACCAATGATAGACGGGAGTAATGGAAAATGATGGAAGAGTTAGTTTCGAAGTTGTTCTATTTTTCAATCATACCCCCTCTGTTCCAAATCTTTTTATCTGCATTCTTATTCAGTTTCATTAGTCTTTCTAATTTAATATGATATTTTATTATATTAAAACTTAAATACTTGCACCCGGAGCGTGCATATATTTGCTAGTTATTATAATTTCAATATGTATATATGATGCCATATAACTGTAAATTTTCTTTTTTCAGAATAGTTACTTAAAACTAGAAATGCTTACTAAGGATTATTATTAGTTACTTAAAACCTTATAATTGTGCAGAAACAAATGACTATTATTAAATAGAAATGATTACCATAAACTTATTAATATTAAATAATAGTACTTGAAAATCATTCAAGTAAATGCAAATCACTTGTATTAGCATGACTTGCTCACCTTTATTTGATGGTTTGTGAGATAGGAGGTAAGTGGTCGTACAGCTGCTGTTTTGTTCGGTGCTATTTCCAATATCTGTTCAATTTTTTTTCCTGAGCCAGTCGATAGTGTGTCCCCAGTAACAGGCTGCGTTGGAATGGTCAAGGTTTCTTTTTGGTACCAGGAAGGGATTTTTCTCTGCACATGCCCAGAGGCTTATTTCTTTCTGAGGCCTCCTAGGAGATTTTGATCCATTTAAATAGATTTAAAAAGTTCCAGTCCCTAATGTTTACATTTCTAAAAAGATCAAATCCAGAAGACCACATTAAACTCTACCCTGATTATCCAGAGTATTCACTGAATAGGCATTCTGAACATTTTTCTACAATCCCAAGTATTTGCGTTCTATCATTGAAAACTAAATTAAATGCTTAGAGGTTAGATTTCAAGTATTCCTATATATTATTAATAATCATAGGGTTTTAAGTATTTCTATTTGATAATAATCGTTTGCACACGGTTATATGGTTTCAAGTAACTAACAATAATAATCCTTAGTAAATAATTATAGCTTAAAGTAACTATTCTTAATACAAATATTTTACAGTTATATGGTTTGAACGGGTTAGCTCAGTCGGTAGAGCGTTTCGGCTAGAAACAACAAGGTTCCTAGTTCAATACCGGTCCTCGCCAACTCAGCGTATGAGTAGCACAGGGATCTGTGCGGTAAAGTAAGGAACTGATGGTAGGTGTGGCGCTCCACCTCAGATGCTAAGAACAATCTCCTTGGTCTAGCGCTATTGAAAAGGGGATAGATTCCCTCGCTGACTGGCTGATACCGACTTTAGGCCACCCCGTCGACTTTACTTACTTACTTATTTATTTATTTGATCCACAGATGAGAAACTAACAGGTACTACTACTACTGCTACTTCTTATTAGAGTGGATGTGGAAGTAATGTCAATGATGTGGTACGCAACAATCCTCAGATCTCTAGAACAGAAGCCTCACCATCCGATGCAGTTTAGCATCATACCAGAGATGCTTTGTTTGCGGATAATCCCCTGTTTCCTATGAGTCTCGAGAACTTCCTTGTTTAGCAATTGTGGAGCATTTTAGTTACTATTTTCAAAATATAAAAGAATACTTTTTCACTAGTTTATTTCTGTATTGTGTAAAAAAAATTCCAAATTGAAATGGATACTGAGAAAAAGATAACTTTGTTTTTCTAATGAATGTAAGTAATTTCATTTCAAATAAAATTTCACTTTACAAAATCAATACTGTGAGAAATAATAAACTTAGATTTCTATTTTATTTTTTCCTTCAATTCTGTATGCATATATATATATATATGGCAGGGGCGTGTAATAGTATCATTGACAAGGTTAATTTCGCAGGGATTGTTCGCTATGTACCGGCGGCCGAACGGATATGGTCTCTGACTATGCCTGTGAAGTCCCGGTTTCGATTCCTGTCGGAGGGGAGTCGTTAGTATACATCGCTGAAGAGACTTAATAAAGTCGAAACAGTCTGTACGGTGTTCTGCATAGCGAGCCATCCTTTGCGGGATTTACTTGTCAAGATTATTTTCTATAATTATCGAATTTTATGCGATACATGCATTTATAATTGCCTTCAAGCAAATATATAAATAATAATAAATATATATATATATATATATATATATATATATATATATATGTGTGTGTGTGTGTGTGTGTGTGTGTAGTTCTACTGACTTAGCTAAACCGGTCCTCATAATCCGTATTTATTCATTGGTTCCAAATAATTTCTTGAAAAGGACTAACGTCATAATCTCAATACAGACGCTGTACGATTCGACATTGGATATTATCCTGCTTTGTCGGATTAGTATGTCCGATGATCGTGTCCTGTGCGCTGATTTCCGACAAACACTCAAAGAGAGTAACAAACGTCTGGTCCTCAGAACAGTAGCGTGCGATTTTCCTCTTACAAGTTACGAAGTCTTTTGTTGTTCAGTCATCAAAAGTTAACCGCACCTTTTAAAGTCTACAGTGTATAATTAAGAACAGACAGACAAAAGTTTAATACATTGCACTGTAAGATGGAGAAAAATAAGTACAGGAAGTTGAGCAATAGTTGTTATGTATAATATAAGTACGAGGGTAAGTTAAAAAGTAAAGCTATTTTGTTTAGGACAGGTATAATTACCAACACAGGAACATGTATCCTACATCAAAGTGAAGCTGGTCCTCTGTAGATAACATCCCTACGTATACACCTGGGCGAGTCAAAAAGTTATGCCATTTTTTTAAGATAGATATAATTATCAACACAGGAACATGTATCATACATCAAAGTGAAGATGGTCCTCTGTGGATCACATCCCTACTTCTCCACATAGGTGAGTCAAATAGTAATGTCATTTTGTTTAAGATTGGTATAATTACCAACACAGGAATATGTACCATACATCAGAGTGAAGCTGGTCCTCTGTGGATCACATCCATACTTCTCCACATAGGTGAGTAAAAAAGTAATGCCATATGGAAATCTGATCTCACTGACAAGCTAAAGCGACATCTCCTCCAGGCTGTAGTAATATCAGTACTGCTGTATGGCTGCACCACCTGGACCCTAACGAGGCACCTCGAGAACAAGCTAGATGGGAGCTGCACAAGAATGCTGCGAGCAGTATTGAACAAGTCGTGGAAACAGCATCGCACAAGGGGGCAGCTGTATGGTCACCTGCTCCCTATCTCACAGACCATCCGAGTGAGACGGACTAGGCATGCAGGGCACTGCTGGAGAAACAAGGACGAACTCATAAGCGATGTTCTCCTGTGGAAGCCAACACACGGACATGCCAGTGTGGGCCGCCCAGCAAGGACCTACATCGACCAGCTATGTAAAGATGCTGGCTGCAGCGAGGAAGAACTCCCATGGGCAATGAATGATAGGGAAGGTTGGCGAGAGATTGTCATGGATATCCGTGCTGCCTGGATGATGATGATGATAATTACCAACACAGGAATATGTATCATACATCAAAATGAAGCTGGTCCTCTGTGGATCACATCCCTACTTCTCCACATAGGTGAGTCAAAATGTAATGCCATTTTGTTTAGGATAGGTATAATTACCAACACAGGAACATGTATCATACATCAAAATGAAGTTGGTCCTCTTGTGGATAACATCCCTACGTCTCCACATGGGCGAGTCAAAAAGTAATGTCATTTTGTTTAAGATAGGTATAATTACCAACACAGAAACATGTATCATACATCAAAATGAAGCTGGTCCCACTGTGGATTACATCCCTACTTCTCAACACCCTTTCTCTCAATAGCAATGTTCCACCTTCGTATGAGAGCATGTATCCCTGCCGTGTAAAATTCTGTTGACTGTTCTTTGAGCCACTTCTTCACTACAGATTTCACATCCTCGTCACTGCAATAATGTTTGCCTTTCAAACTCTCTTTCATGGGACCAAAGAGATGCAAGCATTAACGATATAAAGCAAAAAGTTGCCAGGGTGGCATAGAGTCGGTATCACCCACACAGCGCGGGAGTTTATGCCCTTTTCACTAGCACAAGACCAAGCACATTGTTTTTACGTCTGAGGTAAAGCGCCACGCCTAGCATCAGCTCCTTACCTTACCACACAGATCCCTGTGCTACTCATACGCCGGTAACGAACTAGGAATCTTGAGCTTGTTCATTCTATGTTCATTGGCAATTCAGTCTCGAAAGACTATGATAAAAGCTTTTGTGTGTCCCTAAAGTTTCAGCACCTCCTGTGACTATGAATTCCTATGTTTGAGAAACATTCTCGACCACAGATTTTGCATTTGTAGGTTGTCCCTGTAGATGATGATGTTCCGATGCTTTGTTGCCGTTGCTTTCTTATGGACCTCTTAGCTTCATGATGTTGTATCAGGGTGACTTCTAACATGTACAGTCCTCTATGGAGATTCTGCCGCCACCGAGGGCGGTCTTGAGCCAAATTTTCCCAGCTGGAAGGGACAATGCCAAAGCACCTGAGATCATTTTTGCAGACATCCTAGAATCGCAGTAGGGGACGACCAATCTGTCTTTTACCAGATGTTAGATCTCCATATAGGATGTCTTTCGGGATTCGTTCATCATCCATCCGACGTACATGACCCAACCATCGGAGACGACATTGTCTCAGTAGAGAGTACAGATATGTTAGAGGCACACTTATGTAGAGGGGGGGGGGTACTGTATATGTCTGAACGTTGTAGAAGAACGCTTCGCAAGTCACTCTCATAGACTTTCATATTTATCGGGTGTTCGAAGCTAACTTAGTGCCCCACACATGTGGTATTGTGTTGCGTTAATCTTATCTTCGTAAACATAAAGAAGAAATTCACAAACAAAAGAACTTGGAAAAGAATCATTTGATATTCATCCTGTTAAGCGACTTCCGGAGTAAATATCTTTATGAGTCATTTTAGAATATATACTATTCTGATGAAATCTACTTCCTGTCCCTTCGTTACACAAAGAGAGTGGAGGTGTTGATTGGAAATCGGAAAGGAAATAGAGAGAATCGGTTACAATAGAAATTCTCACCATTTCCCAACAGAAATTTGTGAAGGTAAGATATCCGTTTAATCTTAATTTGTTTTATTTGTTCAATTTTGAATTTCCTAATATCCTCACATTTGTTAAATACAAGCTTCGAAAGAAACCAGTAAAAATTATTTTCTTTCACACACACACACACACAAGCACACACACACACACACACACATATATATATATGTGTGTGTGTGTGTGTGTATGCATGTATGCGTATTTATGTGTGTATATATATGCGTATATATATGTGTATATACATATGTATTTTCCCAAAAAGATTTTTCTTGGAAGATTCATTTTCCCCTTAAAAAGAATATTTTGAGAGAGAGAGAGATCACCCCACCCCACCCAAAAAAAAAGTCGCAGAAAAAGAAAGTGACAAATAGCGTTAAATGTTTCCGAATATATTATTTGCATTTTTAGATATACAGCGTGTTTCAGAAAAATTGATATCATTTTATAATGTTTTGTGAATCCTATAAAGTTTATCTTTGAAAAATGTCTTCTTTGCTGATGCCAGTCTAATGCACTAGAAATCACTGTCGCTTCATAGAGAGAACATGTGTACTGGTTGGAAAATAATTCGATATTTGGAGAACTTCTTTGGAATTAGGATCGACTACCGAATGTCAATTCGTTTTTTTCTTCTGTAGAATTATTGAATTAATTGCGGGTTGTCCTACAATATTTCTGTACTCTTAAATGACTTTATTAGATAATGAAAGTTTCTGCTCAAAATCAAATGTGTTATAATTACCTTATACGTAAGGATCTGTCTTGTGTCAAATCGCACATTATTTTAATGTAATTAAGCGGCTTGACTATATTAGTCTTCTTTCTCCGTTCCCCTCCCCCCTCTCTCTCTCTCTCTCTCTCTCTCTCTCTCTCTCTCCATCTATCTATCTCTATCTCTGTCTCTCTTTCTCTCTTCCTACTTTCTCTTTTACTCACAGACACACACACACACACACACACACACACACACACATATATATATATATATATATATATATATATATATATAATATAAGTTGGTGACTAGGTACATGGTGTCCGTAGTCTGACAGTATAATTTCATAATATTCGATCCCTGTTGATCAATCGAGAAGACCTGTGTCACATCATTACGGCTTGATTATATATTAGTCTTCTTTCTCCGTCCCCCTCTGTCTGTCTGTCCTGTCTGTCTGTCTGTCTGTCTCTCTCTCTCTCTCTCTCTCTCTCTCTCTCTCTCTCTCTCTATCTATCTATCTATCTCTATCTATCTCTATCTCTGTCTCTCTTCTCTCTTTCCCCTTTCTCTCTTACTCACACACACACAACACACATATATATATATATATATATATATATATATACTAGCAAATATATGCACCCTCCGGGTGCAAGTATTTAAGTTTTAATGTAATAAAATATCATGTTAAATCAGAAAGGCTAATGAAACTGAATAAGAATGCCGATAAAAAGATTAGTAACAGAGGGGGTATGATTGAAAAATAGAACAACTTTGAAACTAACTCTTCCATCATTTTCCATTACTCCCTTTTTCCATTGGTAAATTTTCCTAATTTAACTATTTAGTTAAAATAGGAAATAAAGAATAAAATTGTAGTTATTTCTTCTTGTTAATGGATTTCTTTTAAGATTTATCCCCGAGATTGTTGCTTATATTCAATAAGATAAAACCAAACAAGTAGAAATCAATAATACTAAGCATATATTTATTAAAATCAATTTTTTAATATCAATATGCAAATTAGCCTTCCCATTCACACTGTAAACTGCTATTTTGTTGTATATATAAATACAATTGCATGTTGTTAGTATGTAGATATGGTCAGCAGTCTTAATGATGAAAAACAATTTTATTAATAATTTAGGTTTAAATAAAAATAAAGTCATGGAGAATGTGATGTAAATAACAAAGGGAATTGTGACTTGTATAGTAATATAGTTTCGGTTACAGACAGAAAAACAGACAATCTCCATTATAATAATAATAATAATATATATAATATATATATATATATATATATATATATATATATAAGTGGGTGACTAGGTATATGGTGTCCGAATATATTATTGGCATTTTGGATGTACAGCGTGTTTCAGAAAAATTGATATCATTTTGTAATGTTTTGTGAATCCTATAAAGTTTTTCTTTGAAAAATGTCTTCTTTGCCGATGCCAGTCTAATGCACTAGAAATCACTGTCGCTTCATAGAGAGAACATGTGTACTGGTTGGAAAATAATATTGACAGCTATAATTCCATAATATTCGATCCCCGTTGATCAATCGAGAAGACCTGTCTTACATTCTTACCTTAATAAGAAACAAAAAAATGAGTTCTGTTAAATCTTTGCACATTGGAAATGGACTGAGCTGGTCGGAATCTTTAACACCATCTTTATCTGAGAATAATTAGCCTAACAAATGTCTGTAGAATTAATTGACGGAACGGAAAATAAACATTCAATTTTCATACAATTCTTTGTAATAGCGTACCTATCATATGTGTGTGTCACATTTTCTCACTGACTAAGACTAATAATGGATGATTTTGTTAGTAGGTTAAATGATAAAGAAAGGATGAAAGAAAGAAAGAAGGGAACTGAAAAAAAAAAGAAAGAAAACGAGGAAGAAAATTCAAGAAGAACGGAACTGAAAAAAAGAAAGAAAGAAAGAAAGAAATAGAACTGAAAAAGAAAAAAACGGGACTGAAAAAGAAAGAAAGTAAGAAAGAAAGAAAGAAAGAAAGAAAGAAATAGATCTGAAAAAGAAAAAAACGGGACTGAAAAAAGAAAGAAAGAATGAAAGTAAGAATGAAAGAAAAAAATGAAGAAAGAAAGAAGGGAACTGAAGAAGAAAGGAAGAAAGAAAGAAACTGAAGAAAGAAAGAAAAAAGGAGGAATTGAAGAAAAAAGGAACGAAGAAAGAATGAAAGAAAGAAATGAAAGAAAGAAAGAAGGGAACTGAAGAAAGAAAGGAAGAAAGAAAGAACTGAAGAAAGAAAAAAGGAGGAATTGAAAAAAAAAGGAACGAAAAGAAAGAATGAAAGAAAGAATGACAAAAGAAAGAAGGGAACTGAAGAAAGAAAGGAAGAAAGAAAGAAACTGAAGAAAGAAAGAAAAAAGGAGGAATTGAAGAAAAAGGAAGAAAGAAAGAAGAAAGAAAGAATGAAAGAAAGAAAGAAGGGAACTGAAGAAAAAAAGGGAACGAAAGAAAGAAAGAAAGAATGAAAAAAAGAAAGAAGGGAACTGAAGAAAGAAAGGAAGAAAGAAAGAAACTGAAGAAAAAAAGAAAAAAGGAGGAATTGAAGAATAAAGGAACGAAAGAAAGAATGAAGAAAGAATGAAAGAAAGAAAGAAGGGAACTGAAGAAAAAGGAACGAAAGAAAGAATGAAAGAAGAATGAAAAAAAGAAGAAGGGAACTGAAGAAAAAAGGAACGAAAGAAAGAATGAAAGAAATGAATGAAAGAAAGAAAGAAGGGAATGAAGAAAAAAGGAACGAAAGAAAGAATGAAAGAAAGAATGAAAGAAAGAAAGAAGGGAACTGAAGAAAAAAAGGAACGAAAGAAAGAATGAAAGAAAGAATGAAAAAAAGAAAGAAGGGAACTGAAGAAAGAAAGGAAGAAAGAAAGAAACTGAAGAAAAAAAGAAAAAAGGAGGAATTGAAGAATAAAAGGAACGAAAGAAAGAATGAAAGAAAGAATGAAGAAAGAAAGAAGGGAACTGAAGAAAAAAGGAACGAAAGAAAGAATGAAAGAAAGAATGAAAAAAAGAAAGAAGGGAACTGAAGAAAGAAAGGAAAGAAAGAAAGAAACTGAAGAAAGAAAGAAAAAAGGAGGAATTGAAGAAAAAATGGAACGAAAGAAAGAATGAAAAAAAGAAAGAAAGGAAGAAAGAAAGGAACTGAAAAAAGAAAGAAAGAAAGAAAGTAGTTGAAGTGAAGAAAGAAAGAAAGAACGTAACCTAAGAAAATAAAGAAGAAAGGCCCTCCTGTCCCAGTGCATACGGAATATCAAGGTAGCAAAAGCCCGCATTTCCTGGAGACAAATACGTAAAATAATATGTGTTACTTTTGCGAAGCGGGAGGGTGAAAAGGCTCCCAAAATGAAGCCGGTCCTCTGTGGATCACATCCCTACTTCTCCACATAGGCGAGTCAAAAAGTAATGTCATTTTGTTTAGAACAGGTATAATTACCAACACAGGAACATGCATGTATCATACATCAAAATGAAGCAGGCCCTCTGTGGATCACATCCCTACTTTTCCCCATAGACACCGTTTCTCTCAATAGCAAGGGTCCACCTTCGAATGAGAGCATGTATCCCTGCACTGTAAAATTCAGTTGACTGTTCTCTGAGCCACTTCTTCACTATAGATTTAATTTCCTCATCACTGGAATAATGTTTGCCTCACAAACTCTCCTTCATGGGGCCGAAGTGATAGTCGGAAGGCGCTAAATCTGGTGAGTATGGAGGATGCTGTAAAGTTGTCCACCCGAATGATGCGATTTTTCCCCTTATCCTGTTGCTTGTGTATTGGGATATAGTTATTTACTAAGCTTAGCTTAGATATGGCACAAGGCCAGAAGTATGGGGCTCCCAATGAGAATCGAACTCACTAACAATGGTTTGCGAAGCGAGCTTGCTAACCATTACACACGTGAGGTTTTTGGGATATAGTTATTTACTAAGCTTAGCTTAGATATGGCACAAGGCCAGAAGTATGGGGCTCCCAATGAGAATCGAACTCACTAACAATGGTTTGCGAAGCGAGCTTGCTAACCATTACCACGTGAGGTTTTTGGGATATAGTTATTTACTAAGCTTAGCTTAGATATGGCACAAGGCCAGAAGTATGGGGCTCCCAATGAGAATCGAACTCACTAACAATGGTTTGCGAAGCGAGCTTGCTAACCATTACACCACGTGAGGTTTTTGGGATATAGTTATTTACTAAGCTTAGCTTAGATATGGCACAAGGCCAGAAGTATGGGGCTCCAATGAGAATCGAACTCACTAACAATGGTTTGCGAAGCGAGCTTGCTAACCATT
>CM042154.1:20071968-20080394 GCA_023376005.1 Doryteuthis pealeii
TGTTTTTTACCAGATGTTAGCTCTCCATACAGAATGTCTTTCGGGATTCGTCCATCATCCATCCGACGTACATGACCCAACCATCGGAGACGACGTTGTCTCAGTAGAGAGTACAGGCTGGGGAGTTGAGCTCTCTCTTGGACTGCTGTATTAGTGATATCGTTACAGATAGACGAACGATAAGACCCATTCCAACAGACATACGTGGTATCAACTGATATTAATCGAAAACTCGATTAATTCAGCGGATGTAACCCTGACGAGTCAGATGATGAAACTCAAGTAGGTTACTTTATATCCATTTCTTAAATATATATATATATATATATATATATATATATAATAGCAAATAACCCAGTCTAATAAATAATATTATATAATCTCACATAAATTGCAATTGACCCGATCTAATGCATAATCTGATATATAAAAGCGAATAATACAATTTTATATAAAGTAAAAGGGGTGGCCTATTCTCGGTATCAACCGGACAGCGAGGGAGTCTATCCACTTGCACTAGACCAGGGAGATTGTTTTTACGTCTAAAGTGAAGCGCCACAACAACAATCAGCTTCTAACTTTACCACATACTTCCAAACTGTGCTACTCATGCGCTGGAATTTGGTGTATAATATCACATTACACATATATTATCTGATATAAATTGCAAATTATACAATTTAATATATAATCTGACGTGATATGGTATACAATTTCTAATGATACAATTTAATACATCATCCATATATCATCATCATCATCATGTCGCGCAAGTAGCACGGACATCCATGACAATCTCAAGCCAACCCTCCCTATCATTCATTGCCCCCGGGAGTTCCTCTGTGCAGCATCCAGCATCCTCACATAGTTGGTCAATATACGTCCTGGCTGGGCGGCCCACACTAGCACGCCCATGTTTTTGCTTCCCCAGGAGTATGTCGCTTATGAGCTCGTCCTTGCTTCTCCAACAATGTCCCGCATGCCTAGTCCGTCTTACTCGTATGGTTTGGGAGATGGGGGGCAAGTGGCCATACAGCTGCCTCCTTCTGGGGTGCTGTTTCCACGACTTGTTTAAGACTGCACGCAGCATTCTTGTGCAGGTCATCTAGCTTATTTTCAAGGCGCTTCGTTAGGGTCCAGGTGGTGCATCCATACAGCAATAAGGATATAACCACAGCCCGGAAGAATTGTCGCTTTAAATCGGATTATATATTAAATTGTATGATTTGCTTTTATATATGAGATTATGCTTTAGATTGGACGATTTGCAAATTATATCCGATTATCTCAGATTATTTATTAGACTGAATTATTTGCTATTATATATCGGATTTCCAAATTATCAGTCATATGGAAATCCGATATATAATAGCAAATAATTCAGTCTAATAATTAATCTGAGATAATCTGATATAATTTGCAATTCGTCCAATCTAAAGTATAATCTCATATATAAAAGCAAATAATACAATTTAATATATAATCTGATTTAATCTGATATGTGATAATAAAAGATACAGTCTAATATATAATCAGATATTATCTGATATATAATAAAAAAAAGCATACAATATCATACATAATCTGATATTGATATATAATCTGATTTAATCTGATATGTGATAATAAAAGATACAATCTAATATATAATCAGATATTATCTTATATATAATAAAAATCATGCAATATCATACATAATCTGATATAAAATGTAAATGATTCAATCTAATTTCTAATCCAATAGATAATGGTAAATCCTACAATCTAATATATAATCTGATATAATCTTATACATAACAACAATTGATACAATCTGATACACGCACAATATTTCTTAGTTTATGTACGAAACTGCTTTCCACTCATATTGATTAACATATCCTCTTATTCGTTTTTTCCACTGAACAAGTTTGATCCACTTTCATCTTCAGCTCAGTCTGCTTGCGTGTGGTTTGGAATTGTTGCCAAACGGCCCAAAATTCGGCATCGATCAGCTTTTCGATGAATTTTTCTTTTTTTCAATGGCGCTCAAAAGAGGACACTTGACTTATTACCAACAAATCGTTCCTCTTAATTGTACTGGTGTTTAATTTCCGTTTGAACTGGTGCTAAAACCTGCGGAAGCAGTGTCGATAGCGGGGTCAATAGGTGTAGATAGAGAGAAAAAAAAAGAAAAGAGAAGAGAAGAAGACGTAGGAAGAAAGAGGCAAGGAGAAGTAATAGTGAGGGGGGAAAGAGAAGTGCGAATTAGTAAGGAAAAATAAGTATGAAAAATAAAAACGAGAAATGAAAAAAAAAGAGAGTAAGGAACAAGAAGGGAGAGTGACAGATTGTTTAAAATAAAGAAGATAAATAAATTTAAGTAGAATAGAAAACTGAGAAAAAGGAGATTTTTGGTTTGTTTTGTTTTACGGCATATCAACCTCAGTGTGTCATTTAATGCCGATAAAGTTTTGAAATAAATCAATTCTTAATGGATAATACAATTTTTTTTTATAAATACATTTTTCTATTTAACCCATAGATGGGACCCTAACAGGTACTACCACTCCGGGTCAGAGTGGACCAGGGAGCAATGGTGGTGAAGGGGTGCCCACATTCCCCAAACCTCCAAAACTGGAACCTCACCATCAGACAGAGTTTAACGTCATTCCTAGGACATGTAGACCCGCAGCCATCGCCTTCTAGTACCCATATGATAAAAAGGGGATGGGGCTTGCCATTAGGGCAATAGGGTTGGGAAAATCATATAGGTGCTAGGGCTTGACGTGACCAGCCGATTGATCGGAGGGGGCTTCTCCGACCGCCCGTCTAGCCCAAGATAGGGCCAAAGTGGAGTTTTGCATGTCATGAACTGCTCATCCACCTGGGCTGTATCCTTAAGCATCACCGGTCGCCACCCACGGCCAACAGGTGGCCCTATTGGGGGAGTCTTACCCCTCTGCAGAGGTGCAGTCGGTGAATTCTAATGCCCCACCGACAGGGCGGTATAAATTGTAGTAGTTTCACCTAAGTCCAGTATAATTAAATAGAGAGAGTACTTTCAACTTAGTCCAGTATACCG
Source organism: Doryteuthis pealeii (assembly GCA_023376005.1). Classification (NCBI taxonomy): domain Eukaryota; kingdom Metazoa; phylum Mollusca; class Cephalopoda; order Myopsida; family Loliginidae; genus Doryteuthis; species Doryteuthis pealeii. The sequence goes on from CM042154.1 coordinate 20,075,033, forward strand.
TACGGTCCTGAAGAGATCAGATCGCGGCAGTATTATTATTATTATTATTATTATTATTATTATTATTTTATTATTATTATTATTATTATTATTATTATTTACCAAACACTCCGCACGAGCAGGATGAGACACAAGGTCAATTTCTTAAGTGGAGTTTAACAGGTTTTGAATTCAGAGTTTTCCTTCTAGACTGGTTACCTCGCAATGATTAAAGAGCCCAATGTGCCCTGCTATTTACCCATAGCTGGGGGAGGGTAGTTTGATACACACCTTTTCCAAGGGTATCAGGTGAAATGTTGACAGCTTAGTCTACAACTAAATTGAACTCGGGTCGACAAGTCCATTTCCTACTACTCTAACCATTACACCACGCGCCTCCTTAATTATATGTATGCATATATATATACGTATATTTTTGGAGGATATGTGCTTAATTGAAGTCATACCTAATTTTGAAAATTAATTAGTTAATAATTAATGAATTTAGGCTGGCATATATGTTCAAATGTATGGCTAAACAAATCGAGAAAATTTCAATCCCTGAATGTACATTTCGACCTATTAGGTCTCATCAGCAAGGTTATAGACATGGGAGACTGCTCCGTGTGTGACTCGAAACCTCGACTGCCAAGCTGACATTTTCTCGATTTGTTTAACCATACATTTGAACATATATGCCCGCCTAAATTCATTAATTATTAACTAATTAATTTTCAAAAATTAGGTATGACTTCAATTAAGCACATATCCTCCAAAAATTGTCGGCTAAAAGCCATATAAATAAACACATTGTTTATTTATTACTCTCATATACATATATATATATATATGGGAGTAAACATGGAAAATAAATCCGACAGTATAAAGAAGATTTTGAAAAAATAAGTGTTCCGAAAATGGGATGAATTTAATTATCAATGTTTAAAACATTTCGGTTACATTGAACCTTCATCAGGATATATCTTGGGGTGAAGAAAATGATGGATGTTTTTATATGTGACAGGAGATGAAATTATAACATATAAAAACATCCATCATTTTCTTCACCCCAAGATATATCCTGATGAAGGTTCAATGTAACCGAAATGTTTTAAACATTGATAATTAAATTCATCCCATTTTCGGAACACTAGTTTTTTCAAAATTTTCTTTATATATATATGTATTTGTGTGTGTGTGTGTGTGTGTGTGTGTGTGTGTGCGTGTGTGTGTGTGTGTGTGTGCGTGTGTGTGTGTGTGTGTGTGTGTGTGTGCGTGTGTGTGTGTGTGTGTGTAAGAAACTTATGTACTTTATTACAATCAAGTAGATACACACGAGGTCGTCTATGTTTCCTCACAAATTTTATAGATATTTTATACCTTCATCTGTTTTCGGTGTTTTTCTTTCATCTTTTTATTTCTTCGCTTCTTTCTTCATCTTTCTTCTTTCCGAAGAAGAAAGCAATATCGTCTTAATTTCCGTTCTGAACCAGTTTGATCGAATGGACGAAGAGAATAAAGAAATATGGCGTTACCTCCCAAACTCAGACTATCACGCATGAAACAAACGTTCATTCAGGCAACTTGAAGGACACATCATTTAGACGCCTAGTCTTCCAGTCTACAAACTTGACAGGTCTCCCTCTCTATTCTCCCATAAATTGTTGGTTTGATACGGGATATCGTGTACGTCTTCACTTACAAACTTAGATATAATTACAAGAAACAACTCCCGCCCTGTCGGCTGTGGGTATAGAATACGTTGACTGCCCCTCTCGAAGAGCCTCTCTCTAATTGTGGCACCTGATGGTCATGTGTGGCGACCCTGAGGACAGAGCTGTAATGGCTGATCAGCTAGTAATACTCCACTTCGGCCCGTACTTAGACGAGCAGTCGCATAGGTCGCAACCGATCAATCAGCTGGTCATGTCAAGCCCCAACTATAGAATTGTAACGACCATATTCTTCAAATTTCTCTTATGACAAACACTCTCATTTTTTATCATATCGATTTTAAAAGGCGGTAGTTGAGTGTTATTTAGGCATACCCAAAATGAGGCTAATCTGCGTTTTTGACAAAATGAAGTTAGCCCCCCTACAGAAAATAATTTACCAAAAATCAGGGAATTATCGGATTTTAATGAAATTTTCAGTGTTTATTTATCAAAGAATAATCTTTATAATGCATTATTCATTTTGTTTCAAGACTTTCTCATTTTTTTTTCAGGTCACTTAATTTTGACTCCACTTATGTTGGGGTCGTAACATTTTTTTCAAGTTATTCTTATAGTTTTCTAATTACAGTATAAATAAAGAGATAAAAGTTATGAATAGAACCCCCCAAAAAAAGAATTACGTTGGCTTTTCTATGTGAAAATAAGTACCGAAAATCGAAAAATAAAATGTAAAAAAATAATAGATAATTAATTTTTTGGAAATTCCCTTTTTACTCATTTCGATAATTATTTAATTGGTTATTATCTTATAAAAGAAGAAATTATACATTGATATTTTTCTGCTTAAAAAGGAGGGGTACATTTACAATCGAGCTTTTCTTCAAAAAGTATATTTTGATGTAATAAAATAAGGTTTGCATTAAATAGATATTTATTTTTAAATCTAAAAATATAACATTTTAAACTTAACATCAGGCTTTTCATATTTTAAATGAATTTTATATAATTATTTTTCATAGCAAAAATACTAAATTAAAGTTTTGAAATAAAATAACTAATGCATTATAAAATTCATTAATTGATAAATCAATACTGAAAATTTCATTAAAATCGGATAATTACCTGATCTCATTCGAAGGTGCAACATTGAGAGAGACGGTGACTATGTGGAGGAGTGGGGATGTGATTCACAGAGGACCAGCTTCATTTTGGTGTATGATAATTGTTCCTGTGTTGGGAATTATACCTGTCCTAAACAAAATGACATTACTTTTTTACTAACCTATGTGGAGAAGTAGGGATGTGATCCACAGAGGACCAGCTTCACTTTGATGTAGGATACATGTTCCTGCGTTGGTAATTATACCTGTCTATCCTTTAATGGTTCAACGATAATTCTTCATATGGTTATTTGATAAAGACAGATTGATATACGTGTGTCCTTACTTTATGTACAACCAATTATTTCTATTTCATATGTGTCTTTCGCTAGATTTATCGATTTCGATTATTCCAAATTCATTTTTGAATTATAAAATTGTTATCATAAATTATCAAAATTGTTATCGTCCAAAAAGTTTTGCCTCAAAATATTCACGTAAGAATCGCCGAAACAATCGCAGTTATTAACATTGGGGATCCAAAATTTCAGGATTTTGGGTTGTCGGTTGGAATGTTTTTTGTTTAATTTGCTCGATGTTAGCCTGATTCCAAAATAGTATGATATGTTGGATTAACTCTAGGAGTAAAGTTGAATGATGTGAGACACTGTTAGCCTGATTCCAAAAGTATGAATGTTGGTTACAACTCTAGGAGTAAAGTTGAATGATGCGAGACATGTTAGCCTGATTCCAAAATAGTATGATATGTTGGCTAGGAGTAAGTTGAATGATGTGAGACACTGTTAGCCTGATTCAAAATAGTATGATAGTTGGCTAGGAGTAAGTTAATGATGTTAGACACTGTTAGCCTGATTCCAAAATAGTATGAAATGTTGGATTACTACCTCTAGGAGTAAAGTTGAATGATGTGAGACACTGTTAGCCTGATCTGGATTACTAGGAGTAAAGTTGAATGATGCGAGACTGTTAGCCTGATGCCAAATAGTATGATATGTTGGATTACTACCTCTAGGAGTAAAGTTGAATGATGTGAGACACTGACCCATTGACATTTGTTATTAAAGAATAATTTAGTTTAGATTGCACTGGTTAACATAAGTACCGTTTTATTGATGCATATATTTCCCCCATGAACTAAAGGTCATCATAAACTATTTATTGTAATTCTTTCTGAATGCATTTGATTCTTCTCTCTTTATTATAAGCGCGTGACAAAGATGATTATTATCAATAACATTGAAATGAACAGCACCACAGGATAATATCCGACGTCACTTCAACTGGAAGAGATCATTAACCGTAATAATAGGTATCGCTATGAATACGAAAGAGACAATCACACAACGATAAATGCTGATTTATATTTTCCGTGTGAAATATATCTTTCTCTTTTCTTTCCTTTTTTTTTTGTCATTTTACTTATTTTTCTATTTTCATTTTCTGTTTCTTCTTTCTTTTATGTTTTTCGTCGTTTTTCTTTATTTTTACATAATTATTTTCAATTTTTTTTTTCTTTATTTTTTCTTTTTTTCTTTCCTTCTTTCTTCTTTCTTTCTTTCTTTTTCTTCGTTTTTTTTATTTTTACATAATTATTTTCATTTTTTTCTTTATTTCTTTTTTTCTTTCTTTCTTTCTTTTTTTTTTTTTTCTTTCTTTCTTTCTTTTGTTTTTTCGTCGTTTTTCTTTATTTTAACATAATCATTTTCTTTGTTTTTTCTTTTTTTCTTTTCTTTTTTTCTTTCTTTCTTTTTTTTCTTTCTTTTTCTTTATTTTTACATAATTATTTTCATTTCTTTTTTCTTTTCTTTCTTTCTTTCTTTCTTTCTTTTTTTTCTTTTTTCTTTCTTTCTTTCTTTTTTTTTCTTTCTTTGTTTTTCTTCGTTTTTCTTTTTTCTTTTATTTTTTAATTATTTTTCATTTCTTTCTTTTTCTTTTTCTTTCTTTCTTTTTTTTCTTTTTTTTTTTTCTTTCTTTTTTTCTTTCTTCTTTTCTTTTTCTTTCTTTCTTCTTTTTTTTTCGTTTTTTTCTTTAATTTTTAATTATTTTCATTTCTTTCTTTTTTTTCTTTTTTCTTTCTTTTTTTCTTTCTTTCTTTCTTTTTTTTTCGTTTTTTTTTTTTTTATTTTTCATTAATTTTCTTCTCTTTTTCTTTCTTTCTTCTTTTTTTTTTTTCTTTCTTTCTTTTTTTTCTTCTTTCTTTTTTTTTCTTTCTTTCTTCTTCTGTTTTTTCTTCTCTCCTTTCGTTTTTCTTTATTTTTACTTAATGATTTTCATTTCTTTTCTTTCTTTTTCTTTCTTTTCTCTTCTTTCTTTCTTCTTCTTCTCTGTTTTTCGTCGTTTTTTTTACATAATTATTTTTTTCATTTTCTTTTTTTTCTTTCTTTCTTTCTTTTCTTTCTTTTTTCTTTTCTTCCTCTTTTCCTTTTTTCTTTCTTCCTTTTCTCTCTGTTTTTCTTCGTTTTTCTTTTATTTTTTTTTACTTTAATTCATTTTTTTTCTTTTTTTCTTGGTTTCTTTTTTTTTTTTTTTTTTTTCTTTCTTTTCTTTCTTTTTCTCTCCTTCTTTCCTTCTTTTTCTTTCCTTACT
>CM042154.1:20082994-20095494 GCA_023376005.1 Doryteuthis pealeii
ATTACTCAATTTTACGTGGGTTGTAGAAAATCAGATTTTAAAAACAGTTTACAAAACCATAAACACTCTTTTTTTAATATTAAACACAAAATGTAACAACCATAGCTAACTATATTTGGAATTTAAAGCATCAAAATATAACACCAATTATTAAATGAGAAATATTAAAGAGATCAAATATTTGCCGAAGTTTAACTGATCCATGTTTCTTGTGTTTACAAGAAAAAAAGCGATAATAGATTTCCGGATAAGAAAACTTTATTGAAAAAAAAATGAATTCCTGGGGGAAATGCAGATACAGATTGCGTAACTCACTAATGGATTATGAAATTTAATATAGATATAATATAATGCATGCAATAATTATTACAAAAAAGAGCTCGCTTAATAGATTATCAGAAGACTTGAATTTCAGAAGTCCAAACAAGTAAAATGTAAATAAAATGAATTATTAAAAAAAGAGGATAGGGGTTAGCACAGCTGATAGAATCACAAATTACTTTTGCCAGGTGAACATATGGTAAACTAATCATTAATTTTGAAAGGGAAAAGTTTTAGTTTTAGAAAAAGTTCATTTTTAGGAGATATAGATAAAGATAATCCTAAATCAGGCGAGTATATATAATATTATCTACTTATAATTTTTAGTTCACATGAGAAAGGTGCATGTTGAACACCGACACCGTGGAAGAGAGAAAAACTTTTCTACAACTATTAATGCTCTATATTTTACAAGATTATATTGATATTAACTACTTATACTACTGCAATGAAAACGAGGTAGAAACGTTTTGATGAATATTTATATATATATATATATATATATAATAATATATATAATATATATATATATATATATATACACGAGGTCTGTCCAGAAATTATACGGCTATTAAATATCAACAAAACAAAAACTTACCTAAGGCAATTACATCTTCGTCCCTTTGGATCTCATATAATTGTTGCAGCGTCTTTTCTACTTTACTGCAAGTTCCTTTTTTAAGGATCACCATCAGCAACCTCGTTACGCTCTTCTTTATCTCATTAACGATCTGAAATCATCCATCGCCTCAAAGCCACGGGAAGTGGAAATGAACCAAATCTCAACTGTTTAAGGGCGGACATCTCTCTCTCTCTTTCTCTTTCTCTTTCTCTCTTCTCTCTCTCCTCTCTCTCTCTCTCTCTCTCTCTCTCTCTATATATATATATATATATATATATATATATATATAATGAGAAAATGTGTGAAAAGCATTAGCATATGAAGGTACTCAATGCTAAAATAGCAGGGTAAATGTAAAATCAGAGATTGAATATTATGGTGTTAATATTCTGTAACTGCAGTTTCATGCATATCAGGCAATCTTCAGGACAGTCAAAAATATTAAATTATTTAAACGATGGCTGTTTAGCGTTTATATAACGCGAAGGAATGTTATAACGCGAGATTTTATATTTAAAAAACATAAACATGCTTAGGTCCTTAATGCACGCGATGTCAAATGAAAAAAAAAAAAAACAATAATTTTTTTTACATAAATAGAGGGTGAAAAATTAATTAGGGTCTGGTGGTAAATGACATAATAGAAATTTGTTTAAATGTCTACATTTGGAAAGGAATTCGTTTCTCTTGTTCAATAATTTACAGCCGTATTTTAGACAATACAATTTTTTCTTCGATGCCAAGTCCAACCTTTGTAAGTCTGGACCTTTTTATAATTTCCCATTTTATAATAAGTGTTTTGCCGTTGTATCTTTAATGTGCCATACATATTTGAATAAAGTGGTACTGTTTGCATATCTTCTATTTTAACAACAGAGGATATGCAAACAGTAACCACTTTATCCCAAATATGTATGGCACATTTAAAGCTTAGATTGTGATTGTACCACCTAATTTTCAATTTTTTTTTTGTGGCACCAATGTAGGTTTTTTCATCGGTTGTTATTTTCTCTTTTCTTGATTGGGGCCTTATAGACGATGTTATTTATTAAACAATTGCTATTTAATGGGCATTTCTTTCTATCGGAACAGTTACATCTATCGTTCGGATTGTTTTCATTTCATTTGAAATGTTTAAAATGTGCTTGTCAATGATTTCTTTAGATTGTTCAAACAACAATAACTAATTTAAAAAAAAATATTCTTATTGAACTTTTTTCTCAATGTAGATGATTATCAAAGTGTTTTTTCCTTAATTGAAAAAAATTTCTTCGCATTCATTTTAGCGGTTCTGCTTTAAAACCAATGATGTTTCTTCGCGGTTTTTATTTCATTGTTATTGTATTTCTAGTTTTGAGTTATCCACAAGTTTTTAGGATGTTTTCATAAATCGTTTGTATTTATCAAATATGTCAGCCATTGGTTGAAAAATTGTTACGTCCAAAAAGTTTGCCTCAAAAAATATTCACGTTAAAGAATCGCCCGAACAATCGCAAGTTATTAAAACATTATGATCCAAAATTTCAGGATTTGGTTCTGGTTTCGTTGGAATGCTTTTTTTGTTTAATTTGGCTCACGATGTTAGCCTGATTCCAAATAGTAGATATTTGGATTACTACGCTCTAGGAAGTAAAGTTTGAATGATGGAGACACTGTTAGCCTCTGTTCCAAATAGTATGAAATTTGATTACAACCTCTAGAGTAAAGTTGAATGATGCGAGACACTGTTGCCTGATTCCAAAATAAGTATGATATGTGGATTACTAACCTCTAGGAGTTAAAGTTGAATGATGTTGAGACACTGTTAGCTGATTCCAAAAATAGTTATGATATGTGATTACAACCTCTAGGAGTAAAGTTGAATGATGTGAGACACTGTTAGCCTGATGCCAAAATAGTATGGAAATGTTGGATTACTACCTCTAGGAGTAAAGTGATGATGATGAGGACACTGTTAGCCTGATTCCAAAATAGTATTGATATGGTTGGAATTATACTCTAGGAGTTAAGGTTGAAGATGCTGAGGACACTGTTAGCCCTGATCCAAAAATAGTATGAAATGTGGATTCTACCTCTTAGAGATAAAGTTGAATGATGTGAGACACTGTTAGGCCTGATTCCAAAATAGTATGATATGTTGATTACTACTCTAGGAGTAAAGTTGAATGATGCGAGACACTGAGCCTGATTCCAAAATAGTATATGATAGTTGGATTATACCTCTAGGAGTAAAGTTGAATGATGTGAGACACTGACCCATTGACATTTAGTTATTAAAGAATTAATTTAGTTTAGATTGACTGGGTTAACATAAGTACCGTTTATTGATGCATTATATTTCCCCATGAACTAAGGTCCATCATAAAACTATTTATCTGTAATTCTTTCTGAATGCATTTGTTCTTTCTCTCTTTATTATAACGCGCGTTCGTGACCAAAGATGATTATCTATCTAATACATTGAAATGAACAGACCCACGTGATAATATCCGACGTCACTTCAACTGAAGAGATCATTAACCGTATAATAGTATCGCTAGAATACGAAAGAGACAATCAACAACGATAAATGTGATTTATATTTCCGTGTGTGAAATATATCTTTCTCTTTTCTGCCTTTTTTTTTTCATTTTATATATTTCCTATTTTCATTTTCTGTTTCTTCTTTCTTTTATGTTTTTCGTCGTTTTTCTTTATTTTACATATTATTTCATTTCTTTTTTTCTTTATTTCTTTCTTTTTTCTTTCCTTCTTTCTTCCTTTCTTTCTTATCTTTTTCTTCGTTTTTCTTTAGTTTTTACATTAATTATTTCTTTCTTTATTCTTTATTTTCTTTTCTTTCTTTCTTTCTTTTTTCTTCTTTCTCTCTTTTGTTTCGTCTTTTCTATTTTTTACATAATGCATTTCATTTGTTTTTCTTTTCTTTCTTTCTTTTTCTTTCTTTCTTTTTTCTTTTCTTTGCTTTTTCTTATTACATAATTATTTTCATTTCTTTTCTTTTCTTTCTTTCTTTCTTTCTTCTTTTTTCCTTTCTTCTTTTTTCTTTCTTTCTTTGTTTTTCTTCGTTTTCTTTATTTTACAAATTTTTTCATTTCCTTTTTCTTTTTCTTTCTTCTTTTTCTTTCTTTCCTTTCTTTTTTCTTTCTTTCTTTTTTCTTCTTTCTTCTTTGTTTTTCGTCGTTTTTCTTTATTTTTACATAATTATTTTCATTTCCTTTCTTTTCTTCTTTCTCTTTTTTCTTTCTTTTCTTCTTCTCTGTTTTTCTTCGTTTTCTTTATTTTTACATAATTATTTTTTCTTTCTTTTCTTTTTCTTTCTTTCTTTCTTTTTTCTTTTTTCTTTTTCTTTTCTTTCTTTTTTCTTCTTCTTCTCTTTTTCTCTTTTTTCTTTATTTTTACTTAATGATTTTCATTTCTTCTTTTCTTTTTCTTTCTTTCTTCTTCTTTCTTTCTTCTCTGTTTTCGTCGTTTTTTACATAATTATTCTTTCATCTTTCTTTTCTTTCTTTCTTTCTTCTTTCTTTTTCTTTCTTTCTTCTTGTTTTCTTCGTTTTTCTTATTTTTACTTAACATTTCATTTCTTTCTTCTTTTCTTTCTTTCTTCTTTCTTCTTTCTTCTCTGTTTTTTCGTCGGGTTTTTACATTAATTATTTTCATTTCTCTTTTTCTTTTCTTTCTTTTTCTTTCTTTCTTTTTTTCTTTCTTTCTTCTCTGTTTTCTTCGTTTTTCTTTTATTTTTACTTAATCATCTTTATTTCTTTCTTCTTTCTTTCTTTCTTCTTTCTTTCTTTCTTCTCTGTTTTTTCGTCGTTTTACATATTATTTTCATTTCTTTCTTTCTTTCTTTCTTTTTCTTTCTTTCTTTTTTTCTTTCTTTTCTTCTCTGTTTTCTTCGTTTTTCTTTTATTTTTAATCATTTCATTTCTTCTTTCTTTTTCTTTCTTCTCTTTCTTTCTTTCTTCTCTGTTTTTCGTCGTCTTTTACATAATTATTTTCATTTCTTTCTTTTTTTTTCTTTCTTTTCTTTCTTTCTTTGTTTCTTCTTTCTTCTGTTTTTCTTCGTTTTTCTTTATTTTACTTAATCATTTTCATTTCTTTCTTTCTTTTTTCTTTCTTTCTTCTTTCTTTCTTTCTTCTCTGTTTTCGTCGTTTTACATAATATTTTCATTTTCTTTTCTTTTTTCTTTTTCTTTTTTCTTTCTTTTCTCGTTCTTTATTTTTTACATAATCATTTTCATTTCATTTCTTTCTTTTTTCTTTCTTTTCTGTGTTTTCTTCGTTTTTCTTTATTTACATAATTATTTTTAATTTTTTCTTTTTTTTTTCATTCTCGCTTTTTCTTTTTTCTTATTTCTCTTTGTTCTTTTCATTTCTTTCTTCCTTATTTAAATTTTTATTAGTCTCTTCCTTTTTTGGTTTCTCCTTTTTTCTTTTCTTTTTACATAATTTTGTTCATTTTTCTTTGTTTTTTCTGTCTTACTTTTCATTTCTTTCTTTTTTCTTCTTTCTTTTTTTTCTTCTTCTCTATTTTTCTTCGTTTTTTTATTTTACATAATTATTTTTCATTTTTTCTTCTATTCTTTCTTTCTTTTTTCCTCTCTGTTTTTCTTCGTTCTTATACATAATTCATTTTCTTTCTTTTTTCTTTCTTTCTTTCTTTCTTTCTTTTTTCTTTCTTTCTTTCTTTCTTTCTTTGTTCGTCGTTTGTTAATTTTACATAATTATTTTCATTTTTTCTTTTTTCTTTCTTTCTTCTCTCTTTTTCCTTTTTTTTATTTCTCTTTGTTCTTTCTTTCTTTCTTTCTTTCTTATTTACATTTTTATTTAGTTTTTCTTCCTTTTACGTTTTTCTAATTTTTTATTTCTTTTTACATAATTCTTTTTCATTTGTTTCTCTCTTTCTTTCTTTTTTCTTTCTTTCATTCTTTTTTTCTATATTTTTACATAATTCTTTTCATTTCTTTTTTTCTTTCTTACTTTCTTTCTTTCTTTCTTCTCTCTTTCTTTCTTCACTGATTTTCTCCGTTTTTTCATTTTTACATAATTATTTTCATTTCTTTCTTCTTTTTTTCTTTCTTCTCACTTTTCTCCTTTTTTCTTCTTTTTTCTTGTTTTCTCTTTCAGAGAACCATGATTCCTAATTTAAATTTCCCATTTGAAATATATGTTTATCTTTCTTATTTCTTGCCTTTCTTTTTCCTATTTTCCTTTCGTTCTTTGATTCTTTCTGTTTTTTCTTCATATTTCCTTTTCATTCTTTTTAATTATTTATTTTGGCTCCCTTTTCTCCTTTTTCCTTTCTTTTTTATTTCTTTAACTTTATTTCTTCTTTCTTCTCCGTTATTCTTTTTCATTATCTTTTCTCGATTTCTCATTCAGAGAACCATTCAATCCCTGATTTTATTTTCGACTAAATTATATTTTTCTATTTCTTTATTTCTTGTATTTAATTTTCTTTTTTCTTTCTATCTTTCTTTCTTTCTTTTTTATAATTTTGTCTTACATAATTCCTTACAATCCGATTTTCTTTCATTCTTTCTTCATTTTTCCTACTATTCCAATTTTTCTATTTTATATTTCTTTCTTTCTTTCTTTCTTTTATAGATATTTTAAAAACTTTCTTTCTTTCTTTAGTTTTTCGCTTTTTTGACTTTCTTTTCTTCTCGATTTTCTTTCTTTATTCTCCTTTCTTTGTTTTCCTTTTATTTCCGTCTCCAGTTTTTTTCCTTACTTTCTCTTTCTCTCCCTTGTCTTTTTTTCTTTTCTTTTATATTTATTTATTCATTTCCCTCTTTCGTTTGCCTTTGTATCTTTTATAATTTTATTCATTCTCTATTTTATTTCTTTTTACATCTATTTCTATTTTTCTTTCTTTCTTTTTTCTTATTACCTTGTGTCCCTTTCTATCACATTTGTGTTCATCAATGTCTTTCATTCGTTTTCTTTTTTCTTTCTTTCTTTCTTTCTTTCTCATTCTTTTTCTCTCTTTCTTTCTTTCTTTCTTTCTTTCTTTCATTCTTTCATTCTTCCTTTTTCTTCGTTTATTTGTTTGATTGTTTCTTTCTTATTTCCTTGCGGAAATATTTTCTTTCACATTTCTATTCTCCAATTTCATTCTTTCTTTCCGTTTTTCGTTATCTATCTTTTCGTTTTATTTATTTATTTTTTTTCTTTTGTATTTCCTTTTTATTTCCTTAAGTGTTCTTATTTGCATTTTTATTTATCCATATCTTTCTTATTTATCTATTTCATTTTTACCCTTCCTGTAAATTTTTAATCTTTTACATTAATTATTTTCATTTTTTCTCTCTTTTCTCTTTCTTTCCTTTCTTTTTTTCTATATTTTTACATAATTCTTCTCATTTCTTTTTTTCTTTCTTTCTTTCTTACTTTCTTTTTCATTTTTCTCGCATGTTTCGTTTTCCTTATTTTCCATCTTTCTTTCTGTTTTTCGGATTCTTTTTTAACCTTTTATCTCTTTTTTTTCCTTTTTTCTCTCGTATATTTTCTTTTTTTAAGTTTACGTTTCATGCTTTCTTTTATTTCATCCTTACTCTCCAATCTTGTTCTCCATATTTTACGCAATATTTCATCTAACCAATCGATTCTCTCTTTCATTATTTTTTTTCTTTCTTCTTTCTTTCTTTCTTTTTTTCTTTCTTCTTTCTTTTTTTTCTCTATCCTTCTTTTTTCTGTCTATCTATTCCTTTTTCTTTTTCATTTCTTTCTCTACTTTTTTTTTTCCTTTCTAATTTACAATTATCTTATTTTATTTTGTCGTTGCTTTTTTTTTTTTTATTGATTCTTCGAAACTCCTGACATCAAGATGTCTTCTACTTTTCTTCTCCGCTCCCCCTCCCCCATTTTATTCCCCCTTTTCTACAAAACGATTAACATCTTCTTTTTTTTCCAACTTCATATCTTCTAATTCCCCACCTTCTGCCTATTCCAATTTTTATCATCTCCATTTTTGTCCTTCATCTTTTCATCTTTTCCGTCCTAATTAAGAACATTATCTGTTTTTCTTTTTCCTTTCTTCCTTATTTCTACTTCTACTCCGCTCTCTTACCGGCGCCTTCTTCCTTGCCGCAGTCTGTAATGCGTATAAGATATCTAAGTAATCATTATACCCTGAGAAAAACGGTTTAAGTCGAGTACAAGATGTGATTATTAGATATGAAAATAAGAAAATGCAGAAATCATTAAAGAAATACGTTCTCATCAGAGACCTGTTCAGTAACTGTCTCATTTGCACATCACAAAAATCTGCTAATGAGAAATAACCAGGAAAGACAATATAGCAGCGACAAAGAAAATAACCACCTATAGCAGCTTTGTAACTAGAAAAATAAGGTGCTTAACAAATCATTTTATTAAATCAATAGTTGTGGACAAATATCTGATAGCTTTTGTGGTTTGGTCTCGGTTTCTCTGTTTAATGACACATCAATCTTCGTGGGTTATTTAATGACAAAAATATATGTCGCCTAAATTCATTAATTATTAACCAATTAATTTTCAAAATTAGGTATGACTTCAATTAAACACATATCCTCAAAAAATTTTCCGCTTAAAGCCATATAAATATAAACACATTTGATTGTTTACTTAACCTCATATATATATATATATATATATATATATATATATATATATATATATATATATATTATATATATGCGGCAATAATGTATTATTGTAGCGGATTTAGCAAAGATTCATAATATCAAGAATCCTTTAAACTACCATTAATCAACTAAGCAAGTTGTTCTGGGTGCATTATTAAATTAGCCTTGTGCCAGAGTTTATCAAAGTTCCTAGTAAAAATATCAGCGTTTTTTTTTATTTCATAATCATGGGGAAACACTAGAAATGTCTTTCACGTGTACAGTCTTTAAGTCTTCGCCTTATACCTCAACAGAAAATGTGCCATTTACAAACCCAGAAAAAAATATTCTAAAACAATAAAAATAGGTTCGCTGTGAACTTAGAGAACGGAAAACCTGTCACCATTTAAACATGTCTTTCTCCCCTTTCGTTTGACGCGGGGAAAAAATCGTGTTTGGACATGGTACACATTGGTGATGAAAAAAAAATCGATTTTCTAAGAGAATCCAGAATTAAGACAATTATGGCAAGATCCAAGATCGCCTAGGGCACCTCAAACTGAACTCCCTAATTAACCAAACGAACTATGTGAAATTGGAATGCGCTTGGCTGAAAATCTCCGAACAGTATCCAAAAACTGGTAAAAGCGGAATGAAATCTTTGCAACCTTTTCACGAAAATCCTGACAAATTGATCCAAGATTTTTTTTATTATAACATCCTCAAAATCAAAATCCGCCCTGTCGGCTGGGGCGTTAGAATGCACCGACTGCACCTCTGCAGATGGGTAAGACTCCGCCAAGGGGGGCACCTGTTGGCCGTGGGTGTCGACCCGTGATGCTCAAGGATAGAGCCCGGGTGGATGAGCAGTTCATGACATGCAATACTCCCCTTGGAAACTTACTTAGGCTAGACGGACGGGCGGAGAGGCCCCCTCCGATCAATCGGCTGGTCACGTCAAGCCCTAGCACATATGATTTTCCCAACCCTATTGCCCTTATGGCAATCCCCAACCCCTTTTTATCATATGGGTGCTAGAAGGCGGTGGCTGCGGGTATACATGTCCTGGGAATGACGTTAAACTCTATCTGATGGTGAGGTTCCAGTTTTGGAGGTTTGGGGAATGTGGAGACCTCTTCATCACCATTGCTCCCTGGTCCACTCTGACCCGGAGTGGTAGTACCTGTGGAACATGTGGAAATCTGTGAAAACTGTGGAACATGTTGAAAACTGTGAAAACTATGGAACATGTGGCAAACTGTGGAAACAGTGGAACATAAAGGTCGTGCCAATCGTAATTCGTGCCCTTCGAACGATCCCAAAGAGTCTGGAAATGAATTTTGGTGAATTGGAAATCAGAGGAAGAATCGAGAACATCCAAACTACAGCATTGTTAAGATTGGTTAGAATATTCAGGAGAGTCCTGGAGACCAGATGAGACTTGCTGTTACTCGGCTTCCATTGAACCACCGGTTACGGCAGGTGTGAAAAACTCGAAAATAATAAGAAGAATGAAAAGCATAACATTCTCTGGGACTTCGTGATAAAGACGGATCACCCTATCCTAGCAAGGAGACCAGACCTAGAATTGATTAACAAAACTGGTATATTTTGTGGTTCCAGCAGATCACAGGGTGAAGATGGAAAACGAAAAGATAGACAAAAACCTGGACTTTGCCAGAGAATTGAAAAAGCTGTGGAATATGAAAGTCAAAGTGATACCAATTGTAGTTGGTGCACTTGGAACGGTCCCAAAAAGCTTGGATAAAAGACTGGAGGAATTGGAAATTAGAGGAAGAATTGAGACAATCCTACAAATGCATTGCTGCAATCGGCTAGAATACTCAGAAAAGTCCTGGAGACCTGAGGAGACTTTTTGTCATTCAGACTCCAGTGAAATACCAGCTAACGCTGGTGTGAAAACTTCACAAGGATTGAAATAATAATAATAATAATAATAATAATAATAATAATAATAATAATAATAATAATAATAATAATGCCATAAGGACAAACCATATAAAAGCGAAAATTGATAAGACCCAACGAAATAGTAAATGTAGACTTTGTGATAATAGAGATGAGACTGTAAACCATATACTCTGCGAATGTAGCAAACTAGCACAACGAGAATACAAAACTAGACACGACTGGTTTGGGAAGGTGATCCACTTGGAATTATGCAAAAAATTAACTTTTGACCACACAACAAAATGGTATATTCATAAACCAGATTCTGTTCTTGAGAACGAAACACATAAAATTCTCTGGGACTTTGAAATAAAAACGGATCACCTTATCCCAGCAAGAAGACCAGACCTAGTGTTGATAAACAAAAAAGAAAGAACTTGTCAACTGGTGGATTTTGTAGTGCCAGCAGATCACAGAGTGAAGCTAAAGGAAAATGAAAAAACGGACAAATATCTGGACCTTGCCAGAGAACTGAAAAAGTTATGGAATATGAAAGTGAAAGTTATACCAATTGTAGTTGGCGCACTTGGAACAGTACCAAAAGGATTGGAAAAGGGTCTGGAATGTTTGGAAATCAGAGAAGAATTGAAACCATTCAGAACCACTGCACTGCTGCAATCGCCAGAATACTCAGAAGAGTCCTGGAGACCTGAGGAGACTTGCTGTCACTCAGACTCCAGTGAAAGACATCAGCTAATGCTGATGGGAAACTCAAAAGAGTAAATAATAATAATAATAATAATAATAATAATAATAATAATAATAATAATAATAATAATAGTGATATGAATTGTAGTTGGTGCACTTGGAACCGTCCCAAAAGGATTAGAAAAGGGTTTGGAAAGTTTGGATATCAGAGGAAGGATTGAAACCATTCAGAACACTGCACTACTGCAATCTGCCAGAATACTCAGAAGAGTCCTGTAGACCTGAGGAGACTTACTGTCACTCAGACTCCAGTGAAAGACCATCAGCTAACGCTGATGTGAAAACTCAAAAGGAGTAAAATAATAATAATAATAATAATAATAATAATAATAATAATAATAATAAAAATCCTTTGTTTGCAAGCATTAATTATGATTTTTAGGAACCATTCCCGTCTTATAATAACGCTTTGTTTACACACAGTTATGTGGTTTCAACTATTCTTGTATAATAAAATCATCTTTTGCGCACTGTTATATGGTTTCCTGTAATTGATATTCTTTTCAAATCCATTGTAAACAATTATAGCTTCAAGTAATCATTCCGAATGCAAATAATTTTCAAACAGCAACATTCCATCAAGTAGTTCTTTCTTCGATGCTCATCCCAAAAGAAAGGTCTCCAAAATATTTAGAAATCACAGAAACGTTTATTATTTATAGTCAATGAACTTTAAACCATTTTAACCCTTTGCCTACCAAACTTCTCCCGCCGCTGTACAAAATGTTACGGAGGGTTTAGGATGGAGTTGGGAGGTGCACGGGCGAGCGGACACACACGCACACACGAGAAAAACAGCGAACACACACACACACACACACACAAACACACACACACACACACACACACACTGAGAGAAAAGGAAGATAGACGCTATCAATGAGAGACGGCGATTAGGAGCACGAAGTTAAAACGAAATAGCAAAAAGAAAAATACGACACATACATCTACCCCCACCCCCCTCTCTATATATATATATATATATATATACACACATATATATATATATATATATCTTATTATAATGGAGATTGTGGGTTTGTCTGTCTGTAACCGAAACTACACAAGTCACAATTTCCTTTGTTATTTACACAAATTCTCCATAATTTTATTTTTTATTTAAACCTCAATTATTAGTAAAATTGTTTTACATCATTAAGACTGTTAACACTATCTACATACTAATAACATGCAATTATATTTATATATTCAACGAAATAGCGGTTTACAGTGTGAATGGGAAGGCTAATTTGCATATTGATCTTAAAAAA
>CM042154.1:20100494-20102994 GCA_023376005.1 Doryteuthis pealeii
ACCATTGCTCCCTGGTCCACTCTGACCCGGAGTGGTAGTACCTGTTAGGGTCCCATCTATGGGTTAAATAGAAAAATGTATTTATAAAAAAATTGTATTATCCATTAAGAATTGATTTATACTAAATTTACATGGTTTTCTCAACAAAAATGTCGTTTGTACCAACCTCTTTAGTTAGTATTATACTGAGGATCCTCTTGGTGCAACCTAGGTAGGTCAGTCGGTAGATTGTTCGACTAGGAACCACATGCTTCCAGGGTCGAAACCGTCCCTCGCCAACTCAGCATATGAGTAGTACAGGGATCTGTGTGGTAAAGTGAGGAGCTGATGGTAAGTTTGTCGCTCCACCTCAGACACCAAAACAATCTCCTTGGTCTAGCGCTAGTGAAAAGTGTCAGTCTGGCTGATACCGACTTTAGACCCCCCCCCCAACGACTTTACTTATTTTACTTTATGTTATATATATATATATATATATATATTTATATATATATATAATATATATATATATACGGTCTGTTTGTTGTTATTATTCTCTCAATAACACCCCCTTACCTATTATGGTAGAGGCGTGTAGTTTCGCTTGACAAGCTTAATTTCGCTAGGATGGTCACCTGTGTACTGTGGCCGAGGCGATAAAAGTGTTTCACTAGTGTTTCACTGTGTCTGCTGTAGTCCCGGTTTCGATTTCTGTCGGAGGGAAATCGTTAGTATATACCGCTGATGAGACTTAATAAAGTCGAAACAGTCTGTACGGTATTCTACACATCGAGCCATCCTTTGCTGGGAATACACTTGTCAAGTTCATTTTCTATAAGAAAAAGTATCGAATTTTATGCGATACATGCGTTGTAAGTGCCTTCAAGTAAAAAATTTAATATATACTTTTTCAGCAACGTTTCTAAATAAACAAACATCCAAAATCTATATATATATAATATATATATTATATATATATATATATATATATTGTATATATAAGTATTAACTTACCGGTGGGTATAAGAACGATCGTTGAAGCGCACAATATCCAGAGGTTAAGGTTGAGAAAAAACAAATACAAAGTGCTCAATACAATGTAGAGCATAAATTTATTTTAAGAATGGAAATGAGTAACCTACTCGAGTTTCATCGATAGATTCTTCAGGGTTACTTTTAAATTAATCCAGTTTACGATTAATCTTTGGTGTTATAAACATGCCCGTTGGAATTTATATATATATATATATATGTTTTTAGCAAAACAAAAACAAACATGATAGATACACTTATTTCAATTTTTTCTTTTCTTTTCTTTTTCTCGTTTCCGGAACTTATCAACAAGTTTTTAACCCAAGGGTATTATTAGGTGAGCGTAATTGCGCGACTGTAGTTCGAAATTGCTTACTGCAATGCCGCAATCCAGGACGTTAACTACTGCGCCACGAGACCCCCCCCCCGAATGAAAGTAATAAACAGCAAATGTTCTTACATTTCATCCATTGTATATTACATATCTATGATACTTTAAATAACAATGAGATTTTAAAACTGACGAAATTAAAAAAAAACAAAAACACAAAAACAAAAAAAAATAAAAAACAAAGACTCTTATTGACTTGTGAATCTATTGGCAATCTCGAACCAACTTGATATTTTAAAATCCATTTAATAAGCAAACAGGATGAATAAATACGAAGACATGTTCTTTTGATAACAATGACCGAAGTTAAACTGTTATTTTTAAGATAGATTATTCTAACTAGCAATACTATGCACACTCCTGGCGTAAGTATTTAAGTTTTAATGTAATAAATATATTAAATTAGAAAAGACTAATGAAATGAATAAGAACACATATAAAAAGATTACAATTATTTCAATATATTTTAATTGTTTCTTTATAAAATCATCTAGGATAGATTTGAATACTTGGAGTATAAAACAATAATATTAGAGATCAATAAACACCAAGTAATTATTTAGTTAAACCGGTTTTGTTAAACCGGTATGTAATGATTCACATCAACAATTAGGATAAATAATAACTCTTTATTTGCAATAAAAAATGGTATCTACCATAACTCCTAGCGAAAATCAAATATTCAAAATTCTCGAGATTGGCTTAAAGGCTCTATATCGTTCAGCATTCCGAAAGTGATTTTTTTAAATTCTCTTCGAACATTTCTAAAAAAATTCTCCGTTTTTACTCCAAATTAATTTTTCACTTCAAAATAAATTTCACTCTGATGAAGGTCGAATTTTCTCTGTGTACGGAATATTTTCTATATATTATTTCATTCATTTGTATATTTAATGATAAGAGTTTGAATCGTGTACACAAAGAATCGTGTACACAAAGATTTTATTGACCGAACACATGTGTAAGTGATATTGATTAAATTCATCTTTATTATCAATTCTGTATTCTTTTCTTATTCATTTTTCCTCATATCGTCGGATCAATTCCAATTCCAGTTACACACACACACACACACACACACACACACACACACACACA
>CM042154.1:20107994-20135494 GCA_023376005.1 Doryteuthis pealeii
ACTTTGTATGTCTGGATATGAACCTGTACGCATCGGGTTTTGTATTTCTACCTGTAGAGTGGTGGTAGTGACGATTACAGAGACGTATTTTATAAGACTCCAATTGTTCATTTGGTTGAACTCTTTAGAAAAAATATATCTGAAATCTCTTCATGGATTAGGGGATTGAATTATATGTGTTTCCTTCTATTGCATATTCGTAAATATTCATATGCAAAGCTTTGACTTGAATAATGTTACGGATTTTGCTTTTAATCCTATGTTTAAAATCAGTTGTAGAAAAATGAGGGATTTTTTTTTCGTGTTTATAAACAAAAAGATAACGGTTCTGGTTTATTATATAGAAGAGTGTTTGCGTATACACACACACACACACACACACACACACACACATATGAGAACACACGAATGTACTGAAACGGCTCTGTTTGTTATGTAGATGAGTGTTCACGTATACACACACATATACGCACACACTCACTCACATCACACACACACATACATGACAACATACGAATGTATTGAAACGGCTCAGTTTTGTTATATAAGAGTGATTACGTACACACACACACACAACACATATATATATATATGTATATATACACACACACACACACATGAGAACATACGAATGTACTGAACTGAACGCTCTGTTTTGTTATGTAAAAGAGTATTCACATATACACACACATACACACATACAAACTCACACACACACCCACACACACACACATACATACACACAGAGAGGACAACATACGAATATATTGAAACGGTTCTGTTTTGTTATATAGAAGAGTGTTTACGTATACACACACATACACACATGCGCTCTCACACACACATACATACATGACAACATACGAATGTACTGAAACGGCTCAGTTTTGTTATATAGAAGAATACACATACATACACGCACACACTCGTACACACAGAGAGAGAGAGAGAGAGAGAGAGAGAGAGAGAGAGAGAGAGAGAGACATGAAAACATGCGAATATACTGAAACGGTTCTGTTTTGTTATATAGAAGAGTGATTACGTACACACACACACACACACACACACGCACTCATGAGAACATACGAATGTACTGACATGAGCACTCACAAACACATAGACTCACAACGTGCACACACATATATGCAGACACGCACATACGAATATACAAACATGGCAATACAGAAAATTGTACTTACAAAAAAAACAGTCACATGCACACACACACACACATACACAGAGAGAGAGAGAGAGAGGGGGGGAGGGAGAGGGAGACACACACACACAGACACATATATGAATATACGCACATCACAACCTGAGACTTACAAACATACAAACACAATGGACACCCACGCACAAATATGAAGATATGAACATGTCCACATCATAAAATACACTTACAATTACACGCACACACAATGTGTACACACTAGCTCACACAATCACATATATATAAACATACATGTAGGAAGCGCGTGGTGTAATGGTTAAAGTCATGGGAAATGGACTCGTCGCCCCGAGTTCAAATCCTGGACGTGGTAATTGCATTTCACTTAGCGCTAATACCCTTGGGAAAGGTATGAATCCTACTCTCCCTCCAGCTATGGATAAATAGTAGGGCAGACTGGGCTCTTTAACCTAGGTTAAGCAACCCGTCTAGGAGAAGGAAAACTCTGAATTCAAACCTGTTACACTCCGCTTAAGAAATTGACCTTGTGTAACATCCTGCTCGTGCGGAGGGGTTGGTATATATATATATATATATATATATATATATACGATACATTTAGGTACCCGTCGTGTAATGGTTATCGTTGTAAGTTCAAATCCTGCACGAGGCTGTTTGCATTTCAGATAGTGCTAATACCTTTGGGAAAGGTATTATTGAACTATTCTCCCTCCAGCTATGGCTCTTTAACCATTGGTATGACAACTATGGTGTGACTATGAATGTCGGGTCCCACAATTTTACTGACAACCAGTTTGGCTTTCCCGAATCTTTACAAAGAGGTTGTTCCGCACCGTGCGCTCAAGGACGTACAGACAAACACCGTAGTTCAAAATAGTTCTTTATTTTTTCATACGGCACATGCCGTGAAAACTTTTGTTGGCACGTGGGGACTTGGACATTTAACTAGACCAAATATCTTAGTAGTTATTATACTAAGAATTGCGATTCCAAATAACGCCAAAAGGTTGCTCACATGGGAGCCTCAAAATTGGGACCTGTTCGGGTGGTCATCTCAAAACGGAAAGACAGATTCTTGCAAGGCCTCTTTTGATTTGACAATGCTAAAATTACTACTCGCAATCCAAGACCCTACAAACCTTTGTCTTTTATTAAAACCTTTTTCCATTTCACTGCACAAACAGCAGTGATTTACTTATACATAACACAAAGGCCAAATAAGCACTCCAACCAATCTCAAAAATGCACTTACACATATATTTGGGGTTATTATAAACCCAAGAACTATTTCTTATAAGGTAACTTTTACTGGTGGGAATGACCAGGTCATAGGGTCCCTTCTTTTAGGGGGTAAGGAGGAAAGTGGGAAGTGAAGAATAAGCTCCAATTACCGTCGAACTGGGAAGACAAGGGAGCAAGCGATTGTAACTTAAATACAAACTCGAAATGCTACAAAGTCCACTGCAAAATGACAAAGTATATATAAGACTCCACAATGTCATTCAAATCAAGCAGTCAACCAACCAATCAGAACTCAAGGAATGGAATGACCCAAATCACCCTGATTCATGAATGGATCATTCTTGTTTCCTATTTATACCAGCTGTCTTGGACACTGCTTGAGTTCTACTTAGCTGCTGTTATTAAAACCAACAGTAGGCTAACTGACTTCAATAGGAGGAAGCCCAAACCCGACATGATGAATCATGACAAGACAAAATTTACAATTTACTACTAAATCTGCCTAAAAACAGTGTCAGCCACAATGACAACCAGTCTAGAATCTCAGAGTTTTCCTTTTCCTAGACAGGTTGCCCAATCAAGGTTAAAGAGCTCAGTCCGCCATACTATTTACCCGTAACTGGAAGAAGTATAGTTGGATTCATGACTTTTCTAATGATATTAGCGCTATGTGAAATACAAACGAAACCATAATCTATTGTGATCCATGTGATCATGATTGTTATTTAGTTATTCCCTAAGCTTCTTAGCTTAGTTGTGGCACCCAGTGAGAATCATATTAAAAAAGGACCCCCCCACATTATTTTATATCCCTTTTTCATCACCCATCATAATTGATTTTCAAAGATAGAACATTTTCATTGTGTTTAAATAGTGAAGTAGATTTTTTTTTCATTTCACTTATGTGGAAGCTACTCATTAATGTGACTCACATAACCAAGCAGCTGTTATTGATTTTCACCTCCTAATTTTGAATATCTTTATTTAAATCATTAACAAATATCAATTGGTCTTCCAGACCCTTAGTATTGTTCAATGAGAAATCTCCAGCACAAAATATCAAAAAACATTTTTAACGTTTGATCTATCACAGTACTATCTTCATGAATAATGTGAGTTTCTTTTTAGTCATATATTGTCTTCGATAAAAAAGGATTTGAACTCGTCTCGCCGTGTCCATTTTCTACAATGGTAACCATTGTACCAGGCGCCTTAGCCAACTATAGATGCTTTCTCGAGCCCATTGAGTAGAAATAGGTCACAATGATTAGTTGATGCAAGATTCACTATGATAAGGCAGCGATATAACAAATATAAAGTGCTCAATAAGTTGGTAGAGCAAAAAAATACACACGTGCAATCAACTGCAATTAATCAATATCTTGATTAATCCAGTGGATTTAACCCTGGAGATCCTTATGGTGAAACTCGATTAGGTTATCACTGTGTACCATTTTCATAATATATATATATATATATATATATATATATATGACCTCAAATTGTAAAGGGAGGTAATAAATAATTTTTTTTTATTTTCAAACAATTACCAAAATCACAAAATTGTCTAATTTTAATGAAATTTTCACCACTTTATTTATAAATGACTTAATTTTGTAATGAATAGCCTATTCTATTTTAAAAGGACTTGAAAAAATATTTTTTTTTATTAATTTGTATTTTTAATATATATATATACATATATTATATATATGTATATGTGTGTGTGTGTGTGTGTGTGTGTGTGTGGTGTGTGTGGTAAAGAAGAAGAAGAAGAAGAAGAAGAAGAAGAAGAAGAAGAAGAAGAAGGAGAAGAATATATGAAAAAACAAACAAACAACAGAAACAGTTGCAATATTTCGGTTAGTAGTCTTTACTAATAAGAGATTACAAAATATGTTGAAGCCCAGAGGAAAACAAAATGGAGCTTTGATAGGCAGATAACGACGAAGGATGCAGCACATGCCGACATTGCGAGATAACATTGAATGGGCATTCCTATAAAGCACAATCTTTATATTGATAGAACTACCAACAATCCTTCAACGGGTTCATGCATTCAT
The DNA here is from genome assembly GCA_023376005.1 of Doryteuthis pealeii. Taxonomy (NCBI): domain Eukaryota; kingdom Metazoa; phylum Mollusca; class Cephalopoda; order Myopsida; family Loliginidae; genus Doryteuthis; species Doryteuthis pealeii. The sequence continues at coordinate 20,112,492 of CM042154.1, forward strand.
AATATGGAAACAAATATTGGCTCTTTCTACTCGAACACTTGCGCCAAGGGTAAGTTGTTTAGTACACCCTTTCCAAGCATTTTTGTCCCTTATTGCAATCCATAGACGGCTGTAAACGACAAGCTATATGGTTGAGGGCTAGACGTACTTTAAATATGAATTTGGACATCATTACACAATCGGGTAATGAATTGGAAACCAACTCGGACATTGATCTCGATGTGGGTGGCCAGCCGGATAGAATAGATTTTGAACGACTAACAAGGGAAGTCCTTGAAGAAAGAAAAATGGCCAGATGGATCATGGTAGCACGAGAGCTTTCTCCAAGTATTACGCCAAAGTAGTTTCGATATAGGTAAAGGGAGTAGGTCCAAAACGATGGGTCGATCCGATCATTTCTGCCAATTATGGACGGTTTGCAGCCCACAAATATCGACCCTCAGAGAGAAATTTCTTTACGCCGTGGACTCCTTCAGGACGATGCAGGCTCTGCGAGCAAGAATTCAAGTGCCTCCGATATTCTTCTGATAAACGTCCAATTCTGCAGAGTCGTACAAGGAGAAGCTGAAGAATTGAATTGTTCATAGATCTTTCTCGGTTGTATAAGTTTATCAAATAAGCCAAAAAGTCGAATTTTGATGAGAATAAATCGTCATTGTTTTAATGACTTGGAAGATCTCAATCGAACGAATCATGAAAGAATGTTCTTGAAGAATAATCAAAGTTCCAATTACCGTCGAATTGGGAAGACAAGGCAACAAACGGTTTTAACTCAATACAAACCCGAATAGTCGCAAAATCTACTGCAGAATGATAGGGTATTTATAAAACTACACAGTTTCATTCAAATCAAGCAGCCAATCAGAACTCAAGTAATGGAATCCCCCAAATCCCCCAAATTCATGAATGGATCATTCTTGATTTCTATATATACCAACTGTCTTGGACACTGCTTCAGTGGACTTAGTTGCTGCTGTTATTCAAACCAACAGTAGACTGAATGATCCGTTCATGAATTTGGGAGATTTGAGTGATTCAATTCCTTGAGTTCTGATTGACTGCTTAATTTGAATGATACTGTGTAGTTTTATGAATACCCTGTTATTCTGCAGTAGACTTGCGACTATTCGATTTGTATTGAGTTCCAATCGTTTGTTGCCTTGTCTTCCCAATTCGACGGTAATTGGAACTTTGATTATTCTTCAGTTCTTGCTTTCGTTTTTCTTTTCGTTGTTTCTCAAGCGTGCCTGTCTTTGATTCTCACTGGGTGCCCTGTAAAATTGTCCTTGTGTCAGGAATAACCATGTCCAACTTTACTGAAGGTAATAGAAATAATATATAGAAACATCTTCCGATATGTTCCAAAAAGTTACGAGCATGCTTAGCTTGGATGAGGTTTTATTCACTTTTGTATCAGTTATTTTGACAAGAAACTTCTTGCTCAAGTGGATTTCAAAAATAGCCTCAAGCTCAAATCTGTTATGAAAATCAAAAATCAAAATCTTGGGTCAAAACTTGGGTACTGCTTGGATGGGGGATAAACTCAGTGGGGACCAACACAGAAGGGTTGACTGTTTCTATTAAATTTTTGATCATTTTTGATTTTAATCATATTCACTGAGATTAGAGCGGCCTGTTTAATTAGCTTGATACGTTCAGCTGATTCCCGGTGAGATGACGTCAATACTCTTTGGGGATAAAATCAGAAAGATTCATATAAGATATAAGGTTTTTTGGAGTTTCGCTTCTCTCGGTTTCTCTTTTCTCTTTTTCTCTTCTTCTTTCTCTGTCTCTGTTTCCCTCCCCCTCTCACTGTCTATCTATCTATCTATCTATCAATATATCTATCTATTAATCTTTATTTCTATCTCTCGTACTCTCTTTTTCCCTCTCACTTACACACACAAATATTCCCCTCTCTTTCTCTCTCCCCTCTCTCTGTCTCCCCTCTCTATCTCCCTCTCTCTCTCTCTCTCTCTCTCTCTCTCTATATATATATATATATATATATATATATATATCAATCTTTTTCTCTCTCGTACTCTTCTTTCTTCTCTCTGACATGCTCACTTACACACACTCTCTCTCTCTCTTTCACTCTCTCTCTCAAACTCTCTCCTCTCTCTCTCTCTCTCTCTCTCTCTCTCTCTCTCTTTCTCTCTATCTATCTATCTATCTATTTCTCGTACTCTTCTTTTTTCTCTCATACACACTCACTTACAAACACACACATATACTCTCTCTCTCTCTCTCTCTCCTCTCTCTCTCTCTCTTCCTCTCTCTCTCTCCTCTCCGTATATTATATAATAATATATATTATATATATATATATATATATCATCATGTCGCGCTAGCAGCGCGGATATTCCATGACAATGCTCTCTCCATCCGTCCCCATCGCTCATCATTCTCAGGAGGTCCCTCTATGCAGGCACCTGTATCCGTACAGAGCTGGCCAATGTACGTCATTGCTGTCGGCCCACACTGGGCGTGTCCATGTGTTGGCTTCCACAGTAGGAAGTCGCTTATGATTCGTCCTTGCTTCTCCAGCAGTGTCCCGCGTGTCTTGTCCGTCTCACTCGGATGGTTTGGGTTGCCCGTACAGCTGTTTTTCGTAGGGTGCTGTTTCCACGTCTTGTCAGGAATCACCCGCAGCATTCTAGAGCAGCTATTTCTCGTACTCTCTTTTTCTCTCACATTTCACACTCACTTACAAACACAACACCATCCAGACTCTCTCTCTCTCTCTCTCTCCTCATCTCTCTCTCCTCTCTCGCTCTCTCTCTCTCTCTCTCTCTCTGCTCTCTCCCTCCATTTCCTTTCTTGTTCCTTTCTCGGTAATGTGCCAAAATCCAACCAATCAACCAAAAAATCAATCTAATTTATTGGTATACATTAGTTAATAAAAATTATTTTAAAAGTTGTTTGAAATGTTTTCGGCATGAAAATAACCCACAAGACTTAGCCTCAGTCGGTAGAAGCGTTCGGGATAGAACCAACAAGGGTCTTCTAGTGGGTGCGATATCGCGCGCCTCGGTACTCAGCGTCTGGTAGCAACAGAGGATCCACCTCAGACGCTAAAATAATCTCCTTGGTCTAGCGCTAGTGAAAAGTGGATAGACTCCATGGCTGATACCGACATTAGGGCCGCCCCGACGACTTTACTTACTTACTTTTTTTACTATTTTTAAGATAACTATAGACTATTTTTATGAGGAAAGAGGATTGGAAAAAGTGGAGATATGAGGAAACACAAGGACAAAACTCAGACAAACTTATGTAGGATATATTTCGCTAAACACTAACCCACTCACTTGAACACTTCTCCCATCCACCCCCTCTGTCCGCCTTCCCCCTCTATAAACCCTTGTATGATATATTTGATAATCAATAAAACGACGGATGATGCCGAACTCAAGCTCTAGCGAATATAAAAACAATAACCCACCCACTTGACCTCTTCTCCCATCCACGCCTCCTATCCCCTTCCCCTCTATAAAACCTTGTATGATACCTTTGATAATCAATAAAACGACTGATGAGCTGAGCTCAAAGCTCCAGCGAAATATAAAAAAATAACCACTCACTTGACCTCTTCTCCCATCACACCCTTCCTGTCTCACTTCCCCCTCTATAAAACGCTTGTATGATACCTTTTGATAATCAATAAAGACGACTGATGATGCCGGCTCAAAGCTCTGGCGAAATATATCCTACATACGTTTGTCTGAAGTTTTGTCACTATTGTTGCATCGCGCCTTTTTCACTGGCACTAAATATTATAATGTTATATATCTCTTTCTTTCTTCTATATCTGGTCGTATTTTCTTCTGGCCGGCTTTGCTTTCTGATCGTCTTTGGTATTTCTTCTACCATCTTGACTTGGTCTGGAATCTTCTAAGATCTTGCGTCTGAGTTGACTTGGGGACTTCCGGTCTGGTTTTCTTTTTAGGGATTTCTCCTTATCAGACGCCTGTGTGATTGTAAGTTTTTAGATAATAAACAGCAAGACTTCGATTTACTTTTGATCTTATTTTATTGTTAAATCCCACCAGACATCTGCTACTAACATAGCGCGCGTGAGTTCCAGTTTAGGCAGAGCAATAATGGCCGACTTCTCTGCCTGACGTCTAACTGAAAACTGGTGACGCGAACGAGGTCCACGTGACTTCACGTATTTTGGCGGGCTTCGTGTAATTTTCCATGGAAGGACCCGGTCATGATAGGAAAAGGGTCATCCCGTCAGAATTACAGGGGATTGACATAATCTTATGCAACCGCATAATTATGTAACACTATTCTCTATATAAATTAACAAGAAATAATAGCAGCATAACCAGATGTATTTAATAGCGTTATTTTAAAACCTCGTCATTAATTTTTTTTAAAAGGCCCAACCCCTTTCAACCATTAGTCGTAATTAAATTGCTAAACTTGACAGTGAACTGCTCTATTGTCACGATATCAATCGACACACGAGCTGCCCTAGGATCACATACCTGGTAGGGGTTAGTGGTTGATTAAGAGAATGACGTAGAATGTAAATACAATCTTGTCGTTTTCATCTCAGTCTTTCATTTTAATGGTATTCAATGTTTCTTTTTTTTAATTTTTTTTTTTTTACTTGTTTGTTTTGTTGTTGCTTTTTTTCTTCTTTTTTGTGTTTATTTTATTCAAATTATGAAACTGGTATCTTTCTGTTTTCCTTCGACTAGCTACCGAGAATTTCCAAGTTTAATGAAGAACAATCGTTTTAAATCTCTGTCTCTGTCTCTGTCTCTGTCTCTCTCTGTCTGTCCTCTCTCTCTCTCTCTCTCTCTCTTCTCTCTCTTGTCTCTCCTCGTCTCTCTCTCTCTCTCTAAATCCGACTATCGCACGTTTTTCTCACATTCTCACGCCATCTCCCATGATCTTCTCTGTCCTCTTTTTCTCAGCTTTTTCTTCCTCTAACTTCTCTCTTTTCCACTCTTACACCTCTCATCTGCTCTCTCTCCTCTCTCTCTCTCTCTCGTCGTCTCCTCTCTCTTCTCTCTCTCTCTCTCGTTGTTTATTTTATTTTGGTGTCCAGTTTTCCGTATTAGGTTGTTTTATATCTCTCTTACATTTTTCATTACATTTTTTGTTTGTTTTACAGTCAACATTTTTGCTTTTGTTAACCATTTTATTTCCAATTTCCCCCCCCCTCTCTCTCTCTTCTCTCTCCTCTCTCTTCTCTCGTCTCTCTCTCTCTCTCTCTTACGAGAAAGGGAGAAATAAATTGATGAGAGTAGGGGCGAACAAAGTAAAGGGAGAGAAGAGAGTGGAATATTGGGGTGTACATTAGTAAAGATGTGGGGATTGATAAAAAAGAGAGTTTAACAAGAGGAAATTAATAGGGAGAGAAAGATATATATATATATATATATATATATTATATATATATATTATATATATATATTATAAAAAAGAAAGGTCCGCAAAATGTATTATGTTCCAGAAAAAAAATTTATTCTTTTTATCTTACATATGCGACACGTGTTTCTGATCTGTTGTCTTCTTATTATAATAGAAAATTTGCAGAAACACACACAACCTATCAAATATCGGACATATTCTGCCAAAATAATAACTCAACGACTGAAGAAGACAACAGATCAGAAACACGTGTCGCATATGTAAGATAAAAAGAATTTTTTTTTAAATTTTCTGAGAACATAATACATTATGCGGACCTTTTTTTTTTTTAAATATTAAATTTTCTCCCGTTGGAACCAGAACAACATTTTATATATAATATATAATATATATATATATATATATATATTATATATATTAGTTTGTTTGGTTAGTTTTGAAGGTTATCGCAATGCAAGTGTAAAAAAAAAGAAGTTAACAATGGTGTTGTTTGTTAACCTGGGATTAATTCTTAATATTTCGGGATAAAAAATCCCCCCTCTCTCTCTCTCTCTCTCTCTCTCTCTCTCTCTCTTCTCTCTCTCTCTCTCTCTCTCTCTAATAGTAACTTGAAACAATTACATAGGTATAAAATAACCCAGCAAGGGTTGAAATACTGCAAAACCAATCTCATTGTAATTCTTCTTCTTCTTTCACATCCTCTTCACTCACTCTCCTCATTTACACTCACTTTTCCTCTTCATCTTCTTCTTCTTCCCCCACCTCTCTCATCCTCCTCTCTCCCTCTCTCTCTCTCTCTCTCTCTCTCTCTCTCTCTCTCCCTCCTCTCTCTCTCTCTCTCTCTCTCTCTCCTCTCTGTTATATGTTTCCCACACAATGTATTTACCAAGAGCTGGCAGACACAAGTGAATTTTTAAAAACTGAGTTTAGACGGTTTGAATCAAGAGTTTTCTTGTTCCTAAACTTGTGGTCATATTAGGCATAGGATACCCTACTATCTTGAGAATCTGCGTTACGCCTCAAGGATACGTGGTTCAAAGTTAACTGACCTGAAAAACTGTAAAAGTTTTAAAATTAAAATAACTTGTGCATTATATATTTTATTCATTAATATTTCAATATTCATTAAATTTGGTTAATCCCCTGGTTTTTGGTATTTGTTCTATCGGGCGGGGTAACATACGATGGTGCGATTTAGGTCCATTGAGTTCGATTTAACCAGATTTGGTTTGTGCAGGTGTATTTGCGAGAAGCGAAAGACCATATGTGAGATGGTATTATCCAGGGCTCGACATTAACGCCGTCCCGTCGTCCCGGGGACGAAAAAAATTACATCCGGGACGATCAATACGTCATCCGGGACAGTTTGCCGGGGACGGTAAAATTTATTCCTAAAAGTTAGTACTACATTTCAATAATGGCCGTCCAGTGATTGCCCGAATGCTGACCTCAAAAGGCTACAGCACCGCAGGTCTATTCTCAAAGCCATGTAATGAATAATGGTGGAGGGAGATAGTTTAAAAGGACCGAATTATGTACTACTAACCCTTCTCAGGGTAACTTAAAGTAAAAAAAAAAAGTATTTTTTTTAGCTCAAAACACACTAGGAAATGAATTTTTTGTCCAAATATCCAGAATTATCACTGCTTCAGCTTTTCTTAATGTTTTATTACATGTTATTGATGACGGACAAGTATAGATGATGCTAATGAATTAAACAAAAATATTTTGATTTCGGGACAGTCCAAACCTTATTTGGGACGGTTCAAACCCCATTCGGGACGGTTGACAATTTTTGTTCGGGACGGCCATGAAAAAAGTTAGTGTCGGGGCCTGGTATTATCCATTCTGTCACAATGTCTGGTTTGTATTTATAATATTGATTCACAGTGCAATTATAATGGAGTATATACACAATTGTTCAGTCAAGCGATCAGAGATAATTGCCACGTTAACCTGTGTGCTAACAGGGCTACAAAAGATATTTGCGTAGGTTATAATGCTAATTATTATTATTTCACTCATTGTGAGTTTTTCAAACCAGTGTTAGCTATTGGTCTTTCACTCGAGACTGGGGGACAACAAGTCTCCACATATGGTCCGACCGCCCTGTCGGCTGCGGCGTTAGAATGCACCGACTGCATCTCTGCAGAGGGGTAAGACTCCCCCAATGGGGCCACCTGTTGGCCGTGGGTTGCGACCCGTGATGCTTAAGGATAGAGCCCAGGTGGATGAGCAGTTCATGACATGCAATACTCCACTTTGGCCCTATCTTGGGCTAGACGGGCGGTCGGAGAGGGCCTCTCCGATCAATCGGCTAGTCACGTCAAGCCCTAGCACCTATATGATTGCCCCAACCCTATTGCCCTCATGGCAAGCCCAAGCCCCTTTTTATCATATGGGTGCTAGAAGGCGGTGGCTGCGGGTCTACATGTCCTGGGAATGACGTTAAACTCTATCTGATGGTGAGGTTCCATTTTTGGAGGTTTGGGGAATGTGGAGCACCCCTTCATCACCATTGCTCGCTGGTCCACTCTGACCCGGAGTGGTAGTACCTGTTAGGGTCCCATCTATGGGTTAAATAGAAAAATGTATTTATAAAAAAATTGTATTATCCATTAAGAATTGATTTATTTCAAAACTTTATCGGCATTAAATGACCCACTGAGGTTGACATGCCGTAAAACAAAACAAACCAAACATATGGTCCGAATGATTTAATCTAATTTGCTTAAGGAATATTTTATGAAGCCTGTTGGGATTGAACGCCCGGGCTACCATGTACACTAGATACCCATAAAACCAACGTATATACACACAAAGTCGAAAATTTGTGACTATAGTAATATCTGTTTTGTTCTGTTCTGTTACGGCATTTATCCTCTGAGTAAATTTTCAACAAATATAACCGTTACACAACGAGCGCTTTTTTTACCTGGGCTAGAACAGAGACTTTTGACATCAGGGAAACATATTAAGTTATTCCATCTATGAGACAAGTCGTTGTTATTCTTCTTTAATTGCTACAATTCTATTACTGTTCGTGCGGTTAATATAACATAAATAACCAGTGGAAATATGTTCCGTCAATATTGCTGTCAATTCAGAAGGAGAAACACTAATTTTCCGCTATCGAACTTTGATCTTACGTCAGTTTCTCATAAATTCGTTCTCGTTATTAGCGAAAAAGACACGAGAACCACAAGTGGGGCGTTTAAATGGTTTTCCCTGACAGATGCATCTTCGATGTTAATAAAATATTTCTTGTGTTCGAGAGATATAATTAAGTAGTTTGTTACAGTAAAATCAAATTTTGAAAATTCGTCCGGATAGTTTGAAAACAGTTTGATAAAAAAACAAAAATGATAATACGTCTAAATTAAATTTAGAAAGAAGAAAAGAAAGATGAACTTGGAAAATATGGAAAAGTGAAAAGAAAGAAAGAAATAAAAGGATAAGAGAAAGTAAGGAAGAAGGAAAGAAAGAAAGAAAGAAAGAAAGAAAGAATGAGAGAAAGATAAGATAGGAAAATTGGAATAGTAGGAAAAAATGAGAAAGAAAGTAAATATCGGAATGGAAGGAATTATGTTAAGAAGAAAAAGTATAAGAAAGAAAGAAAGAAAGATAGAAAGATAGATAGATAGAAAGAAAGAAAGAAAGAAAGAAAGAGAGAGATAAAATAGGAAAATTGGAATAGTAGGATGAAATGAGAAAGAAAGAAAATATCGGAATTTAAGGAATTATGTTAAGAAGGAAAATTATAAGAAAGAAAGAAAGAAAGAAAGAAAGAGAGAAAGAAAGAGAGAAAGATAGATAGAAAGAAAGAAAGAAAGAAAGAAAGAAAGAAGAAAAGAAAGAAAGAAAGAAAGAAGAAAAGATAAAATGGAAATAGTAGGAAGAAATGAGAAAGAAAGAGAAAATATCGGAATGTAATGAATTATGTTAAGAAGAAAAATTATAAAGAAAAGAAAAGAAAAAGAAAAGAAAGAAGAAAGAAAGAAAAAGAAAGAAAGAAAGAAAGAAGAAAGAAAGAAAGAAAGAAGAGAAAGAAAGAAAGAAAAAGAAAGAAAGAAAGAAAGAAAGAAAGAAAAGAAAGAAGATGAAAGAAAGAAAGAAAGAAAGAAAGAATGCAAGAAAAGAAAGAAAGAAAGAAAAGAAAGAAAGAAAGATAGATAGAAAGAAAGAAAGAAAGAAAGAAAGAAAGAAAAAAGAAAGAATGCAAGAAAGAAAGAAAGATGCAAGAAAGAAAGATAGATAGAAAGAAAGAAAGAAAGAAAGAAAGAAAGAAAGAAAGAAAGAAAGATGAAAATAAGAAATATTGTAATGGGATAAAATATCAGAAAGAAAGAAAAAAGAACGAAAGAAAGAAAGACGTAAAGAAAGAAAAAGGATACTGGTCAGTAACGAATTATATTAAGAATGAAAAAATTAAACAGAAGAAAGAAAGAAAGAAAGAAACCAATCCTTACTCATCTGCTATTCGATGTATCAAAACGTGATGTGGGTCATTTCGTGGTTGGACGAATGGATTCGTATAGCCCACCATACACGACTTACAACTCAAGTTCACATTTTACTGTGGGTCAGTCTGAAATTTCCAGATTCATTAAGGCTATTCAGATACATTTGAGTACATTTGATCTTGTCATAACGAGCATGTGCTGTGTACGTAATATCTCTCTCTCTCTCTCTCTCTCTCTCTCTCTCTCTCTCTCTCTCTCTCTCTCTCTCCCTCACTCACTACATATATATATATATATATATATATATATATATGTAAACAACTTTTAGCTATTTTCAGCCGACAGTATATTTGGAGGATATGTGCTTTTAATTTTAGTCAGACCTAATTTTTTTGAAAGTTAATTCATTTATGTTTGATTAGGCGGGATTTAAACTACTTAAATGTGAGGCTAAACAAATCGAGAAAAATCAATCTCTGAATATATATTTCGACCTATTAGGTCTCATCAGCAGAGTTATATATACGAGGACCGCCTAACTCTGCTGATGAGACCTAATAGGTCGAAATATATATTCAGAGATTGATTTTTCTCGATTTGTTTAGCCTCACATTTAAGTAGTTTAAATCCCGCCTAATTAAACATAAATGAATTAACTTTCAAAAAAATTAGGTCTGACTAAAATTAAAAAGCACATATCCTCCCAAATATATATATATATATATATGTATCATAGAAAGGAAGGAAAAACTCAACACCGTAATTCCATAATAAATTTATTTCGACCGAAATTGGGGCCTATATGAATCTAAGTTGATTTAATATAGCTTCCCAAAATTCCGTCTCATCAGATGGTTGATCAAGGTAATTTGTATTGCATAACTGAACAATTTTACTTCTCAAAAAAATAAAAATAAATAAATAAATAATTTAAAAAAATTTTTTTTTAACATTGTAAGACTGTCACCATGGCGACAGGAAGTCAAATGAGAAAAAAAAGGATACTTTTCAAGGTCTGGATTTTTAGGGGGAGGGTACTCAGACCAAATTAAACTATGAATTAAACTATTGAATGAGTCTGAAAAAGTATAGAGTAAGGAGTAAACAAAAAATATATAGAATATAAAATATAAAAATATATAAAGAAATATATAAAAAATTATATATATATATATATATATATATATCATCATAAAGGTACACCTAATAACCTACTCAAGTTTCACCATAGCGATCATCAAGGTTAAATCCACTGGATTAATCAAGATATTGATTAATTGTAGTCGATTTTACGTGTGTATTTTTCGCGATAAACGGTTGAATCAACCGTTTATCGAAAAAATACACACGTGAAATCAACTGCAATTAATCAATATCCTGATTAATCCAGTGGATTTAACCCTGATGATCCTTATGGTAGTTAGGATCTTTCCATATGTTGTTTAACCGTAGTGATAGAGGTAAACCGTAGTGAGAGCTACTCACAACCAGCATATATATATATGTGTGTGTGTGTGTATATATATAGTTGTAGAAAAGTTTTTAGCACTACCACGGTTTCGGTGTTCAATGTACACATTCCTCATGAGGATCCTGAGAAAGGCGTACCTTGCCTCCTGAGGAAGGTGTACCCTGAACACTGAAACCGTGGTAGAGAGAAAAACTTTTCTACAACTACAAATGCTCTAGATTTTACAAGATATATTGAGCCCTTTTGGATTAACTACTTATGCTACTGCAATGAAAACGTGGTTTAACTTTTTGATGAATATATATATATATATATATTATATATATATATATGTGTGTGTGTGTGTGCGTGTGTGTGTGTGTGTGTGTGTGTGTGTGTGACTACGCCCACATACTGAAACCCCAAAGGGTTATTAATATCGAGTCAGCGTTTGTTGTTTGAAGTTTGGCAGCTATTCTGAAACTTATTTGCATAATGAGTGAATGTATCAAATTTAATTGCAAATATTATGCGTTCGGTTTAATTATCAGACATAAAAAACAAAACTTTTATCACAATCAAATACAATCTATTGTATTTATTTTGTACTCGTCTTCTTTTCACATTAAGTGACTACCGTTGCTGGAGATCAAGTGAAAACTCAATAAAAAACAGAATTTACTAAGCTTTTCGGCTAGAAACCACAAGGTTCCTAGTTCGATACCGGTCCTCGCCAACTCAGCGTATGAGTAGCACAGGAATCTGTGCGGTAAAGTAAGGAGCTGATGATAGGTGTGGCGCTCCACCTCAGACGCCAAAACAATCTCCTTGGTCTAGCGCTATTGAAAAGGGGCGAGACTCACTTGCTGACTGGCTGATACCGACTTTAGGCCACGCCGACGACGACTTAATTGTTATTATATAATTTTTCACACCAGCGTTAGCTGATGGTCTTTCACTGAAATCTGAGTGACAACAAGTCTCCTCAAGTCTCCAGGTCTCTTCTGAGTATTCTAGCCCTTTTAGGCTGATCCTTACGGCAACAACTATATGATAAAATGTAAATGTACACAATTTCCTAACCTCTAGGCATATGATATCCTAGACCGTTTGACATGCCGTTAAAATCAAACATTGCTTTCTATGAGATACAATAACAAAGCAACTAACATTAAACGAATATAAAAAGTTAATCGATTGAATTAATAGTAATAAAAAAAACCCCAGAGATTTTATCAAAGAAAAAAACAGAAAACGGATTATGAAAGTTGGTTAGTTTCCAAGATTTAAAATTGAGATTTAGAATAATTAAAATAAGACAAGTAAAACATAACAAATAAAAAGGAGAGAAATTGCCAACTATTTGTTCTAGTGTGGGGTCAAGACGCGTGAATTATATTAATACTCTTGTTCCTTAATCTTCCGACCGTTATCATCTTGCAACACTATAGTTAAATACGAGACCGCCCAAATCGTCCAAGATGATATGCAAAAATGTTTATCTGGTATCGTTTATCTACCGATTTCTTATTTCTTATGATGTTTTATTATAAAGAAAGAAAGAACACGCTAGACAGAAAATATATAATATGAAACAAAGAAAGGGAGGAGGGTAAAAACAGACAGAGGGGTGAGCGCGCGGAAGCGATAAAGCTACTCTGTTTCAATCGAACAAAGTGAAAAGGTGAAACGAAGGAAGGACAGAAATAAAGAGTGAGTGAGATTTAAACCAAGATTACTATATTTTTTACACATTGAATTATGCAATAGCTCTTAGGTAAACATATCAAACGTTGAAATAATTAAATTATAATCATCATCATCATCATGTCGTGCTGTCAGCGCGGATATCCATAACAATCTCTCTCCATCCGTCCCTATCGCTCATCATTCCCGGAAGGTCCTCTATGCAGCATCCTGTATCCGCACAGAGCTGATCAATGTACGTATTTGCTGGTCGGCCCACACTGGCGTGCCCATGTGCTGGCCTCCACAGGAGGACGTCGCTTATGAGTTCTTCCTTGCTTCTCCAGCAGTGTCCCGCGTGTCTTGTCCGTCTTACTCGGATGGTTTGGGTGATATGTGGCAGGTGGCCGTATAGCTGTTTTCTCGTGGGTGTTGTTTCCACGTCTTGTTCAGGATCACCCGCAGCATTCTTGTGCAGCTCCCATCTAGTTTATTCTCTAGTCGCTTAGTTGGGGTCCAGCAGGTGCAGCCATACAACAGCACTGATACGAAAACGAATGCTGTGTTATATCCACAGGTCCTACTAGTATCTCTTAGAGTCGGTATTCTTCCAAGCCGTAGTTGTATCAGTGCTACTGTACGGCTGCACCACTTGGACACTAACGAGGCACCCGGAGATTAAGCTAGATGGGGATTGCACAAAAGTAATGCTTGTTTGTTTGTTTGTTTGTTTTATTTTACGGCATATCAACCTCAGTGGGTCATTTAATGCCGATAAAGTTTTGAAATAAATCAATTCTTAATGGATAATACAATTTTTTTATAAATACATTTCTCTATTTAACCCATAGATGGGACCCTAACAGGTACTACCACTCCGAGTCAGAGTGGACCAGGGAGCAATGGTGATGAAGGGGTGCTCCACATTCCCCAAACCTCCAAAACTGGAACCTCACCATCAGATAGAGTTTAACGTCATTCCCAGGACATGTAGACCCGCAGCTACCGCCTTCTAGCACCCATATGATAAAAAGGGATTGGGGCTTGCCATAAGGGCAATAGGGTTGGGAAAATCATATAGGTGCTAGGGCTTGACGTGACCAGCCGATTGATCGGAGGGGGCCTCTCCGACCGCCCGTCTAGCCCAAGATAGGGACAAAGTGGAGTATTGCATGTCATGAACTGCTGAACCACCTGGGCTCTATCCTTAAGCATCACGGGTCGCCACCCACGGCCAACAGGTGGCCCCATTGGGGGAGTCTTATCCCTCTGCAGAGGTACAGTCGGTGCATTCTAACACCCCAGCCGACAGAGCGGCAAAAGTACTGCGTTTGGTCTTAAACAGATCGTGGCAGTAACCTTTCACTAGAAAGCAACTATAAGGCGACTCTCCCTCTATCACACCATTCGAGAAAGGTGAAAAACTTTGAAATTTTCATAAAAGTTTCAAGAAAGGAAGAGATGCTATCGAATTGAAATTCTGGCTGTGCCTACTCTAATAGTAATTATTTTTTCAACTGGAGGGAGAAACGCCGTTTGCACAGAAAGCAGACACAGTCAATAAGTTCGTATCTTATCGCTGCAAGTGTCTACTTGATGCATCGTTCTAACCGATAAACTTCATCACTAAATTTCGAATTAGAAAAACCAGAACGCACCAACCTAATCCAATTAAAACATGTCTCCAAACCAAGAGTTATCCCCCTTACTAGAATATAACTTAAAACAAAGGGTCTTCAATTGCTCCACTTGACCAAAGAACTGGATGGATATGGTTTCGGAAGACCGTTCAACTGGTCATTAAATTCAAGAGCCTATACACAGAATCTTTCCACAGTGGTTAACTTCACCATATTGAACAATCTCTGTCCAGAACTGTTAAGATTTGGTGGTGATTTTTCAAGACTTTTAATTGGTTGTATGTAGAATCTTAAAATATCCTTTACTTTCAGAAGAAGTTTGGCAATTTGTAATAAGAAAAAAAAAAAAAAGAGATAACTGATTTTCAAAACCGGTCGAAGTGTCTTTTAACTTTTATTGTTGAATTGTTCAATCTTGGAAGTGGTGAAATCATCATTATCATCATGTCGCGCTTTCAGCGGGAATATCCATGACAATCTCTCTCCATCCGTCCCTATCGCTCATCATTCTCGGGAGGTCCTCTATGCAGCATCCTGTATCCGCACAGAGCTGATCAATGTACGTATTTGCTGGTCGGCCCACACTGGCTTGTCCATGTGCTGGCTTCCACAGGAGGACGTCGCTTATGAGTTTGTCCTTGCTTCTCCAACAGTGTCCCGCGTGTCTTGTCCGTCTCACTCGGATGGTTTGGGTGATATGTGGTAGGTGGCCGTACAGCTGTTTTCTCGTAGGGTGCTGTTTCCACGTCTTGTTCAGGATCACCTGCAGCATTCTTGTGCAGGCGAAATCAGACTTTCGGTTATGAGGACTATTTCGGCTTGTGAGGGTGTGAGAGGAAAAAGAAAGAAGAGAAGAGAGAAGGGGGAGAAAAAATATAAAGGAAATTAAAGAATGTTGGGAAAGGAAGGAAAGAAAGAAGAGAAACAGAAAAATATAAAGAGTTTGTGGGATTTTACGGCATGTCAACCCTTGCTGAGTTATTTTATGCCGAAGATGTTTTGTTTTATTAATTCTTGATGATATTCAAATATTTTATTTAAGCTCAAATCATTTAAATAAATCTTTTCTATTTAACCCATAGATGGGACCCTAACAGGTACTACCACTCCGGGTGAGAGTGGAACTGGGAGTAATTGCGATGAAGGAGTACCCCATACTCCCCGGAGCTCCAGAATTAAAACTTCATCATTAGATACAGTTTAACATCCTACCCAGGATAGTAAGACCCTCAGTCTGTGCCTTCTAGCATATATATTGTTCTTTCTGCAGATTCCTGCAGTGGTAAATTTATCTCTTATTCATTTGTTTTGTTTTTTGATCCATAAAAAAATGTTTTTTTTTAAATGTATCATTATTAAATTTTTATTTAGCTTTTCTTATGGAAAATGAAGGGTAATTTTTTTAACCGCCTCTCAAATAAAAATTGAGTGTGTATTTTTATTGAATTTTGGTCTTTGCTTTTTCCTTTATATATATTATATATATATATTATATATTATATATATACTAGCAAATATATGCACCCTCTGGTGCAAGTATTTTAGTTAAAATTTTTATAATAAAATATGATATTAAATTAGAAAGGCTAATGAAACTGAATGAGAATGTAGATTAAAAGATTTTGAACAGAGGGGGTATGATTGAAAAATAGAACAACTTTGAAACTAACTCTTCCATCATTTTCCGTTACTCCCGTCTTTCATTGGTAAATTTTCCTAATTAAACTGTTTAGTTAAAATAGGAAGTAAAGAATAATATTACAGTTGTTTCTTCTTGTTAAGGGATTTCTTTTAAGATTTATTGAAGAGACTTTTGCTCATATTCAATAGGATAAAACCAAACAATTAGAAATCAATAATACTAAGCATATATTTATTAAAATCAAATTTTTAAGATCAATATGCAAATTAGCCTTCCCATTCACACTGTAAACCGCTATTTTGTTGTGTATATAAATACAATTGCATGTTATTAGTATGTAGATATGGTCAACAGTCTTAATGATGTAAAACAATTTTATTAATAATTGAAGTTTAGATAAAAATAAAATCATGGTAAATGTGATGTAAATAACTAAAGGAATTGTGACTTGTATAGTAATATAGTTTCAGTTACAGACAGACAAACCCACAATCTCCATTATAATAAGATATATATATATATATATATAACAAATAATCAAATAGTTTAACACAAAGACTTGTTTTATTCCTTTTTACTGTTTATTTTTTGTTAACTAATTAATCTTAGAACATAAGTTGTTCTACTTAATTAATGAAGTTACTTACACTTCCATTTTTCCACAAAAACAAAAAACAACTATTCATTAAGTATATGGATAAAAAAAACTTTAGATTAATAAATTTAAAAAATGGAAGTTTTTTTGTTTTGGTTTTTTTTGTTTTGGTTTTGGTTTTTTTTTACGGCATACCAACCTCAGTGGGTTATTTAATGCCGACAAAGTTGTGAAATAAATTCATTCTTAATGCATAATACAATTGTTTATAAACTCGTTTTTCTATTCAACCCATAGATGGGACCCTAACACGTACTACCACCCTGGGTCAGGGTGGACCAGGGAGCAATGGTGATGAAGGGGTGCTCCACATTCCCCAAACCTCCAGAACTGGAACCTCACCATCAGATAGAGTTTAACGTCATTCCCAGGACATGTAGACCCTCAGCCACAGCCTTCTAGCACCCATATGATAAAAAGGGATTGGGGCTTGCCATAAGGGCAATAGGGTTGGGAAAATCATATAGGTGCTAGGGCTTGACGTGACCAGCCGGTTGATCGGAGGGGGCATCTCCGACCGACCGTCTAGCCCAAGATAGGGCCAAAGTGGAGTATTGCATGTCATGAACTGCTCATCCACCTGGGTTCTATCTTTAAGCATTACGGGTCGCCACCCACGGCCAACAGGTGGCCCCATTGGGGGAGTCTTACCCCTCTGCAGAGGTGCAGTCGGTGCATTCTAACGCCCCAGCCGACAGGGCGGGGAAAATTCTGAATTCAAACCTGTTAAATTCCGCATAAGAAATTGACCTTGTGTCACATCCTACTCGTGCAGAGCGGTTGGTATATAAAAAAGTCGTCGAGGTGGCCTAATGTCAGTATCAGCCAGACAGCGAGGGAGCCTATAACCTTTTCACTAGTGATAGACAAAAGACATTGCCTTGGCGTCTGAGGTGGAGCGTCACACCTACCATAAGCTCATCACCGCCTGTGCTACTCATACGCTCTACCGACAGACCTAAACCGGACCACTACTTCTATCAATACACACACACACACACACACACACATATATATATGTATATATATATATATATATATATATATATATATATATATATATTAATAATGGAGATTCCGGTTTTTGTCTGTAACAAAAATAACGTCACTGCTTACGTCACATTACTCAAAATCGTCATAACAGAATAAATACACTCAAATTTGAACATGCAACATTAGACAGTCCTCATTGTTTTTTAAAACAAGTTTTGATAAATACATCACTGGTATTATATATCTAAATATAGTTTGTTTTATTTTAATACATATTTAAAGTTTACATTTCAAATTATTTTATCTTTTATTCCTTTAATGAATTTGATGATTTTACTTACTTAGGGTACAAACTAGCTGACATTGAATTTTTAACTCCCACCCCTCAGGCAATATGTTTCAAAAATTCATTTTTACATCGCCTAGAGTGCGTTTTTTATTTTGTACTAGTATATATATATATATATATATATATATATATATATATATATATATATATATATAGTATTATACTAAAGCTGAGCAAATTCAACTTTGCCAGCTAAATTCTATCCTCTATTCTACATGTATTGAGAGAGGGAGAGAGAAATAAACTATACTTATGACAGAGATTGGTCGGTCTTTGACTTAATTGTAAATTACGATAATTAGAACCAAATGAAGTGGGATTTTTTTCAAACAATGATTAGATTTATGATAAGATAATATTTTGAGATTGTTTTATACCATAGTATACATAGAAAAAAAACCTTTTGCTAGCAAAGTTGGATTTGCTCAGCTTTAGTATAATAATATTAATAATAATAATAATAATATAATAATAATATATATATAATATATATATATTATATATATATATATATATATATATATATATATAAGATTTGGCGTTAAATAACCCACGGGAATTTTTATGCCATCAAAAAGAATGACCTAACTTAAGTCTCCGACAACACTGGGTATTTCTGCTTTTATATCTTATATCTTCTTCCTGGGGGTGGAATTATTGCTGCTTATAGAGTTGATTACACGTCGCACATTTCAACTTGTTGAGTCTACCGTCTCTTCGAAATAAGAAATGGTGATTGAAAGCCGTTCTTCGGCGCTGTAAACAAATCAAGAGAAAGACTTATCGATTGGAACGATACTATAATTACTTTTCAATGAACAATGAAATATCTTCCTAAGTCTGTTAATAGTACGACTACTACTCACTTGGGTAATGAGAAATAAGAAGAAAAAAATAACGATAAAAAAATTATAAGAAATATAAATAAAATAAAAAAGATAGGCGAAACATTACCCTTTTTTGTTTCACTGTGTGTCTCTGTCACGAAGAGCTTAGACAAGTATCCTATTATATCTAAAATCTTGGTGAACATTAAGCGAGGGTTTTATTAGTCAGGTATTGATCGTTGTTTGCGTTCAAGAGATTTGAACCTTTTCAAACAGTGGGCTTAACATTTGGCTCAGATTGAACCACGCTTAATCTAAAGGACTATCTCTAAAGAAATAAAACACCTTAAAAGACAACTCATTGTTTTGTTCAAAGAAAGGAAAAAAATGGAGACACTGGCCCAAAGCTGTCGTAAATCACATACAAATATAAATGATTGAATTTGTATTATTTAGATTTTTCGCACTGCTGTCCTCATCTTTATGGTTACTAGCAAAAAAATATACACCCTCCGGCAGTAACTATCTAAATTTTGATGTAATGATATATATCAAATTAGAAAGACAAACGAAATTAATAAGAACACATATAAAAAGAATACAATTATTTTACTTACATTTTAATTGGTTTCTATATAAAGATCATTCATAGGATTGATTTTAATACACTGGAAAATAAAAATAATTTGGTTTGGTTTGGTTTGGTATGTTTTGTTTTACGGCATATCAACCTCAATGGGTCATTTAATGCCGATAAAGTTTTAAAATAAATCAATTCTTAATGGATAATACAATTTTTTTATAAATACATTTTTCTATTTAACCCATAGATGGACCCTAACAGGTACTACCACTCCGATAAAATAATAATATCAAAAGACCAAATAAACTAAATAATTATTAATCAAACCTGGTTTTGTTAAAACCAGTATGCAAATGAACCACACAGTATATTATGTAAACCTTTAGTTTTAGTGATAGGGAAGACAAATTGCAGTATTTATAATTATTTATCAAACCTGGTTTTGTTAAAACCAGTATGCATATTAACCACACAGTATATTATGTAAACCTTTAGGTTTTAGTGATAGAGAAGACAAATTGCAGTATTTTAGACGTACAAATAACATGAGCTGTTTTGAGACAAAAACAACTAAAATTTTCAGAGACATCATTAATAAATAATTAATTCTATGTGTTAATGATTTTGACTATTATAAATTAAATACTCAGTGATACTCAGTGATAAACTTGCACATTACCTGCGTGTATTATGACGTAAGCAGTGACGTAGTTTGATTACAGACAGACAAATACCGAATCTCCATTATAATAAGATATATACAAAGTTTGGGTAGATGTGAACAGTAAGTAATTACGACACCGAGATATATGGAATACCGCTTACTAATATGTCGCAGTTAGGCACTACGTCATGTGGACGCCCCACCTTTACTAATAGGCGATTGGATTATATATAGAGTGACTTCAAATTTCAAATAACGTTTTAGCGTTTATAACAATATGGAGTAAATATGAATTTCCAATCATAATCTTATATTAAGGAACGCCAATTTGAATTAATCAGTTGGAAGCCGTATTTTCAAATTGAGACATTGATAACGCAAATCAAACGTAAGAAATTATCTCGAATATACATATATATATATATATATATATATATATATATATAAGATTTTTGGATGTTTTTTTTAGAAGCATTGTTGAATTAAGTATATATTATTATCTATATTTTTGCTTGAAGGCAATTACAATGCGTATATCGCATACAATTCGATAATTATAGAAGATAATAATGACAAGTGAATTTCGGTAAAGAATTATTCGGTGTGTAGAACATCGTACAGACTGTTTCATATATATATATATATATATATATATATATATATATATATATATAAGAGAGAGTTTCATAATTTGCTTGAAGCATTGTGTATGTATTGGTTAGGAGGTTGATTTAGAAGGCTATCACAATGCAGTTTGGAATAAATAAAAAATAAATAATACGGTAACAATGGTGTTGTGTGTTGACCTGTATTTTTTATTATTTCTTGAATTTTCGAGGTAATACCTCTTTATCAAAAGAATTGAACTGAAGCAGTACAGCTATGGCATTTCTTCCTAAATTAATTTTTTTTTTTTTAAATTAATTTAGGAAGAAATGCCATAGCTGTACTCCTTCAGTTCAATTCTTTTGATAAAGAGGTATTACCTCGAAAATTCAAGAAATAATAAAAAATACAGGTCAACACACAACACCATTGTTACCGTATTATTATTTTTTATCTATTCCAAACTGCATTGTGATAACCTTCTAAATCAACCTCCTAACCAATATATATTGGTTCCTATCTATAGCTCTGCTGATGAGGCCTAATAGGCCGAAATGTACATACAGAGATTGATTTTTCTCGATTTGTTTAGCCATACATTTAAATAGGCATTCCCGCCTAATTCATTATTAATTAATTAATTTTCAAAATTAGGTACGACTCTAATTAAGCACATATTCTCCCAAAAATTGTCGGCAAAAAAGCCATTCCAAACATACCTTGTTTACAACTTATCATATATATATATATATATATATATATATATATATATATATATATATTATTATTATTATTATTATTATTATTATTATTATTTACTTTGGCAGCAAGTTATTATTCAAGCAGGTTTTGTTAACGAATACAAAATATTTCTACTATATAATTTTTAGTGTAGACGTTCAGGCCTTCTTCTTTTCCGTATATTGGGAACCAGTTGGTTGAGAAAATGTCACATATTTTTTACCCAAATCCTCGAAAAGAAAATAACAATAAAAAACGCCGACAAATCCTCGAGGTTATTGGCATCGAAAAATTTTTTTTTAAATAACGGAAAAAACTAACATTTAACACTAGTAGCAACAATTTACTAAACATCTTCAAAAACAGTAGCAACCCACCAACAATAGAAAGACCTAACTGAATAAACCACAAAGAAACCCTTTCAATTGAATAAAATTTGCAAAAATCAAACAAACATTCACTACAAATAATAATCTCTCTCTGTCTCTGACTCTTTAACCTTGGAGAGGTAACCAGTCTAGGAGAAGGAAAACTCTGAATTCAAACCTGTTAAACTCCGCTTAAGAAATTGAACTTGTGTTACATCCTGCTCGTGCGGAGGAGTTGGTAAATATATATATTCAAACTCATCTCAGCATCCAGTGCGCAAGTCCGGTGCCTCCAGGTGTAAGTGTCTTCTGCAGAACGTTACTTGTGAGTTCGTCCAGCAGTGCCCAGCATGAAAACGGCAGCAATAGCGCTTGTCTGTTTATATTATTATCTGGGGAGGTCGACCCTCACTGTTTTTCTGTATGTCTCTCTGTCTCTGTCTGTCTGTCTGTCTCTCTCTCTGTCTCTCTCTGTCTCTCTCTGTCTCTCTCTGTCTCTCTCTCTCTCTCTCTCTCTCTCTAAATCCGACTATCGCACGTTTTTTCTCACATTCTCACGTCATCTCCCATATCTTCTCTCCCCTTTTTCTCACTTTTTTCTTCCCCGAACTTCTCTCTTTTTACTCTCTCTCTCTCTCTCTCTCTCTCTCTCTCTCTCTCTTTCTCTCTCTCTCTCGCTCGCTCGCTCTCTTTCCCTCAGGAATCAGATGGTCCTGTTAGTAAACAAAAAAATCATGCTTAGAGGGCGAGCCAGATCTGGAATAAAAATAAAAACTTTTTAAAAAACTGAACAGACACACACACATAAGCGCATGTGCGCGCGCGCACACACACACACACACACACACACACACACACACACACGCATAATACCCCCATCCACACATACACACACAGGCAGAGAATTCGGAAGGCATGAATCAGAACAAATAGACAGCCACT
>CM042154.1:20140494-20143902 GCA_023376005.1 Doryteuthis pealeii
ATTTGCAATATGTGAAATGTTCAAAAGGAATAGTGTAGATATGATATGTGTAATGTAAAATGTAAAAGTTTGTATGTTAAGTTTGGAAAAGTTCGTTTAGATGTGGACAGAAATGAGAATCAAGTTTGTATATACGACCTGCTGAAACGGATTCCTGATGTTGAATGCGGTGGTACGATTGAATGGTAATAGTAGTAATTGTGATGAGGCGGTGGAATCGTTGGGTCTGACACCTGTTTCTTGGTCGTGTTCTATCTGGCAGCGAGACGGGATTCGCGTGTTTGTTTGTGGTCGTCGGGTGTGTCCGGATTGAGTGTGAGGAGAAGTCTGTGTGTTGGTGTTGATTTCTCCTCCGTCTTTTATAATCAGAAGATGGGATCGAAAAGTAATTAATTTTTGGCGCAAACGCACGGACATAGTAGTGAGCAATACTAACCTATTCAATTGATTCTGATTTTTGTGTAAACATTTGTTTTAATCACTTTTCCTTAAATTTAGCAAAAGGATTTCAGTTTGTGTGTTTGCTTTAATCACTTTTCCTTAAGTTTGGGAAAAGGGTTGTGTTGTGTGTTTGTTTTAATTTCTTTTCCTTAAGTTTGAGAAAAGAAATGTGTACGTGTATTTATTTAAAATTATAGAATTGTATTCTATAAACAACGACCAGTTTATTACAACACATGAATTTATTTCTACCAATTTATTAATACACATGAATTTATTTCTACCAATTGGTACCTATTATCGTCCTATCCATGGGTTAAATAGCAAAATGTGTTTATAAAAAACATTAGTATCCAGTAAGAATGAATTCATTTCAAAAATTTTGTCCGCATTAAATGACCCACTGACTTTGATATGCCGTAAACCAAACCAAACCAAACCAAACCAAAACCAGATAGATAAAACTATCCGAAAATGGAGGACACTAAACTAAGATAGAAAAACTTAACTGTAAAAGAAAAGAAAAAAAAGAAAGAAATGATAAAATTGTATCTATTTAACCCATTCCCCACCTGCAGGATGCCACAAGGAAAATTTTAAGTGGACCCTAACAGGTTTGAATCCAGAGATTTCCTTCTTCTAGACCGGTTGCGATACGAAGATTAAAGAGCCTAGTCTGCCCTTCTATTTACCCATAGCTGGATAGAGAATAATTGTATCCATACCTTTCCAGAGAGTAATAGCCCCATGGAAGAATGCAAGCAAGCTCGTCCAGGATTTGAACTCGGTTCGCTACCTCCATATCCTACAACCATAACCATTACAAGACGAGCGCTGCCTACATAAGACGAATATGCAAAAAGATACAAAAGTAAGAGAAAGAAACTGAAGAAAAGATGAATTTGAATTAACTTAAATAAAAAGAGGCAAATCAGAAAATCTCAGTGATGAAACGAGGACATATACCTTCAGCGAGACTTGAACGTGAGGTGAATTTCTGTCTCTCTCTAGCCCTCTTATCCATTCTGCATACGTAAAGATTCCAACTATATACTTAGGCCCAAAGTCACTACACAGTTGCTGAATATGAATAATAGATGGAAGTGCACGCCCAAAAAAAGAAAAAATGATTATTTACTTTTAATAGAAAAAAACAAAACTTTTTCCACAACACGTCATGTTTCTTTGTATTTTTTTTAATATCCTGTGATTGTTTTCCTGACATTTAAATATTATCTTCATTTCTTTCTTTTCTTTCTATCTTTTTTTAATTTCTTTCTTTCTTTCTTTTTTTAATTTCTTTCTTTCTTTCTTTTTTTCATTGCTTTCTTTCTTTCTTTCTTTCTTTTTTTCATTGCTTTCTTTCTTTCTTTCTTTATTTTATTTCTCTCTTTCATTTCTTTCTTTCTTTTTTTAATTTCTTTCTTTCTATCTTTTCTTTCTTTCTTTCTTTCTTTCTTTTATTTCGTTCTTTTATTTCTTTCTTTCTTTTAGTTCTTTCTTTTATTTATTTCTTTTATTTATTTATTTATTTATTTATTTAATTTATTTATTTCTATCTTTTCTTTTTTTCTTTCTTTCTTTTTTTCTTTCTTTTCTTTCTTTCTTTTCTTTCTTTTCTTTCCTACTTTTCTTTCTTTCTTTTATTTCGTTCTTTTATTTATTTATTTCTTTTATATATTAATTTTATTTCTTTCTTTTATTTATTTCTTCCTTTCAATCTTTTTTTCTTTCTTTCTTTCTTTCTTTTATTTATTTATTTATTTTCTTTCTTTCTTTCTTTCTTTTATTTATTTATTTATTTATTTTCTTTCTTTCTTTCTTTCTTTCTTTCTTTTATTTATTTATTTTCTTTCTTTCTTTTATTTATTTCTTTTATTTCGTTCTTTTATTTCTTATAATTATTTCTTTCTTCTATTTCTTACTTTCTTTCTAACTTTTTTCATTTCTTTCTTTTTTTCATTTCTTTTATTTATTTATTTATTTCGTTTCTTTCTTTCTTTCTTTCTTTCTTTCTTTCTTTCTTTCTTCCTATCTTTTTTCATTTCTTTCTTTCTTTTATTTCGATCTTTCTTTTATTTATTTCTTTTATTTATTTATTTTATTTATTTCTTTTATTTATTTATTTCTTTCTTTCTTTCAATCCTTTTTCTTTCTTTCTTTCTTTCTTTCTTTCTTTTATTTCTTTCATTCTTTCTTTTATTTCTTTCTTTCTTTCTTTCTTTCTTTCTATCTTCTTTTTTTCATTTCTTTCTTTCTTTCTTTTCTTTCTTTTCTTTCTTTCTTTCATTCTTTCTTTTATTTCTTTTATCTTTCTTTCTTTTTCTTTCTTTTTTTTTTTTTTTTTTTTTCATTTCTTTTCTTTCTTTTCTTTTTCTTTCTTTCTTTCTTTCTTTCTTTTTCTTTCTTATTTCTTTCTCTCTTTCTTTCCTATCCTCAAATCTTAATCTCCCCCTTTTTTTTTTTTTTTTTTTTTTTTTTTTTTTTTTTTTTTTTTTTTTTTTTTTTTTTTTTTTTTTTTTTTTTTTTTTTTTTTTTTTTTTTTTTTTTTTTTTTTTTTTTTTTTTTTTTTTTTTTTTTTTTTTTTTTTTTTTTTTTTTTTTTTTTTTTTTTTTTTTTTTTTTTTTTTTTTTTTCTTTTTTTTTTTTTTTTTTTTTTTTTTTTTTTTTTTTTTTTTTTTTTTTTTTTTTTTTTTTTTTTTTTTTTTTTTTTTTTTTTTTTTTTTTTTTTTTTTTTTTTTTTTTTTTTTTTCTTTTTTTTTTTTTTTTTTTTTTTTTTTTTTTTCAAATTCTTTTTCTTCTCTTATTATCTCTTTTCCCTTTTTCTTTTATTTCTTTTCTTCTCTTTTTAAATTATCAAATTATATTTTATTATATCTATTATTTTTTTCCTTTCTTGTATTATTTCTTCTTCTTTTCTTTTATTTTTCTTTCCTTTCATTTCTTTTCTTCTTTCTTTTAAATTTAT
>CM042154.1:20144002-20156502 GCA_023376005.1 Doryteuthis pealeii
AGAAAAGAAGAAGGAAGAAGGAAGAAGAAGAAGAAACGAAGACAAAAGAAGAAGAAGAAAGAAGAAAGAAGAAGAATGAGACAAAAGGCACAAATTTTTAAAAAAAAATTTAAAATCTAAAAAAATACCACTACAGTAATAATATTTAAATTATTAAACAGGTTGTCTTCGGTGACAAGCTGGGGGAGGTAGCAATTATTCTTTAGTTGGAATAAATTAGATCAACTAATTAGGACTGAGCCTATGCTAGTAGGACCACACAAGTGGAGTTTAATAGGTTTTCGGTTTTTGACAATTTAATAACTTCTCTTTATTTGAACTTCAACCATTATTTATTCTCCTAGTACTGGTGGTGCCCGCGCCGAACTAACCAAGGTTTTAAAGAACAGAAAAAATTTAAAAAAAGAGTCCCCACGTCGTGTTTGTCTCTACTTATTTTTTTTTACCCATGGTGACTGATGAGGGGAGTAGTCTTTGGATACGATTCATAGGCTTTTTTCTCATTTGGTATTCACGCCTATACAAACTACTGTCTGTGAACGTGTTAGGCTTCAGTCCGGATACTTTGAAACTCAGTATCTCCGACGAGTCGTCCCATTTTCTACACACTAACCATGCATCACGGCCTTCAACTGCCTTGGACATTTATGGGAATGGAATTGGGCAACAGTTTTAAACAAACGGCAGACAGTGAAAGAACATATAAAACAATTGAATAATAAAAATTAATATACAAAAGCTGGAGGACAGTGTGAATTTATAACGCGGGAAATTATGTTATAATTGAAAAGAAATATGTACATTTAAGGAAGAAGATTTTAATAACAGAAAAAGCATATAAATAAGTTTAATGTATATTTCGACTAACTCGAGTAAAAAGAATTAAGAGGAATGTGGATTGTCTCTTTGAAGATCGTGTGCGTTAGATGTGCCTGGCGTGATTTAGTTGAACGGCAGACTCGGTAGGGAAACTGAGGAGGTTGTGAAAGAACCCTTTTATCACCCATTTACACCCAGACCTACTCTTGAAATCGGACTAGTGATATTACAACCTGTTAGGGGTCACATTAATTTTTTAGTTAAATAATAGAATAAAATATGTTTAAAAAAATAAGTTTAAAAAAATTTATACTCAACAAGAATTGATAAAAACAAAACGTCTTCGGTTTAGTATATAAAAATAAATTAATAAAATGAAACAGGGAAGGGATAGCCACTCATGTTTAATTAAATTCAACCAAATAACAACCCAATGTAAGTCAGACATTATTTAGTAATATTTAAACCCATAGCTTGGGAAAGGTGTGGGGTTTCATAACTTGCATTAGAAATGCGAGGAAAAAGAAAAAAAAAGATATAGGACATACGAACACCCGAAGACAGGAAAATGCAAGAAAAAAAGAAACAAACCCGGAAAAAAAAGAAGAGTTTGCAAAGATTTTTTTTTTATATTTTTTAAAAACCAAAGAAGAAACAAAAAAAAAAGTTTTTTTTATTTATAAAGAACCGAAACAGGAAATAAATACAAATTAGAAACACAAAAACAAATGAATAAAGAAGTTTGTTGAAAGGAAGTTTAAGTCAGAAAGAAGAGAAAAGAAAGAAAAAAAAAAAAAAAAAAAAGGAGGCAAGAAAGAAAAAATTGTGGGGGGCAAGAGAAAAATATTGACAAGAGGAGGAAGGAAACCATAGAAAATAGGGAAAAAAGGAAATAGATGGCCCCATTAGAAAGAAAAGAAAAAGAAGAAAAGAAAGAAAAGAAAAAGAAAGATGATTGATATTGGTGAAAAAATAAAGAATGTCAGGAAAAGAACGAATAAAGAAAAAATAAGGCAAAAAAAAAAAGAAAGAGGAGAGAAGGGAGAAAGGAGAAAAAAGTGAGGGAAAGCCAAAAAAGGAAAAATAATTGGCCATAGACAGAAAAAAAAGAAAAGAAGAAAAGAAAAGGAAAAGAAAGACGAAAGAGGGGGAGAACGGGTAAAAGCCAGAAGCAGGAGGAAAGGGGAAAATGATCTAAGAAAAAAAAAAGAAAGAAAAAAAAAAAAAAAGAAAAAAATGATGATAGAAAAAAAAAAATATATTAATTGCAAAAAAAGAATGGTTAGAAATAAATATAAATAAGAAAAGAAAAAGGAAAATGATTGTCGTGGTGAAAAGAAAGGAAGAGGAAGTCCAGAAAAGAAGGAGAGAAAGAAAGAAAAAAAAAATAAAAAAGGGAAGAAAAATATGAAAGGAGAGGAAGAAAAAGAAAAGAAGACATAGAAAATAGGAAAAAAAAAAAATATGTGCCATTGAAAGAAAGGAGAAAAAGAAAAGAAAAGAGAAAAAGAAAGAGACAAGAAAGAAAAAAAAGAGAAAATGATCGGAGGAGGGAAAAGGAAAAAGAAATTAAAGCGTCAGAAGAGAAGAGAAAGAAAAGCGAAAGAAGAAGAAAAAGAAAAAAAAAAAAGGACAAAAGAAACAAATATGAAAGATGGGGAGAAAGGAAGCAAAACGGCAAAAAAATAATAAAAAGGAAAAAAAATGGCCCGAAGAAGAAAAGAAAAGAAGAAAGAAAGAGAAAGAAAAAGAAAAAAGAAGAAAAAAAAAAAAAAAATAAAACGGAATTGGTAAACAAATCAGGGAAAGAAGAAAGAAAGGAAAAAACGAAAAAGAGCGAAGTTAGTAAAGCAGAAAGAAAGGGAAAAAAAGGAAATGATAAGAAAGAAAGAAAGAAAAAAAAAGAATGATAGAAAATAAAATTATAATTAAAAAAAAGAATGTTAGAAAGAAAAGAAAGAAAAAGAAAGAAAGAAAGAAAAAGAAAATGATCGGTGAAAAAAGAAATTAAGTCAGAAAGAAGAAAAGAAAGAAAAAAGGAAAGAAAAAAATGAAAGAGTGAAGAGAAAGCAAAAAGGATAGAAAAAGGAAAATGAGGACTGGAGAAAGAAAGAAAGAAAGAAAGAAAGAAAGAAAGAAATATGAAATGATTGGTGAAGAAAGGAAGTCAGGAAAGAAGAGAGAAAGAAAAAAGAAAGAAAAATGAAAGAGTGAAGGGAAAGCAAAAAGGAAGAAAAAGGAAAATGAGAGCCGTAGGAAAGAAAGAAAGAAAGAAAGAAAGAAAGAAAGAAAGAAAGAAGGAAATATGAAATGATTGGTGAACAAAGGAAGTAAGTCAGAAAGAAGAAAGAAAGAAAAAAAGGAAAGAAAAAATTAAAGAGGGAAGGGAAAGCAAAAAGGATAGAAAAAGGAAAATGATGGCCGTAGAAAGAAAGAAAGAAAGAAAGAAAAAAAGAAAAAAAAAGGAAAGAAAAATATGAAAGAGAGAAAGGAAAGCAAAACGGAATAAAAAGGAAAATGATGACCGGTGAAAGAAAGGAAAAAAAACGTATGATAAGAGAAGAGAAGAAATGAATATTCAGAAATATAATTTATGCAGACTGGGAGTAAAAATTCCCAGAAAATAGCGATTGACGTCAATGCTATGTAAACATTTCAGAACTTGTTAATTTCTGGGATTATATTCTCCATCTTTTTGCTTTATATTGAACAGTCTCAACTAGCTAAAATACCCGTCTCCGTAGGGTAAGATTCAATACATACACTGTAATTGCTGATATTTACATTTTGGTTATTTCCTATAACTCCAACATAAACAAAGGGGAACCACTCTTGACTGATAAATTATTTATTTATTTATTGGTCTTTTTGGTAAAAACACATCGGTAATTATCTTTCAACGTGGAACTGGAAGTAATATTAATCTTTCACAGTTTTAAATACATTACTCACACAACACACACACACACATACACTCACAAACACACAAATAGAGAGAGAGAGAGAGAGAGAGAGAGAGAAAGTGGGAAAGAAAAGATATATAATATATATATATATATATATATATATATATATATATATATAGTATGACAAAAAGTAATAAGACAAGCAGAAATATTTCTTATATGTTGTTTATTCTCAACTAGTTTCGACCTTAGGTCATTGTCTGGAGAAAAATTTTTATTTGAAGAAATTGTTTATATATTTTTGAAAGGGAGTATTATAGAAGAACTATAAAAATTGAAGTGTTTTTGAGGGTTTGACATGCTATTAAAATCCGGGTAGACGAGTGTGTTAGTAGTAGCATGTCCATTTGTTCCGTGAAGAACCTCTATGAGGTGGGTTATTTTTTTAATGCTCTTATATATGTGAGGGAGGGTTCGTGGGAGTTGTGTATATGACTATATTACTTATTTATTACTTATTTATTATATTACTTATTTATTTTATATATATATATATATATATATATATATATATATCCTTTGCCAAACGGAATAAATTTAAAAATAAAAAATAAATAATAAAAAATAAAGCATTTTTTTCAAAGTTAAAAAAACGTTCTATTTTTAACGAATAAAGGGAAGCAACTTCGTTGGCATTACTACAAAAAAATACAAATTTTGAAAATATTTATTTTTAGTAATTCTGGACTATAACAGCGTCCGCAAAAACTAACCGACGTTATTTACAATCCAAAATGTGACATTGAGTAAAGAACTCCAACAAACACCATAGGATATTGCTCCACAGCCTGATGATTGCTATTTAGCATGAAACCGTGGTCGCTGTTAATAATGAACATTGATCTGTGAAAACATTGTAAAATAAATAAATATTAGCTCTTACAAACTGTGATTGAGCACTGTTTTTTCTTTGTTTCATCGCAAAAAAAAATGTTGTTTTTACATATACCTACATAATATATATATATTATATTATATATATATATATATATATATATATACAAGGTGGAATATTTCCTATAAGTTTAACATGATCAAAAGGGAACCACTCTTGACTGATAAATTATTTATTTATTAATCAACTAGGAAAAAAGAAGACGAAGTTAGGGTTACGGTTTAGGGTTAGGGTTTAGGGTTAGTTTAATGGGAAAATAAATAGATAATTTATCAGTCAAGAGTGGTTCCCCTTTCTTTATGTTAGAGTTATAGGAAATAACCTACATTTTAGTTTGTAATTTAGGCTGAACTTCAAAGCTATGTGAACATTTTGGAACTACTTTGTCAGTTTCTGAATAATACTCTCCATAGAATTGCGTTTTATCCACATTCTCTCTACTAGCTGATATACCCGTCTACGTAATGTAAGATTCAATATATATATTTACCAACCCCTCCGCACGAGCAGGATGCGACACAAGTTCAATTTCTTAAGCGGAGTTTAACAGGTTGGAATTCAGAGTTTTCCTTCTCCTAGACCGGTTGCCTAACCAAGATTAAAGAGCCCGGTCTGCCCTACTATTTACCCATAGCTGGAGGGAGAGTAGGATTCATACCTTTCCCAAGGGTATTAGCGCTAAGTGAAAATGCAATTACCACGTCCAGGATTTGAACGCGGGGCGACGTGTCCATTACCCATGACTTTAACCATTACACCACGCACTTCCTACGTAAGATTCAATATATGCATTATGAGCGCTCATATTCCAATTTTTGTTGTCAATTTAGACCGAACGTCAAAGCTATGTGAAATGATCTAATAGCAATAAGCTATGTAGAATAATCATACTAAGTCCAATTACCGTCGAATTGGCAAGACAAGACAGCAAGCAGTCGTAACCCAATACGATTCTGGTATGCTGTAAAGACCACTTCAAAGTGGCAGGATTTATGGAGTCTCAGAGGATCATACAAACCAAGCAGCCAATCAGGACTCAGGGAATGGAATCACCCAAATGCATGAGTGGACTGTTCTGAATTCCCGTAAGTACCAGTTGTCTTGACACTGTTTCAGTTGTGCTTGGCCAGTCACATTGTTCAAACCAATTGATGACTGACTGACTTCAATATTCTCAACCATACTTAAATATATCAATAACAAAAAATCTTTACCAAAACATTTTACATTTTTCCGTTTTAAACAAAGTAAACTTTCTTTTTAAAAAAATATTCAAACTTGAACTTTCAAAATTAGAATCCGGCGGTACCCCTTATTTTTCTTGGGGTTTAAGCAAAGATTAAAATGAAGAATAATTAATTGAGTGTAATTTTGAAATTTTAGGTTTTAATTTGATCATAAAGTACTGAAAATTTTATAAGTCGTTTTTATGAACAAGTTTACAAAAACGATAACAAATTGTCAATTAAACAAAAAAAAAAAAAAAAGAATTAAAAAATAAATCATTCACCGTTTAGTTTGGTTTGGTTTGTTCGTTTTTACGGTATGTCAACCGTTGTTGGGTTATTTCATGCCGAAAATTTTTTGTTTTATTCATTCTAGATAGCTATTCAAATGTTTTTAACTCAATGTTTAAACACTTTTTAGAAATTATTATTTTTCTATCTAACATATAGAATGGACCCAAGCAAGTACTACCACTCAGGAACAGATTGTACCTGCGAGCGATGGCGATTCATGGGTACTCCAGACTTCTCAGAGCTCTGAAATTGGAATTTTACCACTAGATCCATATCAAGGACACTAGGACCCTAAACCATCGCCTTCTAGCACATACATGATAAATAGGTTTTTTCCATAAGGACATTAGGGTCAGGACAATCATATAGGTGCTAGGGCTTGACTTCACCAGCCGACTGATCGGAGGGCGCCTCTTCAAAAGTCTAGCCTAAGTAAAAGCCAAAGTTGAGTGCTGCATGTCATTGACTGCTCAAACGCCAGGATTCCATCATTAAGCATCACGGGTCATGACCCTCGGCCAACAGTTTTTCCCATTAGGGGATCCTACCCATCTGTGACAGGGCTAGCAATAAGAAGGAGATAATTATTCAAGAATTGACAATGAATATAGTTCCGACTGACCCCATAAAAATAAAAGTACCATTCCCCACACTCCAACCCCACCGACTTTTTCTCGCCTATCACCCATTTACCTTTTCACTATAAAAGCAGAATGTACAAGCACTTAAGTCCATAACGTTTTGAGAAAGCCTCAGCCAATAATGAGGCGAAATATCAATTTAATTTAGCTGTTTGTGTTGTTATATCCACACTTTCCTCTATTCTCAACCACATTTTGTCGGATTTATTCAAATCCTTCATCCTCATATTTAAGTATCTAACATTTTTGTAACAACATTTTTTTTAAATAATTTAAATTTCTAAATAAATAAATAAATGAGGAAAAACTTTTATAATTTAATTTTAATTTTTTAAAAGTTTCAAACGTATACAGTAAAAAATCAATATTTTTCTATGTCGCGTTGAGATTTTAAAAAGAAGACATTCATTTGTGACGTAATCAGTTTCGGGTAGATTTTTCTCGTATTACATCAGAAGCAGAAATAAACACAAATACTTCGCATTACCGGTATTTTATTTACTTTATTCTATTTAAAATAATATTTAAATAAATATTTCGTATATATAAACATAACTAGATCGAAACACTGTGTTGACTTATATATATTAAAAAAAAACGATAAATTTCATCCTTACCATCGAATATATTTTTACACTTTCAATCGGTTACTTCAACACACACACACACACACACACACACACACACATATATATATATATATATTATGGACTCTCTCGTCGATTTTCGACGCATGAGGGTTCATACATACAATGAACACCCACACAGTGATTTGTTTTATAGTGGTGAAGGCTTGTGTAGGACCATTCCACACTTTTTGGCACAGTCGATAGGAAAGAATTAGTGCATCACATAATGCCACGAACCCAATCAACGACTGACCTCAGGAATTTTGAATTCAGAGTTATCCCTCTCCTAGACTGGTTACCTACCCAAGGCTGAAGGGCCCAGTCTGCCCTACTATTTAACACATAGCTGGAGGGAATTTTGAATTCAGAGTTATCCCTCTCCTAGACTGGTTACCTACCCAAGGCTAAAGAGCCCAGTCTGCCCTACTATTTAACCCATAGCTGGAGCGAGAATATATGAATGCATACCTTTCCCAAGGGTATTAGCACTATGTGAAATGCCAAGAGCTTCGTCTAGGAATTGAACTCGATATATATATATATATATATATATATATATATATATATATATATATATATATATATATATAGTGTGAGAAGGTCACTTTCATCTTTTGCTAGAATGGTGTACCAAAGGCAGTATTATTGGAAGAGTGCTCAATATAAAATAGAGCTGTTATATAATATAATAAAATAAATATATAAAGGTTTTACATATCTATTTATTAGGAGACATTTGAAACATCTTCACCTGATGATCGCATCGCATGAAACCAATATGGTTGTGAATGTTCCTTTGTCACCAAATAAATAGATATGTAGAACCTTTATATATTTATTTTATTATATTATATTATATATATATATATATATATATAAAGTAAATTCGCTAGACGAAGGAGATTGTTTTTGTGTCTGAGGTGGAGCGCCACACCTACCATCAGCTCCTTACTTTACCGCACAGATCTCTGTGCTACTCATACGCTGAGTTGGCGTATATATATATATATATATATATATATATATACACGCACACACACACACACACACTAAGGTTTATTTCCGCTGTCGTTTATCGCAAAGGATTTACACACACACACAACCACACACCTAAAACATGCACAATGTTACCTTTCGATACACACACTTACACCGTCCCATACCCACGCCGTCAAATAAAATATTTGACGTCACATTTCAAACCGTCTTCCCTTTTTTTCAAACCTAAAAAAAAATAAACAGATGAATAACAAGGACTATCACTCGCTTTTCTCGTTATTCTGTGATAAAAAATTTCTTATCACCTTCCATATACCAAGAAGTGCCCTGAAGATGATCTGATTAATAGATCGAAACACTGCAACGTCGGCCAATAAACTCACCACTTAACCCATTTAAACCTGTGTTTTTTTCATTTTTCTTATATACTACATACCGTCGGATTCACTTCCTTTCTCACACACACACACACACACACACACATATATATATATATATATAATATATATATATATATTATATAATATATATCAAGAAAAATGAAAAACACAGGTTTAAATGGTTTAAGTGGTGAGTTTATTGGCCGAACGCTGCAGTGTTTCGATATATTACATACCGTCGGATTTACTTCCTCTCTTCACATAATATATATATATATATATATATATATATATATACCAAGGACTCAGGAATTGTCCTGCAAAGTCACTTGTGCAGATGCAGATAATCTATTTATTTATTTTGGGGGACACTAAGCCATCGTTTAGTGGACGAAAAAGTTATATATATATATATATATATATATATACTAGCAAATATATGCACCTCCGGGTGCAAGTATTTAAGTTAAATGTAATAAAATATTAGATTAAATCAGAAGGCTTTGAAACTAATTAAAAATTTAAAGATTTGAAACGGGGGTTTAATCGGAAAATAGAACAACTGAAACTTATTTCATCAGTTTTTCAATGCTAAATTTTCCTAATTTAACTATTTAGTTAAAATAAGTAAAGAATAAAATTACAGTTATTTCTTCTTGTTAATGAATTTCATTGAAGAGTTTTTACTCATATTCATTAGATAAAACAAACAATTAGAAATCATAATACCAAGCACATTTTTATTAAAATCAGTTTTTAATATCAATATGCAAATTAGCTTTACGATTACATGAAAACTGGTATTTTGTTGTATATATAAATACAATTGCATGTTATTAGTATTTATGTAAGGCCAAAAGTATGAATAATGTCAAACAGTTTTATTATTAATTGAGGTTTAAATAGAAATAGAATCATGGAGAATGTGACGTAAATAACTAAGGGAATTGTGACTTGAGTAATAATATAGTTTCGGTTACAGACAGAAAAACACACAATCTCCATTATAATAATAATAATAAGATATATATATATATATGCGCGTGCGTGTGTGTGTGTGTAACGAAAGAAAGAGACAGGGGATGAAAGAAATCAATAAAACATGAAATATCGTTCCTCGTAACATATCAGAGATGATACAGTGATTCCATCCAAATGACCCTTTTCCTATAATGTACGACCTCTTCCACTTCAAAGAATACAAATTTATTGAAGCTGTCGGGATTTTCTAAATTGAACAATAATGGGCGATGGAAGCCATTACACTGTCTTCCTCCAGTATTGGCCTTACCTTCTGGACATAAAGGGACCCTGTTATTAATCTGAGAACGATTGCATGGTCAGGCCAGTGGGTGGATTCAGCTCGGGGGATTTGGATCGTATATAGGTCACGGGAAGAATGAGATGGGATTTAAATAGAGTAAGGAAAAGAAGAGGCGAAGCTTATATTGCCAAAACTTAGTACTGAGCGCCGGGATCCACGGAATGTTTGATGAACGACTTATTGATTTGGAGCAATTTAATTCAATGGGCTAAGAAATGGTGTCTTAATTAACCCAGTGCGACCGGTTTTTATATACATCTATAGTTGCGTGGTTGTTGAGTATCTGGCCGCCATCCTTGGTTCCAGATGTAGTGAATAAGTAAGCAAGCCAATAAGAATCCGGTGTTATAGTATTCTTTGTAAGTCGTCGTCCATGATGATCCAAATAGTAGTGAGCCAAGGTTAAGAATCAGACTAGTATAAATACAACAACAGCAGCAGCAGCAGCACTGCCAGTGATTGGACAATAGGAATCTCTCCCAGGTCACGTGATAGTCAACGAGTCTATAAGTAGAAGTGACTACTCGCCTCATGCATTATATACAACAAAATTCCAATAGTGGTCATCGAACTGATTTCGGGAGGCTGAGCAGTCCATGACATGCAACACTCCACTTTGACTGTTACTTAGGCGGTTAGAGAGGCCCCCAATCAATTAGCTGGTCAATTCAAGCCATGGCACCTATATGATTGTCCGAACTGTATTGTTCTTTTGGTAAATCTCCATCCTTTTTATTATATATATTTACCAACCCCTCCGCATGAGCAGGATGCGACACAAGGTCAATATCTTAAGCAGAGTTCAACAGGTTTGAATTCAGAGTTTTCCTTCTCCTAGACCGGTTGCCTAACCCAGTCTGCCCTGCTATTTACCTATAGCTGGAGGGAGAGTAGAATTCATACCTTTCCCAAGGATATTAGCGCTAAATGAAAGGCAATTACCACGTCCTAGGATTTGAACTCGGGTGACGAGTCCATTTCCCATGACTTTTAACAATTACACCACGCGCTTCCTACTTTATATATAATATATAAGCTAAAAGGTGGTGACTGGAGGTTACTGTTTTTGTCACGTGGTTGTTTTTTACTACGTCCGTATAGGTAAGGTCAGTATTCAATGTGTTTAGAAATGGGATCCTAATAACCAAGTGCGGACAGTTTTTTTATGCACCTATTATTCTGATTTTTGTGATTCCTGAATTAAGGCTAAAAATTTGCTGTGAATGTTTTGTACTACGTCCGTGTGGGTAAGATCAGTATTCAATGGGTTTTAGAAATGGGATCCTAATAACCCAGTGCGACCGGTTTTCTTTATGCACCTATTGTCATCGAACTGATTTTAGATTTAAGGCTGGAATTGGCTGTTTTTCGTCTTGTGATCTTGTACTACGTCCGTGCGTGTAAGGCCAAAATTCAACTGTCGTGGAAATGGAATCTTAATTAACCCAGTACGAACGTTTGCGTGTACATCTATTGCTATGTAGTCATCTAACTGATTTCAGATTTAAGGCTGGAATTTACGGTTTTTGTCACATGGCATGTTTTGTACTACGTCCGTGTGGGTAAGATCAGTATTCAATCGACTTAATATATATATATATATATATTATGGACTCTCTCGTCGATTTTCGACGCATGAGGGTTCAAACACACTATGAACACGCACACAGTGATTTGTTTATAGTGGTGAAGGCTTGTGTTGGACCATCCACACAGTCGATAGGAAATAATTGGTGCATCAAGGGTTGCCACAAACCCAATCAACGACCGACCTCAGGAAATTTGAATTCGGAGTTATCCCTCTCCTAGACTGGTTACTTACCCAAGGTTAAAGGGCCCAGTCTGACCAACTATTTAACCCATAGCTGGAGGGGGAATATATGGATTCATACTTTTCCCAAGGGTATTAGCGCCATGTGAAATGCCAACAGCTTCGTCTAGGAATTGAACTCGAATCGACGAGTCCATTTCCCACGACTCTAACCACTAGCCCACGCGCCTCCATACATATATATGTGTGTGTGCGTGTGTGCGTGTGTGTTTGTGTGTGTGTAAAGAGAAACAGAGACAGAGACAGAAAGGGAGAGAGAGATAATTTTGCAACCAGAAAGAAAAACATAATAGACCCTACTAAATGAATAAACCCACAAAAAAAGAAACAATCCATTGAAAGCGCTTGTGAACAAAAATATGGGGCACTTTCTCTGCCATCTGAACTGTGATATAACGACAAGAAATCTTAAACGTAAACACCTGTAGATAATCAAGAGGAAATATTACATGGTTTTTAACATAGCCTACATATATATGTGTGTGGGTGGGTGTGT
>CM042154.1:20159002-20161502 GCA_023376005.1 Doryteuthis pealeii
ATATATATATATATATATATATATATATATGAATTAAATAATGTTAGAAAAAACAAACAAATGATGTTATAATTCGCTGACAGAAATCTGTTTCGACCTTTTATTAAAGAGCAAAATGTTTGTGATGGAAAGACGGTGTGAGTAAACCGTTACAAACAAAAGTGGTACAAATGAACGTTTATGTTCGGAGCCGGAATTTTTTAAAATTTTGAAAATGCATATTCTGTTTAAAAATATTTTTTTATCAGAAGCATTAATAATAGGTCGAAACAGATTTCTGTCAGCGAATTATAACATCATTTGTTTGTTTTTTTCTAAAAATATTTAATTCATATTGTCGGATTCACTTCCATTTACTTTTCATATATATATATATATATATATATATATATATATATATATATATATATATATATATATATATATATATATATATATATATATATATAGTTGAATGAAGTGACAAAGTTTAGCTTTTATTCATTTATTTGGGAACGTTCCCAAATAAATGAATAAAAGCTAAAACTTTTATTTGTCACTTCATTCAACTATCACCGCTCTATCACAGATATTGAGCACTCTTCTAATAACACTGTACGTTGAATTACTATTACTTTTTCTAGTATACTAGTGCCAAACATACACATTAATATATATATATATATATATATATATATATATATATTATATATATATATATATATTGAAGTGTGAGCTCCCCGAACGATTCTTATACAAATTAGATGAAAATGACATGACATATGCGTTTAACTAATTTGTTTAACAAAAATACATTTCTCAAGGGTATTAGCGTTATGTGAAATGCAATTAGCCTCGTTCAGGATCTGAACTCTGGTCGGCGTGTCTATTTACTAAGATGATAACCAGTACACATCAAGCGCCTACTAAGAATAAGTATATGACATATGTAAGAGATACTCAAAAGACTAATTGCTTGTTGTGTGATTTTGATACTGAATGAATACGCCGCTCTACGATGCTCGAATCCACAGTTTTGTACATTGATAAAAGTACAGGTAAAAATTCGCAGTGACGACGAGAAACAATGTAACATACTGTCTTGGATTATAGACTGCAGATCAAACAGTAAAAGATGGGGAAAAAACAAAAAAAGTAATTGACATCAAATGACTGATAGATGATCAAAGAACTTAGTTCTGTCTTTGAAATTATCGATTCAAGTTGGACTTCTTCCCGACTAAATTTGCTAAGCTTGTCAATGTATCTATCCATTATTTCATTGATTATAGCGGCTGATTTTCACATATATAATATATATATTTACCAACCCCTCCGCACGAGCAGGATGTGACACAAGGTCAATTTCTTTAGCGGAGTTCAACAGGTTTGAATTCAGAGTTTTCCTGCAGGCAGTTGTTGAGCAAAATTCACGACAAAGTGTCAGAGAAATGTCTCAGACACTTGGTGTCAGCATTGCAACAATTTCCCGCCATTTATAGAGTATTGGAAAGGTGAAAAAGCTCGATAAATGGGTTCCTCATGAGCTCAATGAGCACCCAAAACTTAGGCGGTTTGAAGTGTGCTCGATGCTCAGTTTGCGTAACACCAATGACCCTTTCTTGACCGAATAGTCACTCGTGACGAAAAGTGGATCCTTTATGCCTGCAATTGTTCATTGTCAAGAATGCATGTCCGTCCTCTACCTTCTTCATTTTCACGACTCTCATCTCCACTGCGCAATTTCTGGAACCACCTTTGTACAGTCCGATCACTCGTGGATTCATCTCCCTATGCTTTGTTGATATTGGCAGCAGTTTCTGAGGCATTGTACCCAAGCTTGAACTCATGCAACATAAGAAGGCGGAGGTCATGTTTAGGCATGTTCATCTTTGAAGGCTCCTATCTATCAGAAAATAAATTAAATTTTATTTTTGAGTACACATTAATTATTATATATGCAAAAATTCACCAGAAATAAACAACAAATTCTATGTTAAAATGACATTTTAAAACCGAGCACTTCAATCGGCCATTATTTTTGTAACAACCTAATATTTATTGTACATGAATCTACTAGAATGAAATCAAAAAGTAATGCCATTGTAGAGGGCGAGTCAAATCTGGAATAATAATTTAAAAAAAAAAAGAAGAAATGAACAGACACAAAGACATAAGCGCGTACACACACACTTACACACACACACAAACACACGCATAAACAAGCACCCCCACACACACACATAATTTGGAAGACATGAGACAGAACAAAGGAACAGCCAATAGTAACAACTTCAGTTCTAGTAATCTTCTGTAGAAGGGATTTTTATCCAGAAATATTAAGAATTAACAATAAATTCACAGCTTAACAAACAACACCTCAGTACCTTCTATAATTACACATACACACACACACACACACACACACACACACATATATATATATATATATATATATATATATATATAACACCTATAGAACTCCCTGAAGATTCGCTACTGCGTGAAACTATAGTCGGGG
>CM042154.1:20164002-20179002 GCA_023376005.1 Doryteuthis pealeii
CCGTGGGAAAGGTATGAATCCTACTCTCCCTCCAGCTATGGGTAAATAGTAGGGCAGACTGGGCTCTTTAACCTTGGTTAGGCAACGGGTCTAGGAGAAGGAAAACTCTGAATTAAAACCTGTTGAACTCCGCTTAAGAAATTGACCTTGTGTCACATCCTGTTCGTGCGGAGGGGTTGGTAAATATATATATATATATATATATATATATATATATATATATATATATAATGCGAGACTTCACTTGAGATGAAGAGGTAGTTATGTTTTGCGTTCGAGCCTTCTTTCTGTTATTTAAACTAGCAAAATATATGCACTTCGAGCGAAAGTAGTTAAATTTTAATATGATATCATATTAAATTGGAAAGACTAACGAAACTAAATAAGAACGTATATAAAACATTACACTTATTTTAATTTTATTCTAATTGATATCTGTATACATTATATTTCAATTTCAGCAGAGATAAATTCGAAAGACAATTTCTGACGGTTTTTAATTAAAAAAAAAAGAAAGAGAGAGAAAAAAGTGGTGACTTAATTTTTTTTTTTAAATCTGCCTATTTATTTATCATTAGAATTATGATAAATTAAAGAACACATTTTCTCATTCAAGTTACGTACATTAGAATCATTTTTATTTTATGTTTATGGTTAAGAACATATCATATACTGTTTTGTTTATAGAAATAAGAAATAAAGAAATAAGAAATAAGAAATTTATTTATCAATAGTAGGTACAGGTTATAAATGATAAGTAAAAGAAAAACTTTATTTTTGTTAAACTACTATTGAAGGAAGTCATGCCTAAAGCGTGAAGCTAAGCCCATGGACATGACCACCCTTGGACGCTTACAGGAAACGATACAAGACACACCAGACAACACAAACATATAGATATATATCATGAGACAAATTAGCCGTGTTATATACGAGCCCAACCCATACAAGTGGGGTATGAGGCAAATACCTGTTTTGTTTATATACGAAATGTTAACTACATTGTATTTTTATTTTACTTAGTTACGAAATATGTAGTTATTTAATTTAACTACCTATTTTTGTAAAAGGCTTTTCTTTCTAAAAATTCTTTTGTATATATACGAAAAAAAATTGTTTTAATACGCTTGAGAATAAAATAACAATATTAGAAATCAATACCATCATTTACTTATTTATCAAACCCGGTTAGTTAAAACCAGTATACAAATTATCCTCACTATATACTATATAAGCCTTTATTTCTTAGTGATATATAGATTACGTTGAAGTATTTTAAATGCATTAATAACACTAGCAAAACAAAAAACACCCTCCGGGCGATGTAAAAATAATTTTTCAAAGATATTGCTTGAGAAGGTGGAAGTTAAAAATTAAATGTCGGAGAGTTTGAACTATAA
This sequence comes from Doryteuthis pealeii, assembly GCA_023376005.1. NCBI lineage: Eukaryota > Metazoa > Mollusca > Cephalopoda > Myopsida > Loliginidae > Doryteuthis > Doryteuthis pealeii. The sequence continues at coordinate 20,165,403 of CM042154.1, forward strand.
ATCATGAAATCATCAAATGTATTAAAGGAGTAAAAAAAAATAGATAAAACAATTTGAAATCGAAACTAAGTTCTATTAACTTTGAATATCTATCAAAATAAAACAAACTATATATAAATGATACTGGGGATGTATCTATTAAAACTTGTTTTAAAAAACTATGAGGACTGTCTAATGTTGCATGCTCAAATTTTGAGAGTATTTATTCTATGTTATGATGATTTCGGGTATAGTGACGTAAGCAGTGACGTAGTTTTTGTTACAGACAAAAACCGGAAGCGAATCTCCATTATTAATAGAGGGCCTGTTTTGAGACAAATCTAACACAGTTATAGTTTAATAGAGACATCGTTAGTGAATAAGATGCTAAGAAGGATTAATAATGATTTCTTAATAATCCTTGAGAATATAACGTAAATAACTCAGGGAATAGTGACTGCGGTTGAGGTAGTTTCGGTTATAGAGAGACGTACACAAAATCTCCATTATAATAGGATGTAACTGACGATCCTAAGCCACTTTTTTTTACATCAGGGGTGACTCTTTCTTCTGGGCTTTGTTTTGGGCTTGTCTCTGACTCCAGATATTCATATATTTCCCAGGTATGCTAACGCTCAAGGCAAAACCGGAAAGCTCACATGCATAAATATCAAGCGGCTGATACACTACATAACCAACCAATTTGGCGGAAATCTGAGCATTATTTAAGTCTGGGCATTATTTATACTAGCAAATATATGCACCCTTCGGGTGCAAGTATTTAGGTTTTGATGTCATAAAATATTGTATCAAATTATAAACTATTTAGAAAATATAAACTGAGGGGTATAATCGAAAAATAGAACAGCTTTAGATTTAACTCTTCTATCATTTTCTTTCACTCCCGTCTTTCATTTTTCCTATTTTATCTATTTAGTTAGATTATAAGTATTTAATAAAATTATAGTTCTTTCGTCTTGTTTATGGATTTCTTTTAAGATGTATCCCCGAGATCTTTGCTCAGATTCGTTAAGAGAAAACCAAACAATTAGAAATCAATAATACTAAGCATATATCTATTAAAATCAAATTTTAAATATCAATATGCAAATTAGCCTTCTCGTTCACACTGTAAACCGCTATTTTGTTGTATATATAAATACAATTACATGCTATTAGTAGGTAGATATGGTCAACAGTATTAATAAGTTATAACAATTTTATCAATAATTGAGGTTTAAATAAAAATAAATTCATGGTAAATGTGACGTCAATAACTAAGGGAATTATGACTTGAATAGTGATTTAGTTTCGGTTACAGACAGACAAACACACAATCTCCATTATAATAAGATTTGAAAATACGAATTTTGAACTTTGAAATCCCTTTCAAATACAAACATCCCAGTTTGAAATGTCACATTGTTAACTGAAGACCTTGAAACGTTTTTCTGCCATTTCCGTAAATATATTTTTGCACAACGGGAATTTGGACTCGTTAAAGAACAATTGCCCAAACCAAGTTGGCGAGGGCGGGTATCGAACCAGGAACCTTAAAATTCTAAGGCAGGTGCTCTATTGACTGAGCCAAACCGATGTTTTAAAGTTTATCTTTATAAATAATATTTTCTTTGGCGTAATAAATTGTTAAACTTAAATGTCTTTAGTTAACTTATTAATATAAACGTATCTGAAGCTCGCTAGTATCTCAAATTTTAGATCACAGCACAAACCAAAAAATCGACCAGATGAAGTATTGTAACATCGCATTCAAACTTACATTGAATATAGTTTAACAAAAAACGGAAACGTTAAACATTCGCATATTATCATTTACGACGAAATACGCCCTCTGAATTTGGTTTTCCATATATATATATATATATATATATATATATATATATATATATATATATATATCTTATTATAATGGAGATTGTGTGTTTGTCTATCTGTAACCGAAACTAAATCACTACTCAAGTCACAATTCCCTTAGTTATTGACATCACATTCACCATGAATTTATTTTTTATTTAAACCTTAAATTATTGATAAAATTGTTATACCTTATTAATACTGTTGGTTCTACATACTAATAACATGCAAGTATATTTATATATTCAACAAAATAGCGGTTTACAGTGTAAACGACAAGGCTAATTCGCATATTGATATTAAGAATTTGATTTTAATAAATATATGCTTAATATTATTGATTTCTAATTGTTTGGTTTTCTCTTAACGAATCTGAGCAAAAATCTCGGGGATAAATCTTAAAAGAAATCCATAGACAAGACGAAAGAACTGTAATTTTATTAGATAATTCATAATCTAACTAAATAGATAAATTAGGAAAAATGAAAGACGGGAGTGAGGGAAAATGATGGAAGAGTTAGATTTAAAGCTGTTCTATTTTTCGATTATACCCCCTCAGTTTATCATTTTCTAAATAGTTTCTAATTTGATACAATAATTTATTACATCAAAACCTATCATCATATAAGTTTTATTAATTTTATTATTATTCGAATAAAACAGTGTGTGGGTTTTAACAATAATACTCTGTTATGTAGTTCTTAGTTATTCTTGACAAATTAGATTTGTCTCACATATGAGATATATCCCTTCTGGATTACAAATGTATTTACCCAGCCCCTCTGCACGAGCAGGACGCGACACAAGATCAATTCCTTAAGCGGAGATTAACAGGTTTCAATTCAGAGTTTTCCTTCTCGTGGACGGGTTGACATACAACGATTAAGAACTCAGTCTTCTCTACTATTTTACCCATAGCTGGAGGAAGAATAGTTGTAAATTCGGAAACTTGAATGGTTTTAGTGAACTTATTAACATAAGCGTATCTGAAGCTTGCCAATGCGAAATAAACAAATTGACCGAGTGACAGCTCGTATCTCGAAAAACTCGTAAATTGGGGCGCTCGTAAGTCAACGTGTCATTGTATCTCATAATTTGTAAAGGGTTAATTGAGAATTAATTCGCCGGGTGTGTCGACCTGCAAGGTGAATTGGGGGAGATTTTTTTTTATAACAGAATTATGAGACGGGACATTATTTAATTGTCTGACGAAACTAAACGCCGGTCGATTGGAACCGAGCCCATCGATGATATACACGGTCACGTGAGAGCTGTAAAAAAAATCGATGATATACACGGTCACGTGAGAGCTGTAACAAAATCGATGATATACACGGTCACGTGAGAGCTGAAAGAAATAGATCTGAGAAAATATGACAGAAGATGAAGATAACTATCTGATCAATCATGGAGATTTCTTATTCGTACTTTTTGATGCATCGTAAAAACAAAACAAAAAAACGGCCGAAACCTTTCAGAGTTCCATAGAATAACAGATGACATCTCTATTTCCTTCGTTGTACATACATCAATTTTATAGGTGTATGTGGGAAAGCAACAGAAAGAATTAGAGATATCATTTTCATTCCAATTTTTATTCATTTCACAGGAACACCAATAGTAGTAGGATCACGGTACTTGCTACTCGCATGGCTCCCCAAATAGGTCAAAAGGGGCTCTTTAGCAATGGACGGCAACCAAACAAATTCAAGGAAAGTCCGACCTAAAACCTGTGCTGCCTTTCAACGAAAGGCTAAGGGAGTAAACCCCGAAAACAAATCAGGTGCCGGAGCCCCTAAGGTGTGTTATATACTGGTCTTTTCACCGTACCAAATCTATATAACGTTATATATCTTTCTTACTTCTTACTCTAGTCGTCTTCTCTTCTGGCCGGCTTTGCTTCTGATCGTCTATCATCTATCTTGGTCTGGTATATCTTCTAAGGTCTCGTCTGGTCTTCTATTGAGGATTCCGGGTCTGGTTTCTGTTGGGGATCATTCCTTATCAGAAGCCCTGTGTCATTGTTAGTTTTTAGTAATAAACACAAGACTTCGATTTAGGTTGATGTTACTTTATTCCAAATCCCCACCCAGACAATCTACGCAGATGAGGCTTACATGTTGCTAGCTCGGCTTCTAAGTTCTAACTGACTCTTACTTACTTAGTATCCTTAAACCGGAAGAGGGCCTTCTATTGCCTTCCCGTTCTCACGATCCATCCCTGAAAAGCAAGGTCAGAGTGAGGTCAAACGCTGTCACTCACTCTCAAGGCCATCAGCTATACTAATCGCCATTATGATTTCTACAATACATTATAAAAGCATTAGGGATCTACTAACTATGTAACAGGTGGTGTGATGCTGAAATCCAGTGCTACCCATCAACTCCTGCGAAACTATTGTTGCCAAACCGCATTGGTACCTTACCTTTCCTTTGGATCACAGTGGCAGTGTGGAGAGGGGAGATTTGCTACATGGGCAATAGCTTATCCTCCATATGAACCCACCCAGGCTATGTAGTTCAAAGAGAAAGAAAAACTTTGACACTACTCCATCGTCTCTCTCAGACGGAAGGCTGCAAAACATGTACACAAATATAGTACTTGGTTATGTGATCTGTGATTCTAAGTTTAAGATTTATGAAACAAATGCCTTAAACTTTCATTGTTTCTGATGATCCTATGCATAATGACATTGTCTGGTGTTATGATGAGAGGGAAAGAGACAATGGTTAATAGCTATTTTAGCTATTCATTCGAACCTGGTATATGTACGTAAGATTTATAGCAAGCCCCAACCTTTTATATCATATGGGTGCTAGAAGGTGGTGGCGGAGGGTCTTCGTGTCTTGGGAATTACCTTAAACTTTATCTGATGGTGAGGTTCCAGTTCTGGAGGTTGCGGAATGTGGATCATTCCTTCATCACCATTGCTCCCAAGTCCAATCTGACCCGAAGTGGTAGTACATGTTCGGGTCCCATTTATAGGTTGAATAGAAAAATGTGTTTATAAAAAAATTGAGTATCTATTAATAATGAATTTATTTCAAAACTTTGTTGGCATTAAATTACCCACTGAGATGGATATGCCGTAAAACAAAACAAACCAAACCAATCAATTTTTCCTCAGTCCACCTAATTTAGTATTTAGTAAAACTCATCTTAATGTATCCACTAGTTCAAAAATGATGCATCAAGCGACTTCTTTAAATTCTTCTTCGTAAAGAGAGTTTCAGTCAGATTAGTGTCAATCACAGATACTTTGTTGCTTACCTTACAAAGGAAAGACAGAGAAAACTTATCCTAATATATAAATCCGACTATATTTTCCGGTTCTTGGGTCATGTTTAAATACTAGATGGTTGGTCCGATAGAAAACAGCGTTTTGGAGATTAGCGGGAAAATTGTTCGCCATGCTGAGAAAATTGTTCTCAAGCTAAAGATCAAATCATAAAACGAGGTTATGGCTGCCTTACTTTATTTATAGAGATCTGGAATAGACGTGGATATAAACATTTGGAGATAAGCGCGAGTTATAAGTTGTTCCGTTTGTGCTTGTTTGGTAGCTTGGTTTCTACGTTGGGTTTTTCAGAATGTTATACTTTTTTTTTTCTTGTTTCATTCATTCTTGTTTAGTATTCATATTTTTAAACTCAGTTTTTAAACTCCTTTTTTAAACACATTTCTTAATCTATTTAAACTATAGTTTAGACATTTCAGGTCCTACCACTCCGGGTGAAAGTGTAACTGACAGTAATGACAATAAAGGGGTGCTCCACACTCCGCAGACCACCAGAATTCGAGCCTCCTCACAAGATATTATTTATTGTCATACCCAGAACTATAAGACCTCCACATTTAAATTTTATATATATATATATATATATATATATATATATATATATATATATATACTAGCAAATATATGCACCCTCCGGGTGCAAGTATTTAAGTTTTAATGTAATGAAATATCGTATTAAATTAGAAAGTCTAATAAGAATGCAGATAAAAAGATTTGAAACAGAGTGGGGGTATAATAGAAAAATAGAAATGAAACTTACTCTTCCATCACTGCCGTCTTTCATTGCTGAATTTTACTTATTTAACTATTTAGTTAAATTAGGAAATAAAGAATAAAATTACACTTATTTTTTCTTGTTAATGGATTTCATTTAAGATTCATTGGAGAGATTTTTGCTTATATTCATTAAAATAAAACCAAACAGTTAGAAATCAATAATACTAAGCACATATTTAATAAAATCACATTTTTAATATCAATATGCAAATTAGCCTTCCCATTCACACTGCAAACCACTATTTTTTGTATATATAAATACAATAGCATGTTATTAGTATGTAGATATGAACAACACTAATAAAAAGGTGAAGCAATTTTATTAATAATTGAGGTTTAAATATAAATAAAATCATGAAGAATGTGATGAAAATAACTATGTTAATTGTGACTCGATTAGTAATATAGTTTCGGTTACAGACAGAAAAACACACAATCTCCATTATAATAAGATATATATATATATATATAATTTTACTTTTAAGCTAGTTAACTACTAATCTTTGTTGCCATAATTGTAGTGATGTTTTGCCATAGATAAAATGTCTAAATTATCCAATTATCCAAATCAAATAAGGTTAAACTGTTTTGTTTATTTACGTTAAATTAATAAAAAAACTCTTTGATAATAGAAGTTCCAAAACTCAAGTTACGGGTTTCCAAGGGTCCTCTCTGACCACAAGTGATAGTATATGTTAGGGTCCTATCTATGAAATGTTTATTTGACACATAGATGAGATCCTAATAGGTACTACCAATTCCGGTTAGAGTGGACCAGATAGTAATGAAATTTATGAAGTACTCCACAATACCCAGATCTTCAAAACATTGGAATATCACTACAAGATGCAGTTTAGCATCATACCCATGACATTTAGACCCTCTATAACTACCGCCTTGTCGGCTGTGGCGTTAAACCGGTGGCACTTGTTGGTGGGGTGGCAGTAGGGATTAAACCTTACCTCGAATAATCTAAACAATAGTAAATAATATATTTTATTCCTGTAAATACGTATTGCAACTTACGTCTTAAAGAAAATGCATCTTAGCCTTTAAAAAACAGTTGTATGTAGAGATTAAATGGATTCCCTCTTAGCAGCTTGATACCTGGTTGTGATATATATATATATATATACACACACACACAGAGAGTGAGAGAGAGAGAGTGTGTGTGTGTGTGTGTGTCTACATCTTATTATAATGGAGATTGTGTGTTTTTCTGTCTGTAACCGAAACTATATTCCTACTCAAGTCATAATTCTCTTAGTAATTGACATCGCATTCTCCATGATTTTATTTATACAATTGTTTTACATTATTAATACTGTTAACCATATCTACATACTAACAACGTGCAATTATATTTATATATACAACAAAATAGCGGTTTACAGTGTGAACGGGAAGGCTAATTTGCATATTAATATTTAAAAATCGAATTTAATAAATATGTGCTAAGTGTTATTGATTTCTAACTGTTTGGTTTTATTTTAATGAATATAAGCAAAAATCTCTTCAATGAATCTTAAATGAAATCCATTAACAAGAAAAAATAAGTGTCATTTTATTCTTTACTGCCTCTTATAACTAAATACTTAAATTAGAAAAAATAACAATGAAAGACGAGAGTGATGGAAGAGTAAGTTTCAGTTGTTCCATTTTTTATTATACTCCCTCTGTTTCAACTCTTTTATTATACTCCCTCTGTTTCAAATCTTTTTATCTGTATTCTTATTTAGTTTCATTAGCCTTTCTAATTTAATACAATATTTTATTACATTAAAACTTAAATACTTGCACCCGGAGGGTGCATATATTTGCTAGTGCATATAAAGAAGGAGAAATTCCATCTGCCTTTTGTAACAATTACCAAGAGATTGATTAAACCATGAGATCGCCCTGTCGACTGTGGCGTTAGAATGCACCGACTGCACCTCTGCAGAGGTGTAAGACTCCCCCAATGGGGCCACCTGTTGGCCATGGGTGGCGACCCGTGATACTTAAGGATAGAACCTAGGTGTTTGAGCAGTTCATGACTTGCAATATTTCACTTTGGCCCTTTCTTGGGCTAGATGGGCGGTCGGAAAGGCCTCCTCCGATCAATCGACTGGTCATGTCAAGCGCTAGCACCTATAGGATTGCCCCAAACCTATTGCCCCACCCTTCTTATCATATGGGGGCTTGAATGAAGTGGCTGAGGGTCTACATGTCCTGGGAATGACGTTAAACTCTATCTGATGGTGAGGTTCCAGTTTTCGAGGTCTGGGGAATGTTGAGCATCCTTTCATCACCATTGCTCCCTGGTCCACTCTGACCCGGAGTGGCAGTACCTGTTAGGGTCCCATCTATGGGTTAAATAGAAGAATGTATTTATAAAAAAAATGGTATTATCCATTAAGAATTGATTTATTTCAAAACTTCATCGGTATTAGATGACCCACTGAGGTTGATATGCCGTAAAACAAACCAAACCAAACCAAACCAAATCAAAAACGTCTTCGACTAAAAATAACTAAAGGGTTGACATGCCGTAAAATCTACCCAACCAACCTACCTACAAAGCGCGCCAGTTTACTGTTTACCAGTGCATCCTATTTTCAATTCTTTAGGTAAACTTCGTCTTACTTATTAGATAATCCCTGTATATATTATGCATATGAAGTTCAATGTACAGTTCTTAATAATGCACAAATATTTATCTTGCTCCATTCAAGAAATAAGTGCTGAAGCCTAACATATTTATACGAGTAATTCAATTGGGAATTATTAAGTGTTTGTCGATCGAACATTGTAAATATTGACCATTATGCGTCATATATCGACAGGGAACATGTTGTTTTTCTTTCTCGTCGTAGTATAAATATCGCAGTCAGCCTAGAGAGTCATCTGTACTAGTCGTACAATGTTATTATTACTCATAAGATCATTAATCATCTTAACAACAGCAATCTTGAGCACCTTTTTGATCTCCATCTTTCTAACACGCGTGGGCATGCCTACAAAGTCAGAAAACAGCACTGCTCACGTGACTTTTCGGAAACATTTTTTCACGCTCAGACAGTTGCGGAGACATGGAATAAACTGCCCGCATCTGTTGTAGGCTGCCGAAGCACTGAGTCTTTCAAAGCCTCCATGGTTCCTGTAGTCCACCGACACTATACCTGATGCCACTCTCCACATACATATGCACACGCGCGCACACATACATGTATATTACTACTGTAAACTGTTCACGTTCCTGACACTAATACATTATTCTGTGTACTTGACATGATACTTTGATGAGTTGTGGTGCACCTGAGCACTGTACACAATAAATTTTATTATTATTATTATTATTACATACTTATATCATGATTCTTGTTGAGCATATCAATACTGAAAAGTAAAGCTTTCTCTAATATAGTGGTTAATAATACGGTGCGCTTCGTAGGTTGTTTGGTTAGTGTAGCGAGAGAAATTACGTAGGTAGTAGGTCAAAACAAGCGCGAACATGTCTGGCGTGCAAAATGAGATCGGGGGAGTTGCGGGTGACTACAGAGATTGAACTCGCGTCCTCCTGATCGGGAGTCGTGACTCGAAGTATAGTGGTTCATAAGCGATGCGGCGCGCTTCGTAGGTGGGTTGCGTAGATTTTACGGCATCTCAACCCTTTCTGGGTTATTTTATGTCGAAGACATTTTGTTTTGTTCATTTTTGTTGGGTATTCATTTATTAACACATTTTAAACACATCTTTTAGAAGTAAGTTTTTTTTTTAAATCTATTTAACCCATAGATGGGACCATAAGGGGTAGTACCACTCCAAATTCGAGTGGACCAAAAGCACTCCTGTACTTAATGTAGTTAACGTATTCTAGACCCTGTATCACTGACTAATGGGACCTAGCCACCCAGTGGCGGAGTGGATAACGTATTGATAATTATTAGTTCAAACTCCAGTTACACTGTTACGTCCTTTTTTGGACGAATTCCATATTACCACTGTTGTTATTCTACAAGGTTGACTTAATCAAAGAAGACTGATACGCCATTAAACAAAGAAAACAAACAAAACCCGAACACTCATACAGAACATGTTGTCAATGTAGTCTACACCCTGTAATACTGGTTAATGAAGCCTCACCACCAGGTGTCATACCCAGAGCACCCCTACACAGAGGATGTCGTCGGCGTATTCTTAAGGGAAGTAGAACATGATTCAATTCATTTTTTTCTCCTCGACTGGTTGCTTAAAAAAGGTTAAAGAGCCCAGTCTTTCTTACTATTTACCCATTGAGGAAGAATATTTGGATGTATACCTTTTCCCAAGTGAAATTCAAACAGCCTCGTCCAGGATTAGAACTCATCTTATCGTTTCTATTTCTTACGACTGTAACCATTAAACCACACGCTCTACAAAGTGATCATATGAGAATAAGAAGAGCATCAGTCCGTCATCTGTTTGTTGACAGTAAATATCAATAAGTTTTCCTTTTTGTAAAAATCATATAAAATGACAGTTATGAGCTGTACGGAATGATTTCGACGGTAGAAATGATATTTTATTATTGCAGCGACGGTAGGGGTGTCACAGATTATGATTGTGAGCCGTGATAAGAGCTGTAATGCTCGGCTGATACTTCGATGCAATGATGAATTATTTCAGCAGACTCCAAGTCTGCCGATTTTTCCAATTTTCAACCAAATTTATTATTTGGAGATGCACTCAACAGATATTTGGGGTTGTGCAGTCGATGATGAGAAAAAGCCAGTTTCACGATCTGAAATCGTGAATTGATTTATGATAGACAGTGAAAACTGTACACAGCTTGATAAAAGTTTCCCTCTGACTGTTGTTACATTGTTTGACTACAAGAACTTACTGGGATAATATGATTTATTGCAGATACTCAAAATACGAAAACAGAAAGGTATATATATATATATATATATATATATATATATATATATATATATATTTATTTATTTATTTATTCCAATTAACTAATACAAATGAAAAGTCTGTGTAACATTGGTTTCTGAATTTCATTTTTTCCGGTGTTATTCGTCATCAGAGACGTTGACTTTTGAAAAAATGGACAGTTTTTTAAACTTTTGGCTCGTGTTTACGTGATCCGTTATTAGTTCTTGCATTTTTGCTTTCGTCATTCACCGGCATCACTATTTGTCGTCATTGGGTCTCGTGTTTTTATGATGATTTTTAATTTTTCCGTTTTTATTTTTTTATTTTATATATATATTATATATATATTATATATATATATATATATATATGAAGTGGACAGACAATGTGTTTGAAATGGCGATAGCCGACAATTTTGGGGGAGATTATGTGCTTAATTAAAGTCATACCTAATTTGTTAATTAATTAATTATAATTAAATTAATTAGGCGTGCATATCGGTTTAAATGTAAAGCGTAAACAAATCGAGAAAAAGTCGATCTCTGTATGTACATTTCAGCCTATTAGGCCTCATCAGCAGAGCTATAGACAGGGCGTGATTCGAACCCTACCTGAGTACATAATCTCCCAATATGTATGTATATATATATATATATATATATATATATATATATATACCATCCCCTCCGCACGAGCAGGATGCGACTCAAAGTCAATTTCTTAAGCGGAGTTTAACAGGTTTGAATTCAGAGTTTTCCTTCCCTTAGACTGATTACCTAGCCATGGTTAAAGAACCCAGTCTGCCCTACTATTTACCCATAACTGAAGGGAGAATTGAATTCAAACCTTTCCCAAGGTTATTAGTGCTATGTGAAATGCAAACAGCTTCATCCAGGAATTGAACTCGTGTCGACGAGTCCATTTCCTACTATTCTAACCATTACACCATGCGCCTCCAAAGGTGTATATAGTGGTACCTGGGCACCTCGCGTGATGTTATGGTTAGCAAGCTACATTCGCAGACCATGGTTAGTGAGTTCGATTCTCACTGAGCGACCTATATCTCTGACCCGTCGCCACATCTAAGTTAAGCTTAGTAAATAACTATATACTAATGGAACTTTGACATACGAGTTTAATTCATTCCACCCGTAACTCACTTTGCTCGTATAGCAAATCAATTTACGCCATTAAAATAAACTGAAATACTATTAATTCCTTCTAGACCAAACAACAACAGCCTAATTTTTTATTACAAACTTTTTAGTAAGAAAAATATCATTGTATTATAAAAAAAAAATATTTAAAAAAATGTAATGAATTATGTATTGTAATTTTAACCCTTCTCTTTTTATAGAAAATGTTGTTTTTTGTTGTTTTTTTGCATTACAAATTTATAAACTTAAATATGTTATTGAGCTTATTAGAATATATATTATTAGTATCTGGAGCTCGCTTATATTTTATATATATATATATATATATATATATATATATATATATATATATATATATATATATATATATATATATCTTCTATTATTATACTAAAGCTGAGATTATCAACTTTCATTTCCTAAAGGCTTTTTTTCTATTTATATTAAGGACACAATATCTCTACTAAGATATTCCTTGGTTTCAGGACTACTCATTGTTTGAAATAAAATTCAGTTTAATTTGTTTTAATTGGTCGTAATTAGCAATTAAGTCAACAACTGACCCGTCTCTCTCTATCATTCTATATTACTCTCACCCGCTCTATGTACGAGTAAGACTGAGAGAGAGTAAGTGACGTAGTGTTATTGTGTTAGACATTTAACTATGTTAAAATTAATTTTAATATAGGGGTGAACTGGTAAAGATATAGCTACCCGTGGGCTAAAAGTGGACTCGACCTTTCGAAAACCCGTCTCTCCAGTCAGCATAAAAAGGAGTTTTTTTTTTGCTTGGATGTCGGGGTAGGGGGAAGTAGTTTGTAGCTAGGTACCATTGTGTTGTGAAATCGGTCTTGTTCAGGCCAACATTTTTTTTTCGGTAAAAGATTTTATAAATCGTGACTGCTATTGAGTGAAACATTATCTATTTGTATTAAAATTCAGTCAAACATTTTCTATTTTTTTAACATCTTACGAAATGATTTTAATGTTTTATTTTTTTTTTTTTTTTTTTTTGTCTTTTTGTTTTTGTTTTTACTCTGTCCTTTTTTTAACCGGCCCTCGCCAACTCAGCGTATGAGTAGAACAGGGATCTGTGTATTAAAGTGAGGAGCAGGGTAGGTGTCGCACTCCTTGGTATAGCGGAAGTGTAAAGAGGATAGACTCTCTCACTGGATGACTGATACCAGATCTAGGCCTCCCCCGACGACTTTACTTATCTATTTTTTTTTAAAATTTAATTCATTTTGCAAACTGTTTTTTCCCTAATTCCCGGGACTGCCAATGTTGTCTGCTTTTCCTTTTAAAAGGGAATTAAAGTAAGTAAATCGATTATTTTTGTCGGTGCATATCACATAAATACGTCCTGGCGTGCCTGTGATGGTTTCCATAGAAAAATGTTACTTCCGGGTAGCGCAGTAGCAATGATACAACTAGGGCTTGGAAGAAAACCTTATATTTGATATATATATATATATATACATTCATATATATATATATAATGTGTGTGTGTGTGTGTGTGTGTGTGTGTGTGTGTGGGGTGTGATATTATCCACTTGACTGTTATTTAAGGGATGATTCTATTTGGGATAAACGAAATTCCACTGTACAA
>CM042154.1:20181158-20188658 GCA_023376005.1 Doryteuthis pealeii
AATCTAAAGATAAGGAGCTTAATTTGCATTTTATAAGGACCATCCGAATATACTGTCGCTTAGAAGGAAAATCAAATTTTCTAGATCAGACAGATTTCCGAGATAATTTGAATAATTTGAATAATATTGAAAGGTAATAAGATTTTATGCACATTAACTATATAGATGATATCTGACATTGTCAAATTAATCATAATAAACCAGTCAGCAACAAAAGAAGGCCAACAAGATATGTACATGCCAGATGGGTCAGATGTCTCTCTTCGGATGGCTTATGCGATGTAGATCGATGGTTAGATGAAGTTACAATATACTTTCTCTTGAATAAGTGAAAATATCAAAAAAAGAAAGAAGAAAGATAAGAAAGAAGAAAAAGGAAGGATTAAGAAGTGAGAGAAAGTATATGAATAAAAAAAGACTTTATGTTGAAGGAGAAAGAAATGAAGTTGAAGAGAAGAAAAGGATAAGAAAGCAAAAACGAGAAAAGAAAGACATGATAAGAAAGAAAAATCGAAAATAATAAAAGAAATGAAGAAGTGAACATGTGAAGAAAGAAAAGAAAGAAGGAAAAAAAAGAAAGAAAGAAAGAAAGAAAAAATGATTGAAGAGAAGAGGAGAAAAGGATGACAACAGAAAGAAAGATGAAGAGAAGAATAAGGATAGAGAAAGAAGAAAGAAAGAAAATTAAAAATGAAAAGAGAGAAAAGTATAGAATAGAAAGAAAGGAACTTTGATGTGTGAAAGAGGAGAAAGAACTAAAGATGTGAAGAGAAGAAAGGAATGGAAACAAAGAAAAACGAAAAAAGAAAAGAGATGATAGAAAGAAAAATTTGAAAAAAAAATACAGAAATGATGAAGTAAAAATTAGAAGAAAGAAAGAAAGAGAAGAAAAAAAGAAAGAAAGAAAAGAAAATGAAAATGATGTGAAGAGAGAAAAAGAATGACAGACAGAAAAAAAGAAGTGAAGAGAAGAATAAGGAAAGAAAGAAAAAAGAAAGAAAAGAAAGAAAGAATTAAAAAATGGAAGAGAAGTATATGAATAGAAATAAAGAACTTTAATGTGAAGAGAAGAAAGAACTGAAGGTGTGAAGAGAAGAAAAAGAATGGAAAGAAAGAAAAACAAAAAAAAGAAAGAGAGACTGATAGAATGAAAATTTGAAAAAATTACAGAAATGAAGAAGTGAAAATGTGAAGAAAGAAAGAAAGAAAAAAAGAAAGAAAGAAAAAATGATGAAGTGAAGAGGAGAAAAAGAATGACAGACAGAAAGAAAGAAATGAAGAGAAGAATAAGGAAAGAAAGAAAGAAAGAAAGAAAGAAAGAAAGTATGAATGACCGAATAAATTAGGGAAATAAGAGAAGAAAAAGAAAATAAGAAAAAAAATGAAAGAAATGAAGATCGGAGAAAAAATAAAGATGGAACAAAAAAATGATATATATATAAATACAGAACGATAGAGAAAGAAAGAAAGAAGTGAAGAAGTGAAGAATAAAATTAGAAAGAAACGAGGAAATAAATAAGGAAATGAAGTTTACGATTAATTTTTAAATCTACACAATACTTCCTTACAAAAACGAAAGGTTACGCACTAGTCACAAATGCTTATCGTCGTAGGAAATGAACACGGAGAATCGGGTTCAAATCCTAGACGAGAATTTTTTGCATTTCCCTTTGAGTTAATACCTTTATATATATATATATATATATATATATATATATATATATATATATATATATATTCACCGTTTTATATATATATATATATAATATATATATTATATATATATATATATTCATTTTATATATATATATATATATTATATATGCAACAGTCTCCTATAAAACGGATGGAGCACACTCTGGCGGTTTTTACATATATATGTATACATTTATCAGTTAAGATTCTCATCCCGGCTGGATGTAGCCAGCTAATGTCTAGCCACACTGAAGAGAGGTGATATGTTGAAACACGGGGTCTGGTTATGACTATACATATACATGTGAAAAGAGGATTGGAATGAATCCGACAGAATATGGTGGAGATGAGAGGAACAAAAGAACAAAACTCAGACAAAAGTGTGTAGGATATATTTTCGCTAGAGCTTTGAGCTCGCATCATCAGTCGTTTTGAAACGACATCTGCACCACACACACACACACACACACCACACCACACAACACACACACACACACATATATATATTATATATATTGTATATATATATACGCGTAAAAGCATATGCATTATGTAAAATAAATTTTTTTTTTCTTAAAAGAAAGGAAAGGGTACCCTAGTTTTATTTAAAATCAGAAATGAATTTCTTTTTTCGATCAATGCTCCTCAGAGAAAAAATTTCATTTAAATTTACGAATTCTCTTATTGAGAAAAAAAAATTTTCCTTGTTCTCACTGCTTTCTGTCTTGTCCGTTGTCTACAACTACACTATTTCACCATCTTTCAATGAATTTTTTTCTCTGAGGCGCATTGATCGAAAAAAAGAAATTCATTTCTGATTTTAAATCAAAACAGGTACCCTTTCCTTTCTTTTTAAGAAAAAAAAACATTTTATTTTACATAATGCATATGCTTTTACGCATCCTTATTAAATTCTGTACTGTAAATAACTTTTCATAATATATTATATATACATATATATGTCTGTCTGTCTGTTTCTTTTCTTTATATGTATTTAACAACCCCTCCGCACGGGCAGGATCTGACACAATGTCAATTTCTTAAGCGGAGTTTAACAGGTTTGAATTCAGAGTTTTCCTTCTCCTAGACTGGTTATCAGCCATGGTTAAAGATCCCAGTCTGCCCCACTATTTGCCCATAGCAGGAGGGAGAATTGGATTCATACCTTTCAAAGGGTATTAGCACCATTGAAATGCAAACAGTTTCATCCAGGAATTGAACTCGGGTCGACGAGTCCATTTTCTACGACTCTAACATTAGACCACGCGCCTCCTGACACACTAGAGGAGATATTGACGTCCTTATATCGCCCATTGATATCATTCCATGGCCTGATACAAAATATTTTATGAAATTGGGATAGATATTTATTTCCCATGCTATAAATTACCCAGACTTGATAGATATAACTTTTCTTTATAAATATTATATTTATCAAATCAAAAGTTATGCGACGTCACATCTCTTGCTGAAATTCATCACGACTGATGCTCCTGTGGTTATTGGGGGTTTCGGGTCTTTCAGCATCAGATCTCCTCACACACCAAATTGTGGGCAACTTCTGCCTTGCATCCCATTACTGACAATCCTTTGATCCAAAGCCACCTGCTGATTATTTATGCGGCTTCAGTCATCCACATATAACCCCAGTCTTTTTAGTTGCTATTATTCTAAGCCTAGACTGGAGCTTTGTAGAGTGACAGCCCAGCAGTGAGCCCACAAGCACTGGCTTCTGAGCTGTTCTACCTGTTTATGTTTTTCTGTTTGTTTTTTTTTGTTTTTTTGTTTGTGTTTCTTTTTCTGTTTTAACGGACCCATCAATTAACTTTCTTTGTTTTATTCCCAAATGATCACTTGCCTCGTTAAATCCGATTGGTTGCTTGGATTTTACGGCATGTCCAGACCTGGATTATGTTATGCCAAATACGTTTTATTTCAATCATTCTTGTTCGGTATTGAATTGTTTTCCAAATTCAATTTTTAAACTCATTTTAAAAAAACTCATTTTTTATCTGTATTATTAACCTAAAAGATTAGTTGGTTGGTTGGTTGGCTGGTTGGTCGGATTTTAAGGTATGTCAACCTTTGTTGGGTTATTTCATGCCGAAGATGTGTTTGTTTTATTCATTCTTGATGGTTATTCAATTTTTAAAACTCAATTTTTAAACTTTTAAACTCTTTTTTATATTTAATCCATAGATGGGACCCTAACATATTAACACTCGAGGCCAGATTGGATCTGGGGTAATGGCGTTAAAGGTACTCCACACTCCCCAGGGCTACACATTGGAACTTCACCCCTGATGCAGTTTAACGTTAAAACCAGAACACTAAGACCTCATCCATCGCCTTCTAGCACATATATGATAAAATGGATTCGGGGTTTTTCCATAAGCACAATAGCGTCGGAACAATCATGCAGGTGCTAGGAATTGACGTGACCAGCCGATCGATTGAAGGGCCTCTCGACTGCTTGCCTATCCTAAGTAAGAGCCTAAGTGGAGTATTGCATATCATTGACTGCTCAACCACCAGGGTTCCGTCCTTAAGCATCACCGGTCCCTACCAGCTAACTCGTGGCCCATTAAGGGGATTTTACCCAGTCGGCGTATTCTAATGCCGAAGCCGACAGAGCTGTTAAATCCGGGATTAGTTTTTTTGTGGAGTGGTTATATCTATCAAGTCTGGAGAATATATAGCATGGGAAATAAATATCTATCTCAATTTCATAGAAAGATTTTTGTATCAGGCCATGGAATAATACCAATGGGTGATATAAGACAAGTCAATCTCTCCTCTAGTGCGTCATTCAAACAGGTCAACTGCTCACAGAGTAACAGTTTATTCAGATTCATATAAGTTATAATATACTAGAAGCAGCTACCCAGTATCGCCTGGGTAGAGGGAGATATTTTTTAAGTTAGTCCTGCAAATGCATTATTACTGAATCGTGAGTTAGATCCTCGTAGAATGCCCAATTAAAATCCCTACCTAAAAAAGACCTTGCATTGATCCAGCCACTCTGCAAAGAAACATTAATGTCTACTATTTAAAATAGTAAACGCAAAAGAAAATCCATGGTGTTATCAGTTAGATTTTGATTTTTCAACTAATATCTTCACTAATATAAATCAAATCTTTATCACCTTTGCTCAAAAACCAAGCCCTGGTGATATTTAATGTATATAAATTGTCGGCTATCGTCATCTCAAACAAATAGTTTGATCCCTTCATAGTGTCGTGCCGTAAGTCAACCAAAAAGTGCGATATATACACCAGTTTAAAATAAATGAGAAAAATTGGAAAAGCCAGTTAGTGTAGTGGTTAGAATCTCCACCAGCCAACCTGACAGGTAGGGTTCGAATCAGGCACAAAGCACTGTCCTATCTATAACTCTGCTGATGAGGCATAATAGGCTGAAATGTACATACAGAGATGACTTTTTCTCGATTTGTTTACGCCTTACATTTAAACCGATATGCACGCCTAATTCATTTAATCATAACTAATTAATTCTCAAATTAGGTATGACTTTAATTAAGCACATAATCTCCCCAAAGAATTCTCGGCTATCGCCATCTCAAACAAATTGTTTGATCACTTTATATATATATATATATATTTACTTTGTCGTTAATTATTTTATTTTCGAAGTTTCCTCCGGACATACAGATTCACACAACTGCCCTTTATATATGTATAGATGATGCTCTTTAAATTTCAGACCAAAGACAGAGAAAAGATTACACCATAGATAAACTTTAGATTGTGCTGTTTGAAGCTCCCATAGATCTTGCTACAATTTCTTCCCTTAAGAATTCATATTATAACCATTTATCTATTTGTTATACATCCTTATGCATCTTATTCTTTCTATCTTCTCATATCAATCTTTTAAAGAAAGAGAATCTTTATTTATAATCAAGTCATAACTAGGGCCGTCGGTAGAGCATCTGACTAGAAACCACAAGGTTCTGGGTTCGATACTGTCTCGCCAACTCAGCGTATGAGTAGCACAGGGATCTTTGCGGTAAAGTGAGGGTCTGGTGGTAGGTGCGGTGCTCCATCGCAGACGTCTAAACAATCTAGCACACTCTCGCAATAATACAGCTCCAGAATTAAAACTTCATCACCAGCGCAAATGAAAAGGGGATAGACTCCCTCGCTGTTTGACTTATACCGTCTTTAGGCCACCCCGACGACTTATAGGTTAACTAATATCACGTGTTACATAATTATTAGATACCTAATATTTCTGTGCAATAGTGTAGAAATAAAAATGGCTGTTATAAGTTACAGCCAACAGACTTGAAGGATGGGTGACAAGGCTTGACCTCAGTCCTAACCTTCCGGTGGATACCATGAGAATCGGTGGAGGAGACCCTCTTCCGGTTTAGATTAGAAATAGATTTTAGTCAGTCGGTGAGAAACCACGACGGTGGTGAGTCGTGTTATACACGCTCGGACTTAATATGCGCAGGTAGTCTGGTGGGGGATTTCGAGAATAAAATGTGATCTAAGTAAATCGAAGTCTTGTGTTATTATCAAAAAACTACCAATGACACAGGGCTTCTGATAAAGAGAAATCCCCAATGAAAGACTAGACACGAAGTCCCCAAAAGAAGTCCAGACGTTAGAAGAGACCTAGAAGAACTTAAGATGTCAGAATAACAAAAGAAGAATAGAAGAAATAAAGACGAAGGGTATGCAACACCACGGTTGTTGTTCTACAAGGTTGGCTTTGGCATTAAATAACCCAAGAAGGTTTATATGTCATTAAAGAAAAGTAAATAAAAAACTGAGTAAAGTCAGGTATATTTGATTAGACACCCTAACACTGAGAAAAAGTGGATGCTAGAAACATTTGCATCAAGCTAATAGTTATTGATCAATATCTAGTCGCAAAGCGTCCAGTTTTTAAGTGTTCCTTTCGAAAATATCGATGAATCGATGAGAAAGATCAAGTGTCCTAAATTTTGCAGCTGACAAGGTTCATATCTAAAACTGGCAAAGATAAATCAAAGGTTCTTTGTTGCTGATTCGTGCATATATATATATATATGTGTGTGTGTGTGTGTGTGTGTGTGTGTGAAGAAAGGAAGTGAATCCGACGGTATGTAGTATATTAGGAAAAATTAAAAAACATTTAACCCATTTAAAACCTGTGTTTTTTCATTTTCCTAATATACTATATATATATATATATATATATATATATATATATTATATATATATATATATATATGAGAAAAGGGATTGGAATGAATCCGACAGAATAAGGTAAAATAAGGAATGAAAGAACAAAACAAAAAGATCACATCCCTACTTCTTCACATAGTTGAGTCAAAAAGTAATGTCATTTTGTTTAGGACAGGTATAACACAGGAACATGTATCATACATCAAAATGAAGCTGGTCCTCTGTGGATCACATCCCTACTTCTCCACATAGTTGAGTCAAAAAGTAATGTCATTTTGTTTAGGACAGGTATAATACCAACACAGGAACATGTATCATACATCAAAATGAAGCTGGTCCTCTGTGGATCACATCCCTTCTTCTCCACATAGTTGAGTCAAAAAGTAATGTCATTTTGTTTAGGACAGGTATAACACAGGAACATGTATCATACATCAAAATGAAGTGGGTTCTCTGTGGATATATAATTTTCTTTTTAATTAACTATATAATATACAGAAAATAAATTTAATCTTAGCATTGCCACCATATCAATGCTGTCAAGCCAACTATTCTATTGTTTAAATATGGGTTAATAGAAAAAAAAACATTTGAAATACGAGTGTG
>CM042154.1:20193658-20198658 GCA_023376005.1 Doryteuthis pealeii
GTTGGTCAGTATGCCTTGTTAGATAAGAATGTATTATCCCTGATTTTCCGTCTGTGTTTCTTTCTATCCATTCGATCAATCCCATGTTTGAACAAAAATCTATAAGACTGCTTGGCAAGAAGAATCGGAGACTCGCTTGTGCAAAACTGAAATAAGAAAAAAGACCGCGAAATAAAAGATTTGTACCGATCAAAAGCAATCAAAACGCCACAACAACAACAACAACAGCAACAGCAACAGGAACAACGACAACAATAACAACAATCACACACATAAGCCTGATTCCAATTGATCTTAGAATTACAACAGAGAAACCCAATCGACCGAAAAGTAATGTCATTTTTCCACAAGTTTTAATTGCTATAGCGAACAGCGAAAAAGCAGCGCCGTCTCGTGGACGCCTCGCACTATAAAAAAGAAGAAAAAAAAGGTAAGAAAGAATAATCAGCGTGGGAAAAAAAGCCGATGTGAACAACTGAGACGGGCTCACGTGATTACCAAGAGAGCCAATCAGCAGAGAGTTGGAGTTACTTTTTTTTATTTATTTTTTTATTTTTTTCTTCTGAGGATCTATGAAAATATGCGACAATCTGATGATCAGCGTGAGTGTGGAAATAAGGGTATGTTAGATTCCGGAGCGACAGATTGTCGGGAGGCAAAATGAATTTGGAAGAAAGAAAAACTTCATCTTCATCTTATATGCGCACGCACACGACACGTATATTTATCTCAGTACTCGTGGGTCTCGGTTTATCGCCATAATTACATTTACTTGTATATGCGAGTTCACGTACCTTGATAGAATGTAAAATTCATGTTACGTTTCGTTGTTTAACACATCCACCCAGAAGCCACATGGTTCCGGGTTCAATACAGGCCCTCGCCAACTTAGCGGATGAGTATTTTTGGTAAATTTTTTGCAATCGCGAAAGTTACATTAAGATTGTAAACAAGCGCCTAAAACCATTGAAAAAGAGACAGAATGGCGGATCGCGTCGAAATTGACCAAATCAAATCCCTTTAAATGTATTAAAAATAAACTGCATATGCAATGATATTTTCCTTTTTTTAATGATAGTTATTATGTTACTACTTATCGATTTAGACAAAAGTTTAAATAACAGATTTAATTAATTTTAATTCGTTTTTAAAATTTGTAGCTGACGACAAATTGGGTATGCCTAGTATATATTATATACACAAGTGTTATAATAATTGTTATATCAATTTCTTTTGTATAGAAATATTAGATTCGATACGTTTATAAACGTGTGCGATAAATTGTGGAGAGGGTGGTAAGTGTAGCGCTCCATCTACGATGCAAAAAATAATCTCCCTTGCCTAGCGCTAATGCAAAGGGGATAAACTCCCTCTCTGTCTATCTGATACCGCTTCGATACAGCGTGATGTAATGGTTAGTCGTAGGAAATGGACTCGTCGACGCGACCAGGCTGATACACTTGGGAAAGGTATGTATCCATGTACTCTCCCTCCAGCTATGGGTAAATAGTAGGACAGACTTGGCCATTTAACCTTGGCTTGGTAACCAGTCTAGGCGAAGGAAAACTCCGAATTCGAGCCTGTTAAACTCCGCTTAAGAAATTGACGTTGTGTCGTCGCATCCTACTCGTGGGGAGGGCTGGTATATATATTATATATATATTATATATATATATATTATATATATGTATGTGTATATATATATATATATATATATATATATATTGTCTAGCGCTATTGAAAAGGGATAGACTCCCTCGCTGAATGGCTGATACCGACTTTAGGCCGCCCCGTCGACAAAAAAAAAAAAAAATATATATGAAAGTAAACAAAAAAACAATGTGTTTGAATATGGCCTTAGCCGACAATTTTGGGAGAATATGTGCTTAATTGAAGTCATACCTAATTTTGAAAATTAATTAGTTGATAATTAATGAATTTAGGCGGGCATATATGTTCAAATGTAAGGCTAAACACATCGAGAAAAAGTCAATCTCTTGGCCGAAATGTACATACAGAGATTGACTTTTCTCGATTTGTTTAGCCTTATATTTGAACAGATATGCCCACCTAATTCATTAATTATCAACTAATTAATTTTCAAAATTAGGTATGACTTCAATTAAGCACATATCCCCCCCCCAAAAAAAAATATATATATATGTTATTTTGGAAAAGGTGATTTACCGGTGAAGATGGTCACAATGATTGGTTGATGCAAAATTCAGAGAGGCAAGACAGCGATATAACAAATAAAAAGTCCTCAATAAAAGTTTTATTTTAATACATATTTAAAGTTTACATTTCAAATTGTTTTATTTTTTAATCCTTTAATGAATTTGATGATTTTACTTACTTAGGGTACAAACTCGCTGACATTAAATTTTTTACTCCCACCCCTCAGGCAATATGTCTCAAAAATCTATTTTTACATCGCCCGGAGGGTGTTTTTTTTATTTTGTAGTAGTACTTTTAATGGAGTGATTTAACAATGTTATCTCAAAGGCCCTGGTTAGTAGTTTTTTGAGGAATAGTATAAATGAATCTGTTTGGTTTGGTTTGGTTTGTTTTGTTTTACGGCATATCAACCTCAGTGGGTCATTTAATGCCGATAAAGTTTTGAAATAAATCAATTCTTAATGGATAATAGAATTTTTTTATAAATACATTTTTCTATTTAACCCATAGATGGGACCCTAACAGGTACTACCACTCTGGGTCAGAGTGGACCAGGGAGCAATGGTGATGAAGGGGTGCTCCACATTCCCCAAACCTCCAAAACTGGAACCTTACCATCAGGTAGAGTTTAACACCATTCCCAGGACATGTAGACCCGCAGCCACCGCTTTCTAACACTCATACGTTAAAAAGGGGTTGGGGCTTGCCATAAGGGCAATAGAGTTGGGAAAATCATATAGGTGTTAGGGCTTGACATGACCAGCCGATTGATCGGAGGGGGCCTCTCCGACCGTCCGTCTAGTCCAAGATAGGGCCAAAGTGGAGTATTGCATGTCATGAACTGCTCATCCACCTGGGCTCTATCCGTAAGCATCAGGGTCGCCAACCACGGCCAACAGGTGGCCCCATTGGGGAGTCTTACCCCTCTGCAGAGGTGCAGTCGATGCATTCTAACGCCTCAGCCGACAGGGCGGAAATGAATCTGACCTTATGGAAAATGCATGCTACTTGAGAATGATAGCACGTTTATTTTTCTTTTTATATTGGGGTCTTCGTTTGTTTTGTTTGTTTGTTTTTTTTGTGTTTCTTTTTATATGATTTATATTTACCTTCAGTTATCTATTTTAATGAGAGAGAAGCCGTTTTCTGTTAGTCTAGAATATTTAAATATGTTAAAGATATTTACTCGTAACTCTAGACAGTTTCACGCAGCTATTTCTGATAATTTTTGTGGAAAGTATTTCTCAATTTAAGTATTTATTATCTCTATTGTTTTAAATATCTAGAGAAACGGTTTCTCAATATGGAACAGTTTCTCAAATTGATAGAGACCAGCACTTCCCAAAGTTATATAGACCACGGTTTGCAAATTTATGGAGACCAATTTTATTTTGTAGACACAGTAATTCTCACAGTTATATAGACCAGAGCTTTTCATTTATCTAGAACAAAATTTGTAAAATAAGCATAAATTATAAGACAAGCAGTTCTGAAAGTCAGTGTAGACTAGCAAAGTATATAGCCAGAAGTTCACAAAGTTCTCAACAGGAATGTTTAATGTATGACTAACAGTTCTCAAGAACCAGCAGTTATCATTTGTAACACTTCTGAAATGTATTTCCGCAGTTCCCAAATCTGAACCCCAGTGACAATGTTTGTACCAGCACATGCGAGTGTTATAGAGAAGTTATATATATATGTATATATATATATTATATATATTATATATTATATATTTTATTATATTATTATCATTATATTTTATTATTATTATATTAACATGTTTTTGCTCTCATATACAGCATTTAATTTTTTTCTCCAGACCGTCTCATATATACTTGAAAAAGGTGAATGTTCACCCGAAATATCGGAATTGATCAAACCAGGAACAGAACAACAATTGAATATTAAAATTCTGATTTTTGTTCTGTTTTTTTTGGGGGGGTTTCTTTTTTCCAATGCTTCAAAAGACCGAAAACACAACGTTCACAAAAACAAAGTGATATACCATAACACACACACACACACACACACACACACATATATATATATATATATATATATATATATATATATATATATATATATAAAAGTATTTTTGACGACCGCCAACAAACTTAAAAGCAACGGTCTCATGTAAAAGGATAGGAACTCCATGGCGCCTTTACATATATACAGATGTGTGTATTTATCAGTTAAAATCGTCCTCCCATTCTGTAGGTGACGTTGGCCGATTGTTTAAGCAACCTGACTGATGATGCATCTATCGGGTGAAAGTAGCCTACAAATGTCTAGCCGCACTGATGATACGTGATACCTCGAAATACGGTGTTGGTGGATGACTATATATATATGTGTGTGTTGTGTGTATATATAATATATATATATATGCGTGTGTGGTCCTATGCGTATTTTAGATGCTTCTTTAGATTTTCAACATTATGTATTACCAATTAGAGACGTCTAGCTTCGGGGCTCATCGGAGAAACAACAACCAATTATTGGGTAGAACCGACTTCTCTCTAAGTCCTTATTATATCCCTTCTGGGTATCCATATCAACCGTATGACGTCAGATCATGCCCGTGCCATGGCAGATGCAGTCTTTTTTCCTTCCCCGCCGATCGCCAAAGTCCACTTGGCTTTTGTTCTTCAGGTCAGAAATTACCAATGTCAGATGCTTCATCCCTTCAGTGATGAGACGATTCCTGATAGGGAAAAAGGGATGACATTTATCATTGCGAGACAATGGATGTTTTCATTGGCCAATAGCGTCCATCCATATTTCTACTTATAAGGGGGGCGCGGGAAAAAAAAAGAATG
>CM042154.1:20203658-20208658 GCA_023376005.1 Doryteuthis pealeii
GCCGTGTCTATTTTCCACGCCGATAACCATTACACAAAGCGCCACCGCATTATTTATGCATTTATGTATTTACCCAACGCCGGGGTCTCTGTAATTAGGGGTTCCCAATCCATAGCCCATAGGCTACAGGCGGCCCATGAGGACCGGTCTATGCAACCCTACATCAAACCTTTAATCTCTTCGCTTTTTGATGTTGACGAGCAGAGTGTGACACAAGCTCAATTTTTAAGCAGCGTTTAACATTGTCGGGAATTATCTTCCCTTTGCCTGGAAGAGTTATCTTCCCGCTGTATTGCCGTTTGTTTCCACTAGGGAACTCTGTATATTAAGCGCTGATTCAAATGCGTTTGCCTCTCTTTCCTTACTGTCTCTTGAACGAGCACATGGGTTAGACTTATGTCTACCCCCTCTCGGTGGGGCTTGGCCCCCCTTACATTACTGTAAGTCTTTTATACCGCATGGACTATCCTTTAGTTCCATGTCTGTAACATTATATCTTATGTACATTTGGGTATCTCGTTTATACTAAATATTGTATCTTGTATTTACAATTCATGAATCTTATATTTTATATGTATCTATGTACTTTATGTATCTTATAGTTACCTTGTGCTGTACACTTATTAAATTCTTGTCCCACAAACGTGTCGAAGCTGTTGTTCAATTATCAACCTTGAATCTTACAACATATTTGAATTTAGAGTTTTCCTTCTCCAAGATCTGTTGCCATAAGATCCCAGCCTGGACTATTATTTTCCTATGCATTTAATTCTGAAATTACATACAGGATTTCAATTTACTGTCAAGCATAGATTATTTTCTTCTTGAGTGAGCACAGACATAGAAAATTAATCTTGCTTTAGAAGGATGCACAGTGAAATATTTCAGATAAAAGTGGTGTCCTTGATGACATACGGTGGTTTTACATTATTAGACGTAGCCAACGGGAATCGATAGAGTCATCCGTTTGTATTTTAAATTTCCATGTATTTCTTTTTTTTTTTTCCTTTTTATTTTAAAAAATGTTTAGGATAGTTTTAGCTTCTATTATAGGATTGCACTCTCTGGTTGAATCCAATTTGTTGCAAATTTCCCATTTCTCTTTTCTATCCAGTAATGCAGAATTCCGTATGCACCTTCGGCTAATCACTACTTTATGTTTTTGTGTTTTTATCATCCTTATTTCGTGTTTTCATGCTCATACCAAAAACATTATTATTCTTCCAGTCCGAAGCTCCTTTTTTTTTAGTTTATTAACAAATTGGAAAAGTTCCGTTTTTAGTAATAATTCAGCCTCGAATTTCGAATTCCCCTCTATGCAATATTCACCAGGTACTACCACTGGCACAAAATCGTGGAATTAGCTCGGAAAGAATATATACAAGTGTCTCTAATGAATTTTGCAAAAATATCGAATTATTTGAAATACAATAGTACCATAATCTTTTATTACCTTCAACTTACGAGTTACTAGCTGTGACTCGGTCGATTTCTTTTATTTATGTTGAGAGCGAATATTTGAGTTACGAGTGAAGTTCAGATACGCTTATATCAATAAGTATACTAAAAACATTAAAGTTTCCAAATTTATTACGCTAAAGAAAAGTATTATTTATATAAAAAAAAAAACATTAAATCATTTAAGTAAAAGTAAAATAAAGTCGTCGGGGCGGTCTAAAGTCGGTATCAGCCAATCAGCCAGGGAGTCTATCCCCTTTTCAATAGCGCTAGACCAAGGAGATTGTTTTTTGGCATCTGAGGTGGAGCGCCACATCTACCATCAGGTCCTTACTTTACCGCACAGATCCCTGTGCTACTCATACGCTGAGTTGGCGAGGACCGGAATCGAACTAGGAACCATGTGGTTTCTAGCCGAACGCTCTACCGACTACATTTAACAGCACATGATTTATTAGATTCTATTGTATAATGTGTTTTTTTTCTCATCAAATAAATAAAAATCGCTAAGAATTCGCTGATTACAATATTCATTTATTTTAAGAATTGTTTCTTTTTTTTGGCTTTTTACATTTAGAATATTATTTCATAAGATATACCCTAAATTCGTGAGTCTTTGGAATTTAATTTTATTTCTCTATATACGTTTTTTTTTTTTTACATATGACCAATATTTAAATTCAGTTTGAATTGCCTGTTTGAATTAAAGTTATTAAACATGTATTCATCTAATTTATTGTAATTGTTTTTCTTACTCCTAAAATGTAACAATTAAAAGAAACTATGAATTAAACATTTATCCATACTTTAGGGTAGAAGATCCATTTATTAATTCTAAATGATAATTTGTTTTTTATGTGTTTTATGTACTTGTGAGAGTTACATGAATTGATTGCTTTCAATTATAGAATTATATTATTATCAGAAAAATATCAAAAAATAAAACTTGTACTTTTCTTAGCATAAACATATCAAAGTGTAGGTACTTTTAATGCTCAATTATATCTCCTTTCTGTGTCATAAGTTGACACGTACATACTAAACAACTCCTTTATATATATATATATATATATATTATATATATATATATATATATGAAGAAAATAATTTCAAAAAATAACAAACACAGGATTTTACGATCAGAGGATACAATTTAATCGTAATCCTGTGTTTGTTATATTTTTTGAAATATTTTCTTCACATATTGTCGGATTAATTTCCTCATCGTATTTCCATATATATATATATAATATATATATATATATATATATATATTAATAATTTCAAGGCAATTACAATGCGTATAAAATAAAAACAAAAAGATGTTTTTGTCTGATCGAAATTCTGCCTCGTTTCAGGCGTAGGGATAAAATTCATTGGCAATTGCTTGAAGCCTTGTTAATATTATGATTATTAATGATTTGAAGGCAATTACAATGCGTATAAAAAAATAAAAACAAAAAGATGTTTTTATTTGCATTGTAATTGCCTCCAAATTATTAATATATTATAACATACTTAACAATGCTTCAAAGCAAATTACCAATTACTTTTACACACATATATATATATATATATATATATATATATATATATATATATATATATATATATTAATAAGTTCATCCACAGACACGTGTTCGGCATTTCATGCCTCTTCCAGTTGGCGACCAAAGGAATAGTTTTTGTCTAGCCACACTGAAGAGGCATGAAATGCCGAACACGTGTCTGTGGATGACTTATTAATATATATATATATTATATATATATTATATTATATATATATATATATATATATATGTGTGTAAAAGTAATTGGTAATTTGCTTGAAGCATTGTTAAGTATGTTTAATATATTAATAATTTGGAGGCAATTACAATGCAAATAAAAACATCTTTTTGTTTTTATTTTTATACGCATTGTAATTGCCTTCAAATCATTAATATATCATAATATACTTAACAAGGCTTCAAGCAAATTGCCAATGAATTTTATCCCTACGCCTGAACGAGGCAGAATTGCGATCAGACAAAAAAACATCTTTTTGTTTTTATTTTTTATACGCATTGTAATTGCCTTGAAATTATTAATATATATATATATATATATATATATATATTATATATATATGGAAATACGATGAGGAAATTAATCCGACAATATGTGAAGAAAATATTTTCAAAAAATATAACAAACACAGGATATTACGATTAATTGTATCCTCTGATCGTAAAATCCTGTGTTTGTTATTTTTTGAAATTATTTTCTTCATATATATATATATATATATATATATATATATATATATATTATATAAAGGAGTTGTTTTAGTATGTACGTGTCAACTTATGACACAGAAAGGAGATATAATTGAGCATTAAAATAGTACCTACACTTTGATATGTTTATGCTAAGAAAAAGTACAAGTTTTATTTTTTGATATTTTTCTGATTAATAATATAATTCTATAATTGAAAGCAATCAATTCATGTAACTCTTCACAAGTACATAAAACACATAAAAAACAAATTATTCATTTAGAATTAATACATGGATCTTCTACCCTAAAGTATGGATAAATGTTTAATTCATAGTTTCTTTTAATTGTTACATTTTAGGAGTAAGAAAAACAATTACAATAAATTAGATGAATACATGTTTAATAACTTTAATTCAACAGGCAATTCAAACTGAATTTAAATATTGGTCATATGTAAAAAAAAAAAAACGTATATAGAGAAATAAAATTATAATTCCAAAGACTCACGAATTTAGGGTTATATCTTATGAAATAATATTCTAAATGTAAAAAGCCAAAAAAAAGAAACAATTCTTAAAATAAATGAATATTGTAATCAGCGAATTCTTAGCGATTTTTATTTATTTGATGAGAAAAAAAACACATTATACAATAGAATCTAATAAATCATGTGCTGTTAAATGTAGTCGGTAGAGCGTTCGGCTAGAAACCACATGGTTCCTAGTTCGATTCCGGTCCTCGCCAACTCAGCGTATGAGTAGCACAGGGATCTGTGCGGTAAAGTAAGGACCTGATGGTAGATGTGGCGCTCCACCTCAGATGCCAAAAAACAATCTCCTTGGTCTAGCGCTATTGAAAAGGGGATAGACTCCCTGGCTGATTGCTGATACCGACTTTAGACCGCCCGACGACTTATTTTACTTTACTTAAATGATTTAATGTTTTTTTTTTATATAAATAATACTTTTCTTTAGCGTAATAAATTTGGAAACTTTAAATGTTTTTAGTATACTTATTGATATAAGCGTATCTGAACTTCACTCGTAACTCAAATATTCGCTCTCAACTAAATAAAAGAAATCGACCGAGTCACAGCTAGTAACTCGTTAAGTTGAAGGTAATAAAGATTATGGTACTATTGTATTTCAAATAATTCGATATTTTTGCAAAATTCATTAGAGACACTTGTATATATTCTTTCCGAGCTAATTCACGATTTTGTGCCAGTGGTAGTACCTGTGAATATTGCATAGAGGGGAATTCGAAATTCGAGGCTGAATTA
>CM042154.1:20213658-20215958 GCA_023376005.1 Doryteuthis pealeii
CAGTAGTACGTCACTTACGAGCTCATCCTTGCTTCTCTAGCAGTGTCCTGCATGTCTAGCCCTCCTTACTCGTATGGTTTGTGAGAGGGGAGGCAGGTGGCCATACAGTTGCTTCTTTGTGGGGTGCTGTTTCCACAACTTATTCAGGACCGCTAGCAGCATTCTTGTACAGCTCTCATCTAGCTAATTCTCAAGGCGTTTCGTTAGGGTCCAGGTGGTACAGCCATACAGCAGTACCGATATAACCACAGCCTGGAAGAATCGTCTATTTAGCTTGTCAGGGAGGTCGGATTTCCATACTACTGATAATTTGTTGGTGGCCAACCATGCCTTTCCTATTCGTGTGTTAACCTCGCTTTCTGTGGATAAGATATTACTACCTAGGTATGTGAATTTTTCTACTGGTTTAAGAGGCCTACCGTCTAGTGTGGAGATGTCTCCTTGCTTTTTGAAGCACATGATGTGTGTGTGTGTGTGTGTGTGTGTGTGAAGAGAAATGGAAGTGAATCCGACGGTATCTAGTATAGTGGGAAATTTGAAAAAACTCAGGTTCAAATAAAATGAGTGGTAAGTTTAGTAGCCGACGCTTTTTACTTGCACTAGACCAAAGAGATTGTTTTTGCGTCTGAGGTGGAGCGCTACACATACCATCAGCTCCTTACTTTACCGCACAGATCACTGTGCTACTCATACGCTGAGTTCGTGAGGGTCGGTATCGAACTAGGAACTAGCTCTACCTTTTTTCTTTACACTTGCATTGTGATAGCCTTCAAAACCAATCAACAAACCAATATAAACACACTGCTTCAAGCAAATTACAAAACCCTTACACACACACACACACACATATATATATATATATATATATATTTATATATGGAGAAGAAAATATTTTAATTAATATGATGTTATTAATAACATCATATTCACACATTCACTATACACTTAACATCTTTCATTTTGTCCCTCACATAAACATTACTTAACAGTGTCCTGAAGATGGTACAATATACCGAAATGCATAAGTATTGACACATAAAATTGTTTCCCCTAATCATAACATCCTGTGTTTGTTATGTTTTTTAAATATTTTCTTCTCATATTGTCGGATTAATTTCCTCACCGTCTTTCCATATATATATATATATATGCGTGTGTGTGTGAGTGTGTTTGTGTGTGTGTGTTTGGTTTGGGGGTGTTGGTTGTGTGTGTTTATTTCAGTTTTCAAGTAGATTATTGCTTATTATCTAAAGAGAATCGTTCGATACAATGATCCTGAATGGAAATGTCATAACGATATAACAATCTATTATCGCGAACCTATACAACAGACTAGAGGCACCTGCCGACCGAGCACATTCTTTTTTTTTCCCGCGCCCCGCCTTATAAGTAGAAATATGGATGGACGCTATTGGCCAATGAAAACATCCCATTGTCTCGCAATGATAAATGTCATCCCCTTTTTCCCCTATCAGGAATCGTCTCATCACTGAAGGGATGAAGCATCTGACATTGGTAATTTCTGACCTGAAGAACAAAAGCCAAGTGGACTTGAATGGCGATCGGCGGGGAAGGGAAAAAAAGACTGCATCTGCCATGGCACGGGCATGATCTAACGTCATACGGTTGATATGGATACCCAGAAGGGATATAAATAAAGGACTTAGAGAGAAGTCGGTTCTACCCCAATAATTGGTTGTTGTTTCTCCGATGAGCCCCCGAAGCTTAGACGTCTCTAATTGGTAATACATATGTTGAAAATCTAAAGAAGCATCTAAAACTACGCATAGGACCACACACGCATATATATATATATATATATATAACACACACACACACACATATATATAGTCATCCACCGACACCGTATTTCGAGGTATCACGTATCATCAGTGCGGCTAGACATTTGTAGGCTACTTTCAACCAGGATGGAAACCCGATAGGTGCATCATCAGTCAAGTTGCTTAAACAATCGGCCAACGTCACCT
The DNA here is from genome assembly GCA_023376005.1 of Doryteuthis pealeii. Taxonomy (NCBI): domain Eukaryota; kingdom Metazoa; phylum Mollusca; class Cephalopoda; order Myopsida; family Loliginidae; genus Doryteuthis; species Doryteuthis pealeii. The sequence goes on from CM042154.1 coordinate 20,215,647, forward strand.
ACAGAATGGGAGGACGATTTTAACTGATAAATACACACATCTGTATATATGTAAAGGCTGCCAGGAAGTGTTCCATCCCTTTACATGAGACCGTTGCTTTTAAGCTTTTGGCGGTCGTCAACGAAATACCTTATATATATATATATATATATATATATATATATATATATATATGTATATATGTATATATATATATACATATATGTGTGTGTGTGTGTGTGTGTGTGTGTGTGTGTGTGTGTGTGTTATGTATAAACTTTGTTTTTTTGTGAACGTTGTTTTTCGGTCTTTTGAAGCATGAAAAGCACCCCC
>CM042154.1:20216058-20221058 GCA_023376005.1 Doryteuthis pealeii
ATTAAGAAATTGGACGTGTGGTCGTCCGCATCCTACTCGTGGGGGGGGCTGTAATATATATATATAATATATATATATTATATATTTATATATGATGTGTATATATATTATATAATATATATATATATATATTGTCTAGCGCTATTGAAAAGGGGATAGACTCCCTCGCTGAATGGCTGATACCGATTTAGGCCGCCCCGTCGACAAAAAAAAAAAAATATATTATATGAAAGTAAACAAAAAAAACAATGTGTTTGAATATGGCCTTAGCCGACAATTTTGGAGAATATGTGCTTAATTGAAGTCATACCTAATTTGAAAATTAATTAGTTGATAATTAATGAATTTAGGCGGGCATATATGTTCAAAAGTTAAGGCTAAACACATCGAGAAAAAGTCAATCTCTTGCCGAAATGTACAATACAGAGATTGACTTTTCTCGATTTTTTAGCCTTATATTTGAACAGATATGCCCACACTAATTCATTAATTATCAACTAATTAATTTTCAAAATTAGGTATGACTTCAATTAAGCACATATCCCCCCCCAAAAAAAAAAAATATATATATTGTTATTTTTGGAAAAAGGTGTTTACCGGTGAAGATGGTCACAAATGATTGGTTTGATGCAAAATTCAGAGAGGCCAAGACAAAGCGATATAACATAAAGTCCTCAATAAAAGTTTATTTTAATACATATTTAAAGTTTACATTAAATTGTTTTTTTTTTAATCCTTTAATGAATTTGATGATTTACTTACTTAGGGTACAAACTCGCTGACATTAAATTTTTACTCCCACCCCTCAGGCAATATGTCTCAAAAAATCTATTTTTACATCGCCCGGAGGGTGTTTTTTTTATTTGTAGTAGTACTTTTTAATGGAGTGATTTAACAATGTTATCTCAAAGGCCCTGGTTAGTAGTTTTTGAGGAATAGTAATAAAATGAATCTGTTTTGTTTGGTTTGGTTTGTTTTTGTTTTACGGCATATCAACCTCAGTGGGTCATTTAATGCCGATAAAGTTTTGAAATAAATCAATTCTTAATGGATAATAGAATTTTTATAAATACATTTTTTCTATTTAACCCATAGATGGACCTAACAGGTACCTACCACTCTGGGTCAGAGTGGACCAGGGAGCAATGGTGATGAAGGGGTGCTCCACATTCCCCAAACCTCCAAAACTGGAACCTTACCATCAGTAGAGTTTAACACCATTCCCAGGACATGTAGACCCGCAGCCACCGCTTCTAACACTCATACGTTAAAAAGGGGTTGGGGCTTGCCATAAGGGCAATAGAGTTGGGAAAATCATATAGGTGTTAGGGCTTGACATGACCAGCCGATTGATCGGGGGGGCCTCTCCGACCGTCCGTCTAGTCCAAGATAGGGCCAAAGTGGAGTATTGCATGTCATGAACTGCTCATCCACCTGGGCTCTATCCGTAAGCATCACGGGTCGCCAACCACGGCCAACAGGTGGCCCCATTGGGGGAGTCTTACCCCTCTGCAGAGGTGCAGTCGATGCATTCTAACGCCTCAGCCGACAGGGCGGAAATGAATCTGACCTTATGGGAAAATGCATGCTACTTGAGAATGATAGCACGTGTTTATTTTTTCTTCTTTATATTGGGGTCTTCGTTGTTTTTGTTTTGTTTGTTTTTTTTGTTTTTTTTGTGTTTGTTTTTTTAGTTGCCATCTCAAACCATTTGGCACTATAGATTTATAGACCTTCAGATCAATTCTGGCAATTCCAGAGAGAGAAGCCGTTTTCTGTTAGTCTAGAAGTCATATCCCCAGGAGATATGTTTAAAGATATTTACCAAGTTTGGCTTCAACTCGCTAACTCAGACAAGTTCACGCAGCTATTTCTGATAATTTCTTGTTGGAAAGTAGTTCTCAATGTTAAGTAGACCAGCAATCCTTAAAGTTCTGTTGTTCTTAAAAAAATATCTAGAGAAACGGTTCTCAATATGGAACAGCAGTTCTCAAAATGATAGAGACCAGCACTTCCCAAAGTTATATAGACCAGCGGTTTTCAAATTTATGGAGACCAACGTTTTTCCATATTATGTAGACAAGTAATTCTCACAGTTATATAGACCAGAGCTTTCAAATTTATGGAGAACAAAATTATGTAAAATAGCAGTTCTAAAATGTTATAAAGACAAGCAGTTCTGAAAGTCATGTAGACTAGCAGTTCTCAAAGTAATATAGGCCAGAAGTTCACAAAGTTCTCAAGACAGGAATGTTTAATGTTATGCAGACTAACAGTTCTCAAGAACCAGCAGTTATCAAAGTTGTGTAACACTTCTGAAATGTGTATATATCCGCAGTTCCCAAACCTCTGGAAACCCCCAGTTGACAATGTTTGTAGACCAGCACATGCGAGTGTTATATAGAGCAGTAGTATATATATATATATATATATATATATATATATATATATTATTATTATTATTATTATTATTATTATTATCATTATTATTTTTATTATTATTATATTATACATTTTGTTTTTGCTCTCATATACAGCATTTAATTTTTTTTTTCTCCAGACCGTCTCATATATACCTTGAAAAAGGGTGAATGTTCACCCGAAATATCGGAATTGATCAAACCAGGAACAGAACAACAATTGAATATTAAAATTCTGATTTTTGTTCTGTTTTTTTTGGGGGGGGGTTTTTTTTTTCCAATGCTTCAAAAGACCGAAAACACAACGTTCACAAAAACAAAGTGTATACATAACACACACACACACACACACACACACATATATATATATATATATATATATATATATATATATATATATAAAGGTATTTTGCTGACGACCGCAACAAAGCTTAAAAGCAACGGTCTCCTATAAAAGGGATAGAGTACTCCATGGCGGCCTTTACATATATACAGATGTGTGTATTTATCAGTTAAAATCCTCCTCCCATTCTGTAGGTGACGTTGGCCGATTGTTTAAGCAACCTGACTGATGATGCATCTATCGGGTGAAAGTAGCCTACAAATGTCTAGCCGCACTGATGATACGTGATACCTCGAAATACGGTGTTGGTGGATGACTATATATATATGTGTGTGTGTGTGTGTATATATATATATATATATATATATGCGTGTGTGGTCCTATGCGTAGTTTTTAGATGCTTCTTTAGATTTTCTACATATGTATTACCAATTAGAGACGTCTAAGCTTCGGGGGCTCATCGGAGAAACAACAACCAATTATTGGGGTAGAACCGACTTCTCTCTAAGTCCTTTATTTATATCCCTTCTGGGTATCCATATCAACCGTATGACGTCAGATCATGTCCGTGCCATGGCAGATGCAGTCTTTTTTCCCTTCCCGCCGATCGCCAAGTCCACTTGGCTTTTGTTCTTCAGGTCAGAAATTACCAATGTCAGATTCTTCATCCCTTCAGTGATGAGACGATTCCTGATAGGGGAAAAAGGGGATGACATTTATCATTGCGAGACAATGGGATGTTTTCATTGGCCAATAGCGTCCATCCATATTTCTACTTATAAGGCGGAGCGCGGGAAAAAAAAAGAATGTGCTCGGTCGGCAGGTGCCTCTAGTCTGTTGTATAGGTTCGCGATAATAGATTGTTATATCGTTATGACATTTCCATTCAGGATCATTGTATCGAACGATTCTCTTTAGATAATAAGCAATAATCTACTTGAAAACTGATATAAACACACACAACCAACACCCCCGAACCAAACACAAACACACACACACACACCACACACACACACATATATATATATATTATATATATATATATTATATATATATTAATGGTTAGGAGGTTGATTTAGAAAGCTATCACAATGCAGTTTGGAATTTTTTTAAAAAAATAATACGGTAACAATGGTGTTGTGTGTTGACCTGTATTTTTATTCTTTCTTGAATTTCGAGGTAAATACCTCTTTATCAAAAGAATTGAACTGAAGCAGTTCAGCTATGGCATTTCTTCCCAAATTAATTTTTTTTTTTTTTTTGAAAATGATGTTTTTTTTATTCTCGTGTGAGCGTGAATGCGTTTATTTTTCGTATTTGTGTTTTTGTGGCCATGATGATGTATAATATTTCGTGTTGGATGTAAATTTCCATTAATGAAACTCTCTAATATATATATATATATATATATATATATATATATATAATAAAAATAAATATATAAAGGTTTACATATCTATTTATTAGGTGACAAAGGAACATTTACGACCATATTGGTTTCATGCGATGCAATCATCCGGGGAAGATGTTTCAAGTGCAAGGAAAATTTCAAAAAATTTCAAAAATTTTTCGAAAATTCAATAGACATGGGATGTGTATAATTGGATAAAATGATGTGCGTATGTATGTGGTGGTAATTTGAATGTATGAGAGTGTTTATGGACAGCATAAAGGTTGCGTACGCGGGGTAACTGGTCACACATATAATACGTTGTTCTGTGAATGTGCGACATTTGAACAATGTTTACGTGCGAGCGTTTGTGTTTGTGTGTGTGTGTGTGTGTGTGTGTGTGTGTGTGTGGTTGTTTATGGGGTTTTTTTGCATGTCTGGATGTGGAGGGGATGTATATTGTCGGGTCGAGTTAATTGAGGAGGGGGGTTGAATAATATTAACTTTAAGATTACAAATGTTGTATATTATTTTTATAGAACGACGGGGCTGGCGAGTATATACCAAATTTGGTGTGTGTGGGGGGTGCTTGTTTATGTGTATTTGTGTGTGTGCGCGCTTATGTCTGTGTGTCTATTCATTTCCTTTTTTTTACACACAAACAAACAAACAAGCACCCCCACCCCACACACACAGAATTTGGAAGACATGAGACAGAATAAATGAATAGCCATTAGCAACAACTTCAATCCTAGTAATCTTCTGTAGAAGGGATTTTTATCTCGAAATATTAAGAATTAAGAATAAATCACAGGTTAACAAACAACACCACAGTTACCTTCTTGCA
>CM042154.1:20226058-20262118 GCA_023376005.1 Doryteuthis pealeii
GATACGCTTATATCAATAAGTTTACTAAAAACATTAAAGTTTCCAAATTTATTACGCTAAAAAAAGTATTATTTATAAAAAAAAGAAAAAAAAAGAAAAAACATTAAATCATTTAAGTAAAAGTAAAATAAAGTCGTCGGGGCGGCCTAAAGTCGGTATCAGCCAATCAGCGAGGGAGTCTATCCCCTTTTCAATAGCACTAGACCAAAGAGATTGTTTTTTGGCATCTGAGGTGGAGCGCCACACCTACCATCAGCTCCCTACTTTACCGCACAGATCCCTGTGCTACTCATACGCTGAGTTGGCGAGGACCGGAATCGAACTAGGAACCATGTGGTTTCTAGCCGAACGCTCTACCGACTGCATTTAACAGCACATAATTCATTAGATTCTATTGTATAATGTGTTTTTTTTCTCATCAAATAAATAAAAATCGCTAAGAATTCGCTGATTACAATATTCATTTATTTTAAGAATTGTTTCTTTTTTTTGGCTTTTTACATTTAGAATATTAGTTCATAAGATATAACCCTAAATTCGTGAGTCTTTGGAATTATAATTTTATTTCTCTATATACGTTTTTTTTTGTTTTTTTTTACATATGACCAATATTTAAATTCAGTTTGAATTGCCTGTTGAATTAAAGTTATTAAACATGTATTCATCTAATTTATTGTAATTGTTTTTCTTACTCCTAAAATGTAACAATTAAAAGAAACTATGAATTAAACATTTGTCCATACTTTAGGGTAGAAGATCCATGCATTAATTCTAAATTAATAATTTGTTTTTTATGTGTTTTATGTACTTGTGAAGAGTTACATGAATTGATTGCTTTCAATTATAGAATTATATTATTAATCAGAAAAATATCAAAAAATAAATCTTGTACTTTTTCTTAGCATAAACATATCAAAGTGTAGGTACTATTTTAATGCTCAATGATATCTCCTTTCTGTGTCATAAGTTGACACGTACATACTAAAACAACTCCTTTATATATATATATATATATATATATATATATATATATATATATATATATATATATATGAAGAAAATATTTTCAAAAAATATAACAAACACAGGATGTTACGATCAGAGGATACAATTAATCGTAATATCCTGTGTTTGTTATATTTTTTGAAAATATTTTCTTCACATATTGTCGGATTAATTTCCTCATCGTATTTCCATATATATATATATAATATTAATAATTTCAAGGCAATTACAATGCGTATAAAAAATAAAAACAAAAAGATGTTATTTTTGTCTGATCGCAAATTCTGCCTCGCTCAGGCGTAGGGATAAAAGTCATTGGCAATTTGCTTGAAGCCTTGTTAAGTATATTATGATATATTAATGATTTGAAGGCAATTACAATGCGTATAAAAAATAAAAACAAAAAGATGTTTTTATTTGCATTGTAATTGCCTCCAAATTATTAATATATTATAACATACTTAACAATGCTTCAAGCAAATTACCAATTACTTTTACATTTGCACAGATTTATTGGTATATTATTATATATATATATATATATATATATATATATATATATATATATTAATAAGTCATCCACAGACACGTGTTTCGGCATATCATGCCTCTTCAGTGTGGCTAGACACAACTATCCTTGGTAGGGTTCGAACTCAGACTGACCGCATGGTAATCCGATATCTTATCCCTCACCCACTAACAGCTGATGCGGGAACTGGTGTTTTAAAACTATTAAATACATAAGAATGTATGTATCTTTCGGTCACTGAGAGATCAAATTTCCGGAGAAATGATCATTGCTTATTTGCTTAGTAGTGAGAGTTAATTTAAATTACCAATTAGAGAGCTCATTACCAAATTTATGGGAGCATATATTAATAAGTCATCACGTGACTCCTTTATATATATATATATATATATATATATATATATATATATATATATATATATATATAGGGAGATTGTGGGTTTGTCTGTCTGTATATAGTTATTTACATGATATGGAGAGCAGGTCAGTATTATCAGGTTTTATTAGGATATATAAATAGTACAATATCAGATATACAATATGATATACAATTCAATACGAGTATGTAATAAACATATATGTGTGAAAATCTATTTCGTATATCGGTTCATTAGTTCAGTGTTATTTTTTAGTGCAGACATTTTTTATATAATTGTGGCTTCTCGTATTTGTTGTCAATTTTTTAAAACTTATATCATATATTTTCCTTGTCTCCAAATAACAGCCTGATATTGTTAGGGAATTGTTTTTTGATGAAGCAATAATTAATATATATATATATATATATATATATATATATATATGTGTGTGTGTGTGTGTGTGTGTGTGTGTGTGTGTGTGTGTTGTGTGTGTGTGTGCAGACGTTCATGCCTGCTTCTAGATTAAAATCGGAAATTGTGTCTCCAATTGCTAGAAGAATGGTAAATATCTTCTTGGCCGCCATGTTCGGTAAGTTGTAATTCTATCGATTGCATTGACGCCTTTTGTCGCGCCTAGGTGGCGCTGTCGAATTCTGGCGCTGATAGATAAATAATTGCCACAATATAATTAGCTCCTTATGTATTTCCTAATCATATTAAATACAGACAATAATAATAATAATAATAATAATAATAATAATAATAATAATAATAATAATGCAGTACCACCAAACAAACACAGATGAAGGAATAGTAAGAAAAGAATTACTCAGGACAAAAACGAAAACTCTTCGAAACCAAGATCTACAGCAGAAATTTCGTCAAAGAAATGAACACAGGACAGAATCTCTGGACAATTCATTGGGCGTCCCATCGTGGTATAATCGTTACCAAGCTAAAATTGTTACCAGATCTATTATTAAATATTATTATTAAATTGTTACCAGATTTATTATTGAATACTATTATTAAGTTGTTACCAAATCTCGTATTGAATATTATTATCAAATCGTTACCAGATCTATTATTAAATATTATTATTAAATCGTTACCAGATCTATTATTAAATATTATTATCAAATCGTTACCAGATCAATTATTAAATATTATTATTAAATCGTTATCAGATCTATTATTAAATATTATTATCAAATCGTTACCAGATCAATTATTAAATATTATTATTAAATCATTACCAGATCTATTATTAAATATTATTATCAAATCGTTATCAGATCTATTATTAAATATTATTATCAAATCGTTACCAGATCAAGTATAAATATTATTAAATTACCAGATCTATTATTAAATTTATTATCAAATCGTTATCAGATCTATTATTAAATATTATTATCAAATCGTTGCCAGATCTATTATTAAATATTATTATCAAATCAGATCTATTATTAAATATTATTAAATCGTTACCAGGTCTAGTATTGAACATCATTATTAAATCCTTACCAGATCTATTATTAAATATTATTATCAGATTGTTACCAGACCTATTATCAAATATTATTAAATGGTTACCAGATATATTACTGAATATTATCATTAGATCGTTACCTGATCTATTATTAAATATTATTATCAAATCGTTACCAGATCTATTATTGAATATTATCATTAGATCGTTACCAGATCTACTATTAATGAATAGCGAGTTCGATCCTCGCTAGATGCGCCATACTTGTGACCTTGTATCACACCCTTCCCGTGGCGAATGGGTTGACTTAATAGTTAGGCGTCCCATCATGGTGTAATGGTTAGTAAATCCATTACAATTGAGAAGTGAGTTAACCCCTCGTTGGATGCCCTAAACTTGTACCATTGTGCCACATCCTACCCATAGTGGACGGGTTGGGTAAGTACCTACCCTGGACAATTCTTAAAATGGACAAGAGAGGAACTTAGACAAATGTACAAAAAGAAAAGGGAATTGACAACAATTCACAAGGCGTTACACCTGTTGGATTGTCTTCCCTTGGATCTGGAAGAGTTATCTCCCCTCTGGGTTCCCGTTTGTGACCACCAGGGGTCTGTTGTATTTAAGTGTCTGTTTCAAACTCTCTCACTCTCTTGCTTCTTGGGCGTGACTACAATGGGTTAGACTCTTGTCTACACCCTCCATGTGTGGGGCTTCGACCCCCATTACAGACACTAGTAAGTGACCTTAGTCTATGGACTCTCCATAACTAAACATAACTTCTATGTAACTCTTCTTATGTATCTATGTACGTATATTATCCACTATGTATCTTGTTTCATGTATATGTACTTCATGTCGTAAATTTTCCTCCATGTGCTTTTATTAAAGTCCATTATGTTATGTTCAACACTCGTGTCGGAGTTGTTTGTTTCAACCAGTGATACCATATATTATAACCTTGAACCTTACACACCCAAGAGATTATATTAACCAACTTTATGTATTTAAAAAAAGCTGGCCTGTCGGATGGAGCTGTAAAATACGCCAACTGCACCTCTACAGAGGGGTAAGACCCTCATCCCAATGGGGCCACCTATTGGATGTGGATGGCAATTCATTATGCTTAAGTACAGAATCCTGGTGACTGAGTAGACCATGAAGTGCAACACTTCCTATAGCCCTTACTTGGACTAGACGTGCGGTCGGTGGGGGCCACTCTGATCAATCGGCTGGTCATATTAAGCCCTAAAACCTTTATGATTGACCCAACTGTATTGTCCTTATGACAAACCGCCAACTCTTTTTAGCAAATGTGCTGAAGCTGAAGCTGAAGGAAAATGAAAAGATGGATAAATACCTGGACCTTGCCAGAGAATTGAAAAAGCTGTGGAATATGATGGTGAAAGTGATACCAATTGTAGTTGGTGCACTAGGAACGGTCCCCCAAAAATTGGAAAAAAGACTGGAGGATCTTGAAATCGGAGGAAGAATTGAGAACATCGAGACTACTGCGTTGCTGAAATCGGCTAGAATATTAAGAAGAGTCCTGGAGAACCGAGGAGACTTGTTGTCACTCAGACTACAGTAAAATACAATAATCTTATTATAATGGAGATTGTGTGTTTTGCTGTAACCGAAACTATATCACTACTCAAGTCACAATTCCCTTTGTTATTCGCGTCACATTCTCCGTGCTTTTATTTTTATTTAGACCTCAATTATTAATAATTAATACTGTTGGACATATCTACATATTTGTAACATATAATTGTATTTATATATGCAACAAAACAGTGGTCGGTGGGAGCGTCTCTGGTCAATCGGCTGGTCATATTAAGCCCTGAAACCTTTATAATTGACCCAACTGCATTGCTCTTATGACAAACCACCAACTCTTTTTAGCAAATGTGCTAGAAGGTAGTGGCTAAGGGTCTTACAGTCCTGGTATGACGTAAACTGCATTTAATGGTGAGATTCCAATTCTGTGATCTGAAGAATGTGGAGTACCCCTTCATCGCCATTACCTTCAGGTCCACTCAGATCCATAGTCAGCTATGGTTAAATTGGTAAAAAATGTGTTTCAATAATTTTGAATTCCTAAAAGAATGAATAAAACAAACGTCGTCGACATAAAATAACCCGATGTTTGACATGCCGTTAAATTCAACCAACAAAGCAACCAGCGTTGTCCAGGATTTGAACTCGTGTCACTGTGTCCATTATTTAAGTGATAACCATGTCCATTTTATAGATGATAACCATTACACAACGAGTGCCACATTCATTTGTAAACCGTTTGAAGCATCCAGAAATTGTAATTTACTAAGTTTAGTTTAGTCTGGCACAGGACCTACATTGTAAAACACCCCGAGGGAATCGAACTCACAGTGAATAATGTTGAATTCCCAACAAGAATGAATACAAACAAACGTCGTCGGCATAAAATAACCCGATGTTTGTCATGCCGTTAAATTCAACCAACCTCCCAGCCAACCAAGAAGATAAGCTAGTAGAGGAGTCACCAACAGAAGACTGTGTGAATGCAGCAATTCAAGGGCTCGAAGAATACACAAAAAGCAAGGAAAGGGTAATTACAACAGCTAGTAACAGTATAAAGACACAGGGTAAAACAATAAATATAAAAAAGTAACAATTGGAAGAAAAACTACTGTACGTATACTTCAAGCGACAAACCGGAGAGATTGCACAAGAAATAAGCTGGACATGGCTTAGAAAAGGAAACCACCAGAGAAAAGTCATCCACAGACACCGTGTTTCGACGTTTTACTTCTCGTCAGTGTGGCTAGACAAGCTACTACCTATGACCAGGATCGAAACCCGAAGCACTTTTCGTCCGTCCGATTCGTTAACCTTCGGCCTATTGACAGCTGCCGTTAAGGTGCAGTCTCTTTTTTCCAAAGACACTTGTTCGTCGACGTCATCGCCGAAGCCACCCCACCAGAGGACGGGGCCAACAACGTTTCCTTTTGTTTCTGCACGCGGTCATCGCGTCGGTCCCCTCGCCTTTTACTCCCCGGCAGACAGCAAGCACGGGAAGAACAGAGAGAGAGAGGAGCGCGAGGACGGCAAGATGTTTCTCGCTGCCGTCGTTGGGTGAACAGCAGGAGGAAGACATGCCAATTTCCGCCTCTATAAAACACATACATTTGTTTATACATTTTACGATCACCAGAGAGATCCAGTCTGTAAACAGACGATCATTGTTTTATGCTGGCAGTGAAAGTTAATTTACGCACCCCTAACGAGCTCTACCGGCTTTTAGGAGCATATATATATATATATATATATATATATATATATTAATAAATAAGTTATCCACAGGCACGTGTTTCGAGGTTTACCTCTCATCAGTGTGCCTACACGTTAACAGCTACACCTGGCCGGGTTTGAGACCTGAATGAATTTTCGTTCGCCAAGTCTCTTACCGATGCGGCCAGTAGCGGCTGTCAAATATAGGAGAATATTTAATTGATACATTTCTAAGCGGAAATTAATTCACTAGAGTCCTCGAACTTTGTAAACAAAGTGAGGGTTAGCTACATGCCAGAACGGTGAATTTTAAAATTAAATCCCTATTTAGAGAACACAACCAAATTGCGAGTATTATATATATATATATATATATTCGCCCCAGAGTGTAGATAAGAACGTCATTGGCTTTTCTAAGGCTAAGTACGTCGACTTGACATGCTACGTCTTTTGTCGGCCATTAAGTAAGCTATCAATTTCAGAATTGCCTAAGTCCGATAAATCAAATGACTAGCAGGCGAAAGAACGCATTTGAAAAACAGTCCCAGCGCGGGAATGTAGTGCACTTGACAAGTTGTCAGAAGGCGAACAGAGCGTTTAAATGCGAAACTGTTGACCGGGCGAATAATAATAATAATAATAATAATAATAATAATAATAATAATAATCACAGGGTGAAGCTAAAGGAAAATGAAAAAGTGGACAAATATCTCGACCTTGCCAGAGAACTGAAAAAGTTATGGAACATGAAAGTGAAAGTGATACCAATTGTGGTTGGTGCACTTGGAACAATCCCAAAAGGATTAGAAATACTCAGAAGAGTCCTGGAAACCTGAGGAGACTTGCTGTCACTCAGACTCCAGGGAAATACCATCAGCTAACACTGGTATGAAAACTCATAAGGTTGCACATAAAAAGACCTGGACATGGTTAAGAAAAGGAATCCTCAAGAGAGGAAACTGAATCACTAGTAATTGCTGCACAAAATAATGCTATAAGAACAAATCATCTCAAAGCAAAAAATTGATAAGACGCAACAAAACAGTAAATGTAGACTCTACGGTGACAGATATGAGACTGTAAACCACGTATTAAGTGAATGTAGCAAACTATCACAAAGGGAATACAAAGCTAGGCACGATTGGGTTGGAATGGTGATCCACTGGGAATTATGCAAAAAAGTAAATTTTGACCACACAACAAAATGGTATATGCATAAACCAGAATCTGTTCTTGAGAATGAAACACATACAATTCTCTGGGACTTTGAGATAAAGACGGGTCACCCTATCCCAGCCATGAGACCAGACCTAGTGTTGATTAACACAAAAAAGAGAACGTGTCAACTGGTGGACTTCGCGGTCCCAGAAGATCACAGGATGAAGCTGAAGGAAAATGAAAAGATGGATAACTACCTGGACCTTGCCAGAGAATTGAAAAAGCTGTGGAATATGATGGTGAAAGTGATACCAATTGTAGTTGGTGCACTAGGAACGGTCTCCAAAAATTGGAAAAAAGACTGGAGGATCTGGAAATCAGAGGAAGAATTGAGACCATCGAGACTACTGCGTTGCTGCAATCGGCTAGAATACTCAGAAGAATCCTGGAGACCCGAGGGGACTTGTTGTCACTCAGACTACAGTAAAATACAATCAGCTAACGCTGATGTGGAAAACTCAAAAGGAGTGAAAATAATAATAATCTTATTATAATGGAGATTGTGTGTTTTGCTGTAACCGAAACTATATCGCTACTCAAGTCACAATTCCCTTTGTTATTCGCGTCACATTATCGGTGCTTTTATTTTTATTTAAACCTCAATTATTAATAATTAACACTGTTGGACATATCTACATACTTGTAACATATAATTGTATTTATATATACAACAAAATAGCGGTTCACAGAGTGAACTGGAAGGTTAATTTGCATATTGATTTTAAAAATTTGATTTTAATAAATATGTGATTAGTATTGTTGATTTCTAATTATTTGGTTTTATCTTAATGAATATGAGCAAAAATCTCAGAGATAAATCTGAAAAGAAATCGATTAACAAGAAGAAATAACTGTCATTTTATTCTTTACCTCCTATTTTAACTAAATAGTTAAATCAGGAAAATTTAGCAACGAATGATGGTAGTGATGGAAGAGTAAGTTTCAGTTGTTCTATATTTCGATTATACACCCCTCTGTTTCAAAACTTTTTAGCTGTATTCTTATTTAATTCCATTAGTCTTTCTAATTCAATATGATATTTTATTACAGTAAAACTTAAATAACTGCTCCCGAAGGGTGTATATATTTGCTAATAATAATAAACAACAACAACAACAACAACAACAATAATAATAATAATAATAATAATAATAAAGATAGACAAATACTTGGACCTCGCCAGAGAGCTGAGGGAGCTGTGGAACATGAAGATAAAGGTCGTACCAATTGTTATTGGTGCACTTGGAACAATCCCAAAGCTCTGGAAAAGAATTTGGATGAACTGAAAATCAGAGGAAGAACCGAGACCATCCAAACTACAGCACTGTTGGGATCAACTAGAATACTCAGAAGAGTCCTGGAGACCTGAGCAAACTAGCTGACACTCAGCTTCCAGTGAACCACCAGCTACGGCAGGTGTGAAAATCAACAACAACAACAACAATAATAATAATAATCTTATTATAATGGATATTGTGTGTTTTTCTGTCTGTAACCGAAACTATATTCCTACTCAAGTCACAATTCTCTTAGTTATTGACATCACATTCTCTATGATTTTATTTTTATCTAAACCTCAATTATTAATAAAATTGTCTTACATTATTAATACTGTTAACTATGTCTACATACTGACAGCATGCAATTATATTTATATTTACAACAAAATAGCGTTTACAGTGTGAACGGGAAGGCTAATTTGCATATTATTTAAAATCGAATTTAATAAATATGTACTTAGTATTATTGATTTAACTGTTTGGTTTTTTTTTAATGAATATAAGCAAAAATCTCTTCAATGAATCTTAATTAAATCCATTAACAAGATAAAATAACTGTCATTTTATTCTTTACTTCCTCTTTTAACTAAATACTTAAATTAGAAAAAATAACAATGAAAGACGAGAGTGATGGAAGAGTAAGTTTCAGTTGTTCCATTTTTTATTATACTCCTTCTGTTTCAAATCTTTTATTATACTCCCTCTGTTTCAAATCTTTTTATCTGCATTCTTATTCAGTTTCATTAGCCTTTCTAATTTAATATAATATTTTATTACATTAAAACTTAAATACTTGCACCCGGAGGGTGCATATATTTGCTAGTAATAATAATAATAATAATAATAATAATAATAATAATACAAAATTACCGGGTCTGGCAGATATAGCCTGTTCTCATTCGTTCTGACAACGTGACCAGTCAACCTAAGCTGAACCTTTGCTAGTAAGGTTTCAATGCCTGCAATGTTACATACATACATACTACTACTTGCTGTCTATCGTATCCGATGATGACACCATGCGAATCATTTTCCTCCAATATAATCGGTCTCTGGTTGCGTCTTGCCAACTGCATATGGGGATATTCAAGTCCTTCAGGTTTCTCTTGAGGTTCCCTTTGAACCTGAGCTTTGGACTACCAATTCTACGTGATCCCTCTCTCAGTTGAGAGTACAGAATCTGCTTTGGTAGTCTGTCATCCCCAAGTCTGTTTAAGTGTCCAGCCCATCTCATGTTGCGTTGGACAAGTATTTCGTGCATGCTAGGAAGTCCAGTTCTCTTCAGGATGGTCCTGTTTGAAATATGTTGCCACCACCTAACATTTAATATGCTGCGCAAGTGACGCATGTAGTAGACATGTAGTCTATGGGCATCTGCTTTTTATATCGTCCAGGCTTTTTTTTAAATGAAAGCGCCAAAAAGAAATTTATTTTTATCTTAACGCACTTAAACGGAAATGGGAAAAGAGACATGTTGGCTCGACTGGGAAAGATCCCAAATGTTTCTACTTGATTTAAAATCAAGTGGGGATTTAAGCGAGCCATTCCCTTTACCACTGAGGAGAAATCATAAGACTTAATCTTTACGAATGCATTTTTCTCCTACTTGGGGCTTTTGAATACGTTTTGTCTTCTTACGTTCAATGCCATATAAAGAAAAAGAGACCCCCCCATCCCATGACGAGAAACGTTTAGGATCGAAAATCGAAAATCGGCACAAGTTTTGCCGTTCGTTGGTGCTCAAGTTCGATCTTCACTTGATGCCCTTGATAAAAAAAAAGTATCGATCCATCTCTTTTCTCATCTCATTCCCAGCCGAACACTCTACAAACTGAGCTAAACCGACATAGATATACATATTTGCTGTTTTGTTTGTTTCAAGATATACATATTTGCTGTTTTGTAACATCTGACCTCTCTATTTTTTACTACCCAGATTTTGTTGACCTTTTATGACTTAGAAACAAATAATACTAGATTCATAAAACTGAATACTGTGAATGATGACATATTATTAAGGGAAAAGTTCCTCTACAATTCATTTACACAATTAGCAGTCATTTGTTTATGGAAACATATTATCAATATTGTAAAATGTGTTTGTCATTTAATTCTCAATTTTTAAATCTTTTCTTTCTTTGCTCAGGATTTGATTCTCAAATTTTTGTCTCCATTTTGTGTGCGTGTGTGTGTGTTTTTTTTGGGGGTTTTTTTGTAACTTTAAAAAAATCTATGCGAATGAATAAAGATTTTTATTTTAATTCATAAATTTCATCATTCAACTTTTTGTAAAGACACTGGTCGATTCAAATAGGTTGCTTTATGAAATGGTCAACAGAGATTTTAGTCTTATTTTTTTAATGCTCATTTCATGCCTTTTACTTAAATATAATAAACCAGTATAAGTACTGAGGACCCATATACTTATATTTCCTTATTTCTACACAGGCATACATGCACAGACACACACATATATATGGCCACCTACCTCCTATCACACAAACTATCCAAGTAAGACAAACAACATATACTGGACATTGCTGGAGATGTAATGGTAAATCCATAAGTGGTGTTCTCCTGTGCATATCTACACATGGACACACCATGGTGGGTTGAACAGCAAAAACCAATATTGACTGATAGGGATGAGTAGTGAGAGAGAATCATGGAAATCTGTGTTGTCAGCACTACCTAACAATTATGATGTTATAAACATTGCAATAATTGTTAATAATAATAATAAAATATCTTTTTCAGCTAGTATATTAGGTCTGAGACCTATCAGCTGTTCCTTATAAACATCTTAATTCCACAGAATATTTATACTCTTTGCACGGATTATCTATCAGTAAATAGTAGGGCAGATTGGGTTATTTAGACTTCATTAGGCAATTAGTTTTGGAGAAGGAAAACTGAATTCTAACCAGCTGTATGTCGTCGGGGTGGCCTAAAGTCGGTATTAGCCAGGAATATATCCCATTTTCACTAGGGTAGACCAAGGAGATCGTTTTGGCATATGAGGTGAAGCGTCACACCTACCATCAGCTCCTCAATTCACTGTACAGTTCCCTGTGCTACTCATGAGCTGAGTTGGCGAGGACCGGTATCGAACCAGGAACATTGTGGCTCTTAGTCCAACGCTCTACTGACTGAGCAAATTGACTTGTGTCACATCCTTTTTGTGGAGTTGGGTAAATGTACCCCACAAACACACACACACACACACACGCACACGCATATATATATATATTATGGGAGTAAATATGGAAAATAAATCTGACAATATTAAGAAATTTGAAAAAACAAGTGTTCCGAAAATAGGATGAATTTATTTATCGATGTTTAAACATTTCGGTTTCTTTAAACCTTCATCAGGATGTATTTGACCAAAGCTTTTATTGAATTACGCTTTAAAGTTTTGTTTTAGGGGTGTGCTTGTTTTAACCAAGACCTTGTGTATATAGCAATAAAGATAAGGTCAACAGGCCGAAAAATATAAATTATACAGAAAGAACTAGAAGAAAATCACAGAGACTTATTTCACCGAAGGCTTCAAAGAGAAATCGTTAATTTGATCATGTAAAAAAGTTGGTGAATGATTAATTATCAGCTATGTTTTTTTTTTTTTTTGGGGGGGGGTATCTTTGTTTCAGACATTAGGTAACAGACAAGAAACGCATTACCAATAATAAACAGATAAAGAGAGGAAGCAATAAAAAAATACTTAAAAAGGAAGTGGAGAAATTATTTATTAGGTGGCCATTTCATCTGTGAAGCTTACGTTACAGACTTACGCAGTTTGATCCTGAATAATTAAGTGACTTTCTATAAAGATCAAAAGTAAGAGAAATATTATCTCCGTGAGGGCACATCGTGAGTAAAATAATCAAAATAATCAGGTATTTCCCATGGGTTTCTGATGGCTGTAAAAGTAAAAGTAAAGTCGTCGGGGTGGCCTAAAATCGGTATCAGCCAGACAGCGAGAGTCTATACTCTTTTCACTGGTGCTAGACCAAGGAGACTGTTTTTGGCATCTGAGATGAAGCGTCACACCTACCATTAGCTCCTCACTTTACCGCACAGATCCCTGTGCTACTCATACGCTTAGTTCACGAGGGCCGGTATCGAACCCGGAAGCGTGTGCGTCCAACGCTCTACATGCTTATTCTGTGAGCCGGTAAGCCGAGTTCAAATTTCCACCGGGGCTGTTTAGATTTATCCTGTTCTAATGTTTAAAATTAAAATTATTGAAATAGATAAGTTAGAACTGAGTCTATTCTAGTAGGGACCACTGTTGTATAGCCCTCTTTACCGGCACTAAATAGGTATCTGTTATATACTTCTCTTACTTCTTACTCTGTCGTCTATTCTTCCGGCCGGCTTTTTTCTGATCGTCTATCATCTATCTTGGTCTGGTATATCTTCTAAGGTCTCGTCTGGTCTTCTATTGAGGATTCCGGGTCTGGTTTCTGTTGAGGATCATTCCTTATCAGAAGCCTTGTATCATTGTTAGTTTTTTAGTAATAAACACAAGACTTCGATTTACGATGATGTTACTTTATTCGTAGATTCCCCAGACCAGACAATCACGCAGTGAGACTCACATCTTGCTAGCTTGGCTTCTAAGTTCTAACTCTAACTAACTGAGTTGTTTATTCCTTAAACCGGAAGAGCCTTCTATCGGCTTCCGATTCTCACGATCATCCCCAGAACGCAAGGTCAGAGTGAGGTCAAACGCTGTCACTCACTCTCAAGGCAGCTGCACTAATATGATTTCTACACTATTGTCATTATCATTAGGTATCTAATGATTATGTAACACCACCCCAAGACTGGTTGTCTAACCAAGAGCCCAGTCTGCTCTACTATTTTGCTCATAGCTGGAAGGAGAGTAGTTAGGTTCATACATTTCCCAAGGGTATTAGCGCTCTGTGAATTGTAGCTTCATCCAGCGTTGGAACTCGTATCGACGAGTTCATTTCCTACGACTCTAACCATTACACCACGCACATCCAACTATAATGATTTTCTGACAGAAACTTGGCTAGAAGGTTCGGGACCCAGTTAATAAAGTGTTGATAATGACCTCTAAAAAGTAAAGTTAAGTAGTTGTAGTGGCCTATTGTCGGTATCAGCCGGACAGCGAGGAATTCTATCCCCTTTTCGCTAGCGCTAAACAGGGAAGATTTTTTTTGTGTCTGAAATGCAGCGCCACACATAACACCAGTTCCCCAATTTACCGCACAGATCCAAACCGTACTACTCCTGCACTGAGTTGGCGAGGGTCGGCATTGAATACAGAACCTTTGGCCCCGAGGCGGATGCTCTACCGACTGAGATAAACCGATCGTAATAACGTGGTTACTGAAACAATTACTATATTTACTCAAAATATTAACTGAGGAATTTTAGAAATTGATTTAAATTTCCCAAAATTGGATTAATTATCCATGGAAATGCAATAAAAACGGAGCAAAATATTTTTTTTGTGATAGCAAACCGTCAGAATTTAAGCTATGTACAAGTTGTTTAATAAGCAGTATCTAGTGTGGCGGGAAATGTTTCCGGAGGGGGGACATTTTGTTGAGGTGACATCGCTAGCAGGTATCGTATATTTGCAGAGATACGCGCACGTGCATCTATACAAGGGCACACCACGTGGTGTAATGTTAGTAAATTAGATTCGTAGACCATTGTTAGTGAGTTCGATTCTCATTGGGTACCCCATACTTCTGGACGTGTGTCACATTAAGCTTAGCTTAGTAAATAACAATTAGGCGTGGCATAATGATTAGATTCGTAGGAAATGGATGCGTCGACCCGAGTTCAAGACTGTTTCCATTTCACATAGCGCTAATACCCTTGGGAAAATATGAATCCAACTATACTCCCTCCAGCTATGGGTTAATAGTAGGGCATACTGGGCTCTTCAACCTTGCTTAGGCAACAAGAAGGAAAACCTGTGAAACTCCGCATAAGAAATTGACCTTGTGCCGCATCTTGCTCGTGCGGAAGGGTGATAAATATATACAAGGGAGATATAAACGCTGATCAGGAGCCGTTAAGCAGTTGGCTGTCTGACACGGGCACATCGTACGGAGTACTTTTGGCACCTTATTCTGATCTCAAGTAAATCCGTTTACCGCTGGTACTATACCAATTCCATTTGACTTTACACAATGTTTTTGTGTATGTGTGTATGTGTATGTGTGTGTGTGTGTGTGTGTGTGTGTGTGTGTGTGTGTGTGTGTGTGTGTAGTAAGAGATCAGTCTATAGTATTGGACAGAACGGAAAACTCATTACTGATATTCTTTGACAATTTAGGATTATTGGCAGGCTAATAAGACTTTAAATTAGCACGGAATAAATTCCTGCGAACTGACCTTTGGCTGGCTAGGTGACCATCTTTTGATAACTCAGCATGTATTGCTTGGGATGGGGTGTACATTGGACGACCAGTCGGTTTCTTATAGCCAGGAAGCGCGTGGTGTAGTGGTTATGTAGTGGGAAATGGGCTCGTCGACCCGAGTTCAAATCCTGGATGTGGTAATTACATTTCACTTAGCGCTAATACACTCGGGAAAGGTATGAATTCAACTCTCCCTCCAGATATGGGTAAATAGAGCAGACTGGGCGGTGTAAGAGAAGGAAAATTCTGAATTCAGACCTGTTGAACTCCGCTTAAGAAATTGACCATGTGTCACATCCAGCTCGGCGGAGGAGTTGGTAGATATATACAGTATTGGCCAGAATGAATGACGCACATGATTTCTCCTGTACTTTTCCACTAGGCAGTATTCATCCTACACTATTGACCAGAATGGAGGAATCACAAGATTTTTTCCGTGTACTTTTCCTTCACGCAGTATTCAGTACATATATATATATATATATATATATATATATATATATATATATATATATGTGTGTGTGTGTGTGCGTGTGCGTGTGTGTTTACCAACCCCTTAGCACGAGCAGAATGTGACTCAAGGTCAATTTCTCAAGCGGAGTTCAACAGGTTTGAATTCAGAATTTTCCTACTCTTACACCGGTTGCCTAACCAAGGTTAAAGAGCCCAGTCTTCCCTACTTTTTACCCATAACTGGAGGGAGAGTAGGATCCGTACTTTCCCAAGGGTATTAGCGCTAAGTGAAATGCAATTACCACATCCAGGATTTGAACTCGGGTCGATGAGTCAATTTCCTATGAATTTAACCACTACACCACGCGCTTCCACATACGCTGGCCAATACTGTATATAATCGATTGTCGGCTTCTATTTTACCATAGTAAACTTCAATGCATTCTTGTCCAATAATGAGAACCTTTATTTAATCTATTTTTTCGTTTATTTAGCTTATTTTTTATGCATTGGTCAGTGAATATAATTGATACTTAAGATTATGATGTTTTGTTTAAGATCCATCATTGTTCGTGTTTGCTTATTCCAGTTTTTGACATTTTGTCCTGTGAGTATATGTGTATGAAGCGTAGGCATTTGAGGTGTTAATTGTCCAGTTTCCTCTCGTGGCTTGAGTATGTGGTCCAGGCTTTTGTTAAGTGGCCGCCTTTTTCTCACCGCTAAATAATATATGTTACGTTGTGGATTGGGGCCCACCGCGTCTTTAAAACACACGGTACCATTAAGACTTGTACAAGTCGTGTATCAGGGTCAATGCACTCGTTTGTTTACAAGCGCCCACAGAATTCCAGCAGTCCTTCAAGCCCACGAAAGAATCCTTCCTCCTTTCGTTTCGTTTATGGTCGGGCAAAGGTTTCACGTTTCACAACCGTGGGTTTTTAGTTACGGTCAATTTGACTTGTTGACAAGTATCCCTCTCCTTAGTATCAGTCAAGTATCTGTTCACGTTTGTTTGTTTGATGACTTTCATTCATGATTTCTCGAATGATTTCTTTGGCGTAGTAAAATAAAGATGAGGACAGTACTTCTTGCTTTTCATCAATTTATTCACTTATGCAAGTTATTGAGCGAGAGAGAGAGAGGAGAGAGAGAGAGAGAGAGAGAGAGAGTCGATTTCTTTAACACATGTTTTTCAGTCATCCGCCTATGACTAACTCGGCCAAACTGCCAACCCCGACTGCCCTCGGCAAGTTCCGTCAACCCGACTGCCAAACCAACTCCACTGCCCCAGACCAACTGTCGCAAAATCCGTAACCCGACTGTCTTAAAATCTAAGGTTTCCTCATTATATAAAAATGGGTGTGTAGCTTTCTAGAATCTTTTGGAACGTTTCGAATGTTCTAACTGTTTTACCAATTTACATGTGTCACCTAAGAGGTCAACGCGTCAACCATCCTTTTTTCTGACAAACCGATTAAAATAAATTCTAACAGCAAAATCCTAGACCTCTTAGCTATCAAACAGGTGATAATGAGAATTCCATTATCTTCTTGCTTGCCTGAATGTTTATATTTGTTTTCAGGCCGATTCTTCAAATCATACCACATCCATTAAGGTTTCTCTGTGTCTGGCACAAGGCCACAAATATGGTGTTCCCGGGTAAGGCGCGCTAATTATACTATACTTTGCTACAGTAGACGCGCAGTTTGGTTTTCTTAGTATGGCTGGCATTGTTCCAGACTCTCTGGCTCAGTTTGGCCATAACTGCCGCTACTCTCACGATTCTGCGAATATTTTACGTCTGTGTTCAAATGCGTTTCAAAAAGGTATTTGAGGTTTTCAATTACTGCCCCCCCCCCTGAAATATCACCGTGCCATGAACCCCCAAGTTGTATAATGAGAAATATTCCCTTAAGTAGCATTGGGGATTCAATAAATCTTTTGAATAAATCAGGAAAATTCCCTGTCGAATAATTTACTCACATGGACTGGATTTATTAAAAATGTGTCAGGTGCCATTTTAGGATAGTTTATTTTAATTTTCAATTTTTTTAAATAGATTTTTCTAAAAGGGGTCGGGTTAGCTCAGTCGGTAGAGCGTTCGGCTAGAAACCACAAGGTTCCTAGTTCGATTCCGGTCCCCGCCAACTCAGCGTATGAGTAGCACAGGGATCTGTGCGGTAAAGTAAGGAGCTGATGGTAGGTGTGGCGCCCCACCACAGATGCTAAAAACAATCTCCTTGGTCTAGCGCTATTGAAAAGGGGATAGACTCCCTCGCTGACTGGCTGATACCTACTTTAGGCCGCCCCGTTGACTTTAATTTAATTTATTCTAACACTAGAAGCTGCTACCCTGCGTCGCCTGGGTAGAGGGGGGCGAAGAAGTTAGTATCCGTTATTACTGAATCACGAATTGGATCCTCGCAGTTCACAGATCCAGGTTGACATTTGCTATGACCTTTTCGAGATTCCAGGTGGCTTTTCCTAAATAAAAACAGGATATACAATTTACAATAAACAAAGAATTAAAACAAAAATAAGGAAAATACTCTTCTTACGAGTCAGACAAGGTGAAAGTCGGAAGAAAACCGGAAGAAAAAGAAAAAAAAAAGAAAGATGGAAGTCAGAAACCAAAATGGCGTTGTCTTCTCGTCTGTTTCCCCTGTCGACTCGATAGTTTTTTCTTTCTTTTCTTTTTTTTCTAATTTTTATTTTTTTTATTTTCTGCTATCTACAAGAGAAAACAACTGAACGAATAGAAGATCTGTATCTTTCAGGAAACTTTTCTATTCATTAACCTTATCACATAAAAATCTCTCAGGAAAACTTAAATATTTTACGAGATGCCCGACTTTTATTATTTAAAATAGTACACTAACGACTGGCATCGTCTATATTATTCGGCGTGTCTTTTCAACTAGATCATAAAACATTCTCAAATTTTATTAATATTTTGCTTTTCATAGTCTAAGAAGGTGCGTGTTGATGTAATGGTTAGTATTGTCGGAAATGGAAACGACGAGACGAGTTCAAATCCTGGACAAGGCTGTTTGCATTTCACATAGCGCTAATACACTTGGAAAGGTAAGAATCCAACTAATCTCCCCGCAGCTATGGTAAATAGTAGGGCATTCTGGGCTCTTTTAACTTTGGTAATTGCATTTCACTTAGCGCTAATACCCTTGGGAAATGTATGAATCTACTCTCCCTCCAGCTATGGGTAAATAGTAGGGCAGACTGGGCTCTTTAACCATGGTTAGGCAACCAGTCTAAGAGAAGGAAAACTCTTAATTCAAGCCCGTTAAACTCCGCTTAAGAAATTGACCTTGTGTCACATCCTGCTCGTGTGAGGGATTTGGTAAATATATATATATATATATATATATATATATATATATACCAACTCCTTCGCACGAGCAGGATGCGACACAAGGTCAATTCTTAAGCGGAATTTATCAGGTTCGAATTCAGAGTTTTCCTTCGCCTAGACCGGTTGCCTAACCATGGTTTAAGAGTCCAGTCTGCCCTACTATTTACCCATAGCTGGAGGGAGAGTAGGATTCATACCTTTCCCAAGGCTATTAGCGCTAAGTGAAATGCAATTACCATGTCCAGGATTTGAACTCAGGGCGACTAGTCCATTTCCCATGATTTTAACCATTACACCAAGCGCTTTGGTAAATATATATACATAGTCTAAGATTTCCCCGGTCAGGAAGATCAAATAAGATGAAACTGAGACTTTGAAATTCGAATTACGGCGAACCTGAACTTTCAGCGCCCCCCCCCCCCATCTAAAATTTTCGTTTTTAATTTTTTTTTTCTTTTCAACGGATTATTATCGATTGCACACCAATCTATCCGTTTGTAAAAAAAAAAAAAATTTTAAGTTATTATTTTTCGAGTTTTCAGGGTGCTCAGTTCCACGTATAAGTTTATCGTAAACGGATCCCCATATCGGAACCGCTGAAAAAAAATTTTTCTTTGTAATTTCTTTTCTTTTTCTTCAATGGATTATTATCGTTTACACACCAATCTATCAGATTGTAAAAGAAAAGTTCTAAAAAGTTCTTTATTTTTCGAGTTTTCACGGGTGCTCATTTCCCCGTATAAGTTTATAGTAAATCGATCCCCCATATCGGAACCGCTCTATCTTAACAGATAAATTTTAGATGAAAGTTCAGGTCCGCCCGAATTACTTATAACCAAATGATTGACGGTCTATCGTGCCGGGTTCTTTCCCTTGACAATAGGAGTTATTTGTCGGTGTTCATCCCCTCCTTCATCCTGTCAGCTACTTAAAAATTTACCTTGTTTCACTCATGCTCGTGCGGAGTGGTTGGTAAATTACATACTGGTTCAGACAGAAATATCAAAACAGCTGCGATATCCTTTGTCAGTCGTGACAAACGAGAACAGGTGATGGCTGGTATCTTTAGGCAAGAGTGTCTGCTTAAAGCAGAGAAGTAAATGAAAATAATGAATAAAACATTTCATTATGAGACTGTCATTGCATCTCTGACTTGCTAACCAGCTAGAAGCAGACATTTCAATCTAACTCGGTACTCTCCTACCTGTCTCATGAATTCTGTTTATTTTCAACGCTCTCTCTCTCTCTTCTCTCTCTCTCTCTCTCTCTCACACACACACACACACACACACACACACATCTTCTTGATTTCAATATAGGTGGGTATATGCATGCGTATAGCTGGACTGAAGATAGAAATGAAATTATATACATATTTATATAATGATATTGATATTAATAATAAGTAAAGTCGTCGGGGTGGCCTAAAGTTGGTATCAGGTAGTCTATCCCCTTCTCCTTGGGGCTAGGCCATGGAGGTTGTTTTAGCGTCTGAGGTGGAGCACGACACTTACCATCAGCTCATCACTTTACCGCACAGATCCCTGAGCTACGCATACGCTGATTTTGCAAGGACCGGTATCGAACCCGAAACCTTGTGGTTCCTAGTTAAACGCTCTACCGACTGAGCTAATCTGGCCCTTATTGATAATAGAGTTGTGTATATTCATGAGTAAAGGTTTGTTGTTTTTGTTTTAAGGCATATCAACACCTTTCGGGTCATTTAATGCCGAATAAAGACAATTTGATGGTTATTTCCTATAACTCAACCATAAAAAGGGGAATAAATGGAAAGGTGAAAACCTCAATTGAAACTGGCATCATGTGCAATATTAATTTAATAAGTTTAGCACAAGGCTAGAAGTATGTGGCACCCAGTGAGAATCAAACTCGTTAGCCATTTACACCATGAGAGGTGCCCAATATCATCTTTGGTAGATTCTGATGAGTTGATGTTGTGTGAGTCTTTAAGATTGTTCTTTTGTCACCATGGGATCAAGTGACAATATCTTTGTTTCCTCAACTTTTTCTCCAACAGACGAACGCATTGTTACAAAAACCCTCTTAGATTTTTATTTTGGTTATTAGATCTTCGTCACTCTGATTGACTGATATATTATTTGTTTGTTTTGTTTGTTTTGTTTTACGGCATATCAACCTCAGTGGGTCATTTAATGCCGATAAAGTTTTGAATCAAATCAATTCTTAATGGATAATACAATTTTATTTTTAAATACATTTTTCTATTTAAACCATAGATGGGACCCTAACAAGTACTACCAATCTGGGTCAGAGTGGACCAGGGAGCAATGGTGATGAAGGGGTGCTCCACATTCCCCAAACCTCCAAAATTGGTACCTCACCAACAGATAGAGTTTAACGTCATTCCCAGGACATGTAGACCCGCAGCCACAGCCTTCTAGCACCCATATGATAAAAAGGGATTGGGGCTTGCCATAAGGGCAATAGGGTTTGGAAAATCATATAGGTGCTAGGGCTTGACGAGACCAGCGGATTGTTCGGAGGGGGCCTCTCCAACCGCACGTCTAGCCCAAGATAGGGCCAAAGTGGAGTATTGCAGGTCATGAACTGCTCATCCACCTGGGCTCTATCCTTAAGCACCACGGGTCGCCACCCACGGCCAACAGGTGGCCACATTGGGGGAGTCTTACCCCTCTGCAGAGGTGCAGTCGGTGCATTCTAACGCCCCAGCCGACAGGGCGGTATATTATTTGTTTATTTATTTATCTACTAAGAAAAAAGAATAGGAGCTAGGGTTAGGGTTAGGGTTAGGGTTTAGGGTTAGGGTTTGGATTAGTTTAATGGGAAAATAGATAAATAATTTATCAGTCAATCAGAGTGGTTCCCCTTTTTTATATTAGAGTTATAGGAAATAACTAATTTGATTAACAAAAGACTCGAGTTATATACAGTACCTGCTGTTGTTAAAGTGGTCAACGAATTAATTATTGAATAGTCTCATGACTGGTTAAATTTAGTAATCTAAAGGGAATCGGTAATTTCAGCGAGACTTGACTGTAATTTAAAAGTAAGGAGAGTTCAATATCATTGATGTAATCTATTAATAATGGAGATTCGCTTCCGGTTTTTGTCTGTGACAAAAACTACGTCACTGCTTACGTCACTATACCCGTCATAAATCGTCATAACATAGAATAAACACAATCAAAATTTGAGCATGCAGCATTAGTCAACCCTCATTGTTTTTTAAAACAAGTTTTAATAGATACATCCCCAGTATCATATATTTATATATAGTTTGTTTTTATTTTAATAGATATTCAAAGTTAATAGGACTTAGTTTCGATTTCAAATTGTTTTATTTTTTTACTCCTTTAATAAATTTGATGATTTCATGATTTATGGTTCAAACACTCCGACATTTAATTTTTAACTTCTACCTCCTTTACTACCTCTGTCTTTGTCCTTTGGGTTATTTCTCCCCATGTCTCTCTCCTCCTCCCCCCTCTCCATCTCTCTCTCTCTCTCTCTATATATATTATATATATATATATATATATATATATATATATATATAATCTATATATTATATATATATATTATATGAGGAGAATGAATAAAGAAAAGAAAGAATAGAATGGATAATGAAATATGAATTTAATCATATCACTTACACATGTGTTTCGGTCAGTTCATCTGTGTGAAAATAGTTCGCACACAGAGAAGATTCCGACCTTCATCAGAGTGAAATTTTATTTTGAATGATTTATTTTTCACTCTGATGAAGGTCGATTCTTCTCTGTGTGCGAAATATTTTCACCACAGATGAACTGACTGAAACACATGTGTAAGTGATATTGATTAAATTCATATTTTATTATCCATTTCTGTTCTTTCTTTTCTTTATTCATTCTTCCTCATATTTCGATTCATTTCCAATTTCCATTTTACATATATATATAATATATATATATATATAATATATATATATATAATATAACTCCCTTGCTCTCTCTCTCTCTCTCTCTCTCTCTCTCTCTCTCTCTCTCTCTCTCTCTCTGCGTAGACACACGCACACCTACACCTTCCATACACACACACACATACACGCATATATATATATATATATATATATATATAGAGAGAGAGAGAGAGAGAGAGTTTCTGTCTCCTATTAATTCTGGTTTCATTATTTCTTTCTTTCTTTCTTTTCTTCTTTCTTTAAATTCTCTTCTTTTTTCTTCATTACATATTTTACTACCTCGTCTTTCTTGGGTTCTTTCTCCCATTTCTCTCTCTCCTCTCTCTCTCTCTCTTCTCTCTCTCTCTCTCTCTCTCTCTCTCTCTCTCTCTGGCACTTACATACACACATGCACACTAACTCCTTCCATACACGTGCATACACACACACACACACACACACCACACACACTCACACATATATATATATATATATATATATATACATATATATTGAGTTTTGTAAAGAGTTCTAAACATGACATTAGATTCTGCTTCCGCCATAATCAAATAAAAAGATGCGGAAATAACCAAATAAGGTCAATAACATCGTTAACCGGAAGCCCGCGATAAAATCTCAAGGCCAACCTGAATTATTTTTTTTTTACCTCTGCCTGTTTCCTGCTTTTTCTCAAGATCCAGATTTACAATGCCCATTGCCTTATTCATTATTTGCTTCCTATATCTAGTCCACTCTTTTTTTAACTCATATAATATATATATATATATATATATATATATATATATATATATATATATATATATATATAATATATATATATATATATATTATATATATATATATATATATATATAATATATATATATGTATATATATATATATAAATACATATATATGTAAGTGTGTGTGATCTCTTTCAACGTTAATTTTTAGCTGTGCCGAGCTAAAACAATTTTCGCTTGAATTTGACGGCTTCCCGACGTTATTTTTTTTTCTTCTTCATCTTGAGTGTCATCGCATTTGAAAACCAGTTAACGCAGGGCCGTGAACGCCATTGTTAAGCATTTTCGGCCTGGTCACTCACTCTTCAGAAAATCTAATGCGTATATTCCCAAACGGATGGCCAAACCAACGGAAACTAACACTAATCAAATTTGTTCGTTTTTGGTTCGAGTAAAATGGCTGCCCTGTTGCGTGGCCGCTTGGCAAAGTCACGCGAGATTCTCGCCCGATAATTTTTGACACGATACCGTCAAAAAGCGATAGAACTAACGCCATAATTCAATAGACTTAAAGAAAGTAACATTACTAAGAAACGGGACAAGTGTGCTCATCTGATAAAACTAGCTTCCTCCGACAAGTTACGCTGAGATAAACACGATTTGCTTTAGTCTCTTATGCTTCAATACCGAACAATTGACCAGAATTTCTCTCTTCAGTGTGGTTAAGCAACGTTCAGCTGAATCAGTTTTCAGTGGGTATCTAGCGTTTTCAAGCAAATCTCAACTGGCCGGGTTTCACGTTGATGATTGCTACAAAAACGTTATAATTAAATAATTATGATATATATATATATATATATATAAAATAATAAAATTCGAAGGCAATACAATGCGTAAAAAATAAAGACAAAAAGATGTTTTATATGTCTTATCGATTTCAAAGCCAGAGCTTCATCATCAGAGTTTATTTTCAGAAATGACGTGCTTATGTTTTTTTATTTGTGTGGTTATAATTTCTCTTCTTATTTACTTTTCCTCTCCTTTTTTTCCTCTCTTTCTTCTTCTCCTCCTTTATGAATGGCGAATAACTGTAATTTCTATTTCTCTCTTTTTTTTTCTTTTTAAAAGTTTTGTTGAGAAAGGCTGACATCCGTAAGATGTTGCAATATGTTGCGACCGTGTGGAGATGTCAAAATTTAAAACAAAAATGAAACAAATAAATAAAAACTGATGATGAAGCTCTGGCTTTGAAATTGATAAGACATATAAAACATCTTTTTGTCTTTATTTTTTACGCATTGTATTGCCTTCGAATTTTATTATTTTATAACATACTTAACAATGCTTCAAACAAATTACCAATTACTTATATATATATATATATATATATATATATATATATATATATATATATATATATATATATATATATATTGCTTAGGAGGTTGATTTAGAAGGTTATCACAATGCAGGTGTAAAGAAGAAAAAAATAATACGATAACAATGGTGTTGTGTGTTAACCTGTATTTAATTCTTGAATTTTCGAGATAATATCTCTTTTTCAAAAGAAAAATTTAAAAAGAGATATTATCTCGAAAATTCAAGAATTAAATACAGGTTAACACACAACACCATTGTTACCGTATTATTATTTTTTTTCTTTACACCTGCATTGTGATAGCCTTCTAAATCAACCTCCTAACCAATATATACACAATGCTTCAAGCAAATTATAAAACTGTTTTAAACGGTTTTAAAAAGCAACATCGGCCCCGTTGAGAGGAAGGCCCCGAAACGGTTGCACATTCTCTCCTGATGATCCCGTGCATTTGGAAACATCATTTGTTTTTTCAATATATCAAATCACACTGTCGGATTAAGTTCCTTTTATTTCACACACACACACACACACACACACACACACACAACACACACATATATATATATATATAATATATTATAATATATATATATATATATATATAAATATGGTGAGAAATACCTGATTGGGGAGAGGAGTAGCCTTTTTTGAAGAGAGATTTGAGTAGAGGAAGTAGCAAATGGAAGTAATAAAAAGGGCGTGGTTAGATGACCATGTATTTATATATGTATATGTGTATATTCACATGTATGCATTGCTGTATACGTATGTATCTGTGTCTTTATGTACATGCAGAAGCTTGCGTATGTGTATGTATGTGTGTATGTATTTATATATGTGTTTATATGCATATAATATACTTTTATATCCATCCACTTTCCCACCCCGAACTAACCTAACCTCCCCTGTTGACCCTCACTTTGGTGACCTACTTGGCCATAACCCACATACTAACAAACAGGTTTGATTTTGATTTTATGGTCATCTAACCACCACCCCCCTTTTATTACTCCCATTTGCTATTTCCTCTACTCAAATCTCCACCCAAGAAAGGCTACTCCCCTCCCCTATCGGTATTTCTTACCATTTATATATTATATATATATAATATATATATATTATATATATATATATATATATTATATGATGAGAGGTAACCAAAACTTGGTAGTAAGGGATGATTCTATATGTGATTTCTAAGATACACTGTATTAATATTGTATGATCCAGTATGTATAAATACAGTGAATCTGTAAATCACTACAGAGAGCTCAATGTATAATAATCCTTTTAGATTATATACAGAGGAATATTTATCTTTGAAATGAAGGAAAAACACAACACATGATAAATTTATTTCGACCAAATTTTGATCGAAATAAATTTAATATGGAATAACGGTTTTGAGTTTTTCCTTCCTTTTGAAGATTCAAAACGAAAACCGTCCTGTCGGCTGGGGCGTTAGAATGCACCGACTGCACCTCTGCAGAGGGGTAAGACTCCCCCAATGGGGCCACCTGTTGGCCGTGGGTGGCGACCCGTGATGCTTAAGTATAGAGCCCAGGTGGATGAGCAGTTCATGACTTGCAATACTCCACTTTGGCCCTATCTTGGGCTAGACAGGCGGTCGGAGAGGCCCCCTCCGATCAATCGGCTGGTCATGTCAAGCCCTAGCACCTATACGATTTTCCCAACCCTATTGCCCTTATGGCAAGCCCTAACCCTTTTTATCATATGGGTGCTAGAAGGCGGTGGCTGAGGGTCTACATGTCCTGGGAATGACGTTAAACTCCATCTGATGGTGAGGTTCCAGTTTTGGAGGTTTGGGGAATGTGGAGCACCCCTTCATCACCATTGCTCCCTGGTCCACTCTGACCCGGAGTGGTAGTACCTGTCAGGGTCCCATCTATGGGTTAAATAGAAAAATGTATTTATAAAAAAATTTTATTATCCATTAAGAATTGATTTATTTCAAAACTTTATCGGCATTAAATGACCCACTGAGGTTGATATGCCGTAAAACAAAACAAACGAATAAACAAATCCAAACGAAAACCTTGATGTTGTTAATTGAATTCATATCACTTTTTTGCAACATCAAATTTTTCGTTTTGAATTCATATGACTGTTCTACTTTTAATAGATTGTAGAACAGAAATGGAGTCTGAATGAATAATGAATTTTTTCGAGTAGCTAGCTGAGACAATGTTAAGTGCTATATATATTGCGTAACTGTTAGGGCCCATCTATGACAAAATAGATATGAGATAACATTGTGTTGATCTGTTCAAAAATGAGTGTAAACATATACTTTTTGTATAGTATATTAGTGGAGACTATAATTGTTAAACAGATTTCGACGTTAAAAAAAACAAGGGTTTACATGCCGTTAAACCAATCAATCAACGAATCAACCAGATCAATGTTTCTATATGAATAGATTTATGTCAGGTCGCTTGATGAATGTCACTGCTAACCATTTAGCCACTGACTACTTGCCGGATGGTCGTGTAGCGTTTGTTTGTATTCGCCTGGTGGAGTTGTCTGCCCCTTCTTAGTTTGATGATGCCCGCTAGGGCACCAGTATTTAAGCGCCGGTTTCAAACACCTTCGCTCTCTTTATAGTTTCAGCAACTACGAGCCACATGGGGTAGATTCTATCTAAACCCTCTCGTGGGGCTCTGCCCCCTTTACATTACTGTAAGTTCTTTACAGCATGGACTATCGCTAGTCTCATGTCTGTACCTCTTTTGTTATATCTGTATCATTCATGAATGTGTCTTATCTTTATTTGTGTACCTCTTTTTGTATGTACTCTTTATTATGAACGTTGTATTCTACTGTTATCCATGTGCTGTGTTATTAAATGTTTGTCTATTAACCTTCGTCGCAGTTATTTATACGCCACAAAGTATGTTGAACTTTAAACCATCCTTACAGTCGTGTGGTTGGCGACTAGAATGGTTCTCTCACAAGAAGTAAGTAATGAGGAGGGTGGTAGACACCTTTAAGAAAATAGCAAAAAATGATAATAATGTTCCATTATTTATGTCTAAACACTGATAGAAATTTTGTCTACTATTATTGTTAAAACAACATATGGAAATTATATATTTTTGCAGGCAAGTATAGGAAAGCAGTGAAAGATACTGGGTATTTTAAATTTAGAACATAAAATCATACATTAATGTTAAGAATATTATATGCCATAAATTTTCAAAGACAAAAGACAATTCTTTGTTTGAATCGTAAGAATTCTATTTAATGTATCTCAGTCTATTAGTATATGCACATACTTGTAGGGATAATGTATAACAATAGTTACATAAATGTGTGTATATATATATGTTAACACAAGAATAGGAAAGGCATGGTTGGCCACCAATAAACTATCAGTCGTATGGAAATCCGATCTCCCTGACAAGCTAAAGAGACGATTCTTCCAGGCTGTGGTCATATCGGTAGCTGGTATGGCTGTACCACCTGGAACCCTAACGAAGCGCCTTGAGAATAAGCTAGATGGGAGCTGCACAAGAATGCTGCGAGCAGTCCTCTGAATAAGTCGTGGAACAGCACCCAACCCAAGAAGCAGCTGTATGACACCTGCCTCCCATATCACAAACCATACGAGTAGGAGGGCTAGGCATGCGGGGCACTGCTGGAGAAGTAAGGGATGAGCTCGTAAGCGACGTATTACTGTTGGAAGCCAACACATGGACATGCTAACGTGGGCCGCCGCAGCAGAACCTACATTGACCAGCTATGTAAAGATACTGGATGCTGCGCGGAGGAGCTCCCAGAATCGACGAGTGATAGGGAGGGTTTGGCGAGAGACCGTCATGGATATCCGTGCAAATTGCGCGACATAATGTGATGATATATTATATATATATATATATATATATATATATATATATATATATTATATTATGCCTATAATTTCCTGCCAATTCTCTCCCCCTATTCCCATAAACATTTTCATAGATTTTTAAGTCCCTCCTCCCACTTATTCCTACTGCTACTGTTCGTTTAAAAAGAACCATGAAAACATCTCACCACTTCACACCTGATGATGGCAATAAGTAGTGCAGGAAATACTAGTGTACGAACCTTTGGTGGATTCATTCACCAATTCCACCCTGATATTAAGTCGGTGAAATAAACATATCCTGAAAATTATACCGACATCGGGTAATACCAATTCTGTTATGCAAACATTGAACTTACATAATAAGATATGACATTGGATATAGAGATAGATAGATAGATAGATAGATAGATAGAGAGAGAGAGAGAGAGAGAGAGATAGATAGATAGATAGATAGATAGATGCGAACTGAATAAAGTAGATAGAAAGATAAATAGATAGATAGGAATGGAAATATATATATATAAATATAGATAGATAGATAGATAGATTGAGAGAGGGATAGAGAGAGATGCGAACTGATCGAAATAGATAGAGAGAAAAATAGATATGATAGGAAATGATAGTTAAATAATAGATAGATATGAACTAACAAAATAGGTAGATAGGAATGGACATATATATATATATATATTATATATATATGAGAGGAGAGAGGGGGGGGAGAACGAGAGAGGGGGGGAGAGAGTATTATAAAGAAATTGGCATAGATAGATAGATAGATAGATGTGACAGAACAGATGTTGACAGACAGATTGATAGATAGATAGATAGATAGATAGATAATAACTAACAAAAATAGATAGATAGGGAATGGACATATATATATATATATATAATAATATACTATATGTATATAGAAGAGGAGAGAGAGAGAGAGAGAGAGAGAGAAGAGAGGGTAGAAGAAAAACTGGCTGTTGGCATAGATAGATAAGATAGATGTGAACTGACTGAAGTTGACAGATAGATAAATTGATTGATTGATAGATAGATAGATAGATAGATAGATAGATAGATAGGCATTTTTGTCTAAACTTGGACTTTCTCCACCAGACAAGAGGAAATACTTAAAAAAGATTCAGGAGAAAGCTCTAACCGCATCAGCGAGGATATGGCAGTCCTATATTGTGACATCAAACCGACAAAGTCTAGTGGTATCGTGAGATACTGCTGGGGCACTCTGGGTTAGTGGTAATGATGCCTCGGCCCCGAAACCATGTCTGAACCCAGAGTCATCATCTGATGAAGACTTTGTGGTTGCAATGCTAATGTATAAATAGCAGTCATTGTATGAAGATTATTCATATGAACTAACAGAATTAGATATTTAGGAATGGACATATATATTGTAGGAAGCGCGTGGTGTAATGGTTAAAGTCATTGGAAATGGACTCGTCACCCCGAGTTCAAATCCTGGACGTGGTAATTGCATTTCACTTAGCGCTAATACCCTTGGGAAAGGTATGAATCTACTCCTCCTCCAGCTATGGGTAAATAGTAGGGGCAAACTAAGCTCTTAACCTTGGTTAGGCAACCGGTCTAGGAGAAGGAAAACTCTGAATTCAACCTGTTAAACTCCGCTTAAGAAATTGAACCTTGTGTCATATCCTGCTCTCGTGCGGAGTGGTTGGTAAATATATAATATATAGAGAGAGAGAGTGTGTGTCTATGCGAGAGAAAGGGTGACAGAGACAGACAGACTGGGAAAAGTGCCTGCGCAACATTCTTATACGAAACACAAAGTCTCCCTGTTTAAGAGGTTATCCTTTATTATTGTCTTCTAAATCCTTCTTTGTCATCTTATTATAATGGAGATTGTGTGTTTTTCTGTCTGTAACCAAAACTATATTACTCAAGTCACAATTCCCTTAGTTATTTACGTCACATTCTCCATGATATAATTTTTATTCAAACCTCAATTATTAATTAAATTGATTTACATTATTAATACTGTTGACCACATCCACATACTAATAACCTGCAATTCTATTTATATATATACAACAAAATAGTGGTTTACAGTGTGAACAGGAAGGTTAATTTGCATATTGATATTGAAAGTTTGATTTTAATAAATATGTGCTTAGTATTATTGATTTCTAATTGTTTGGTTTTATCTTAATGAATAAGAGCAAAAATCCCGGGGATAAATCTTAAAAGAAATCCGTTAACAAGAAGAAATAACTGTCATTTTATTCTTTACTTCCTATCTTAACTAAATAGTTAAATTAAGAAAAAGTAGCAATGAAAGAAGGGAGTGATGGAAGAGCAAGTTTCAATTGTTCTATTTTTCGATTATACCCCATCTGTTTCAAATCTTTTTATCTGCATTCTTATTTAGTTTAATCAGCCTTTCTAATTTAATATATTTTATTATATTAAACTTAAATACTTGCACCCAGGGTGTGCATATATTTGCTAGTAGAAATAATGACCAAAGTGAGTTTTAATAATAAAAAAAGCAGAAATTAAAAGATGAAAGAAAATACTAGTCAATAATAATAATGATTGACATTGCTTCATTTAAAAAATTAATAAAAGTTGTTTTAACACCAATAAAAATATTTTTTTTTTAAGTTTGGAAATTCTCAAAAATGAATTTATTGCTCTAATAACAATCTTGTGCTGTCTCAGCTGGTCTGTTGTTATATAAAACATCGCTCCTATTTACATGTGTCACACTTTCACACCTCAGGCGCTGGGCAATAAACCCAGCCCTGCCCCTTTAAGTGCAATGAGGCAGGTATTGCCTGGAGGGACGGCACTCTGGGATCGACGCTATTAATTTAGCATCCCACCGGTCCAGAGGCCGAAGCTCACTGGACCCCCGTCCCGAAGGACGGGTGGGTGGCAGCTGTAGTAGCTGGAACACATCACTCAATAAGTCCTGGGCCTGACATATCGATGGCACACTAATAAATAAAAAAAATCCATATGATTTATAAAGTACTAACCTTCAAATGGCACGTGTCAAAATTTGAGCCCAATTGGATTATTAGTTTACACATTACAGTTATTTAAATGAAACTACTTTCAAGAAAAGAGAGAATGGCTTAAATACAGAAAAAAGAAATCACGAACCGAGTGAAACTTTTATATAATTGAGGTCTAAACTCAAAAATAAAACTTTTGAAAAACTGCTGACTTACAAAGCAATTTCAATTCTCGTAAAAATCTCGAGCGGCCGAGACCTTAACGAGAATGTATACGTTTATTTTCCATCTTTTTTTTTTTTTTTTTTTATTTCGACAGACTAATCGTTGCCAGTGTTCACAAAAGCCAAGACTTTTTTATTTTATTTTTCTGTTAGTCAATGACCCTCAGGTTATGTATACTTTATTGAATCATTAGTTCCGATGTTTTCAGTCAGCTGTTGCAATCACGTATCAGAAAAGTATAACAGCCGCCATTAGGGCCTTTTTTTACCGCCATTTTGTTTTTTCACATTTACTGTTATCTTTTCTTTTCGTTCCCGCGCAATACGCATTAGTAACAATACATGCATATAAGTATGTTAATTATATACTTAAAGCGTAAATTTTATAACAAAGTTTTAGCGAATATTGAACAAAAAAAGAAACCAAACGCGAAAGACCTCTTGGCGAGGTTTGCTAGTCATAAGTCTGACGCGTGTAATTATCTTGTATGTTTTATATTCCCATGTATAATTTGTTTTGTTTTGTTTTGTGTGTTTTTGTGTGTGTTTTGTTTTTTTTGGTTTGGTTTTTTTAACTTGTTCTTTTTTCTTTTTTGTTCTTTTTCTTTTTGCTCCTCATTGTTTTCTTCTTCGGTCTTCTCGGGTTTATTTCATTTCTCCTTCTCTGGTTTGATTTTCGTATCTTTTCATTTTTTTGTTTTAAATCTTTGACTTGCGTCTCTTTACGTTTTCTCTGTTATTCTGTTTAATGTCTTCTTTTCTTCTTATATTTTCTTCTTCTTCTTTTCTTCTTCTTCTTCTTCTTTCTATCTTCTTCTTCTTCTTCTTCTTCTTCATCTGTGGATATATTTTTCCCCTTTTTTCCTCCTTCTTCATTCTTTCTATTGGTCTAGTACCACAGCCTGTCGTTTAATTTGTCTTTTTCTTCTTCTTCTTCTTCTTCTTCTTCTTCTTCTTTTCATTTCTCTGGTTTTTTTCTTTTTTTAATCTTTTTGACTTATTCTTTTACTTCTTCTTTAATGATTTATCTTTTTTCTTTATTACAGACTTTACTCCTATTTTCTTCTTCCTTCTCTTTTGCTGGTTGTTGTTGTTGTTGTTGTTGTTGTTGTTGTTCTTCTTTCTTCTTCTCTTCTTCTTCTTACTTCTTCTTCTTCTTCTTCTATTACTGCTGTCTTTAAGTCCCTTTGTTTTATTTTCCTGTTTCTTTCTTTCCTTTTTTAACTGTTTGCTCACTTTCTTCTTTTCTTTGCTTCTTTCTTTCTTTCTTCTTCTTCTTCTTTTCTCTTCTTCTTCTTCTTTCTTCATGTTTTTTTGTTATTCTTTTTATTTTACTCCTACCTCTTTCTTACCTTTGTTTTTTGTTTTTCAGGGAATATTTTTCTTTCTTCTTCATTGTTTTCTTCCTTAATTATCATCCTTCTCTTCTCTTTAACAGTACTAAACCCTCTCTTCTTCTTCTTCTTCTTCTTCTTCTTTTCTTCTTTTCTTCGGGCCTGCTTCTTTTTCTTTTCTTCTTTGTCTTCTTCTTCTTCTTCTTCTCTCTTCCTTCTTCTTCTTCTTCTTCTTCTTCTCTGTCTTCTTTTCTTCTTCTCTGTCTTCTTCTTCTTCTTCTTCTCTGTCTTCTTCTTTCTGCCTTCTTCTTCCTTCCTGTCTTCTTCTTCTCTTCCTTCTTTTCTGTCCATTCT
Source organism: Doryteuthis pealeii (assembly GCA_023376005.1). Lineage (NCBI taxonomy): Eukaryota > Metazoa > Mollusca > Cephalopoda > Myopsida > Loliginidae > Doryteuthis > Doryteuthis pealeii. The sequence goes on from CM042154.1 coordinate 20,260,288, forward strand.
CTGAGTCCTTCTTCTTTTGCTTCTTCGTTTCTTTCTTTCTTTCTTGCTTTCTTCTTGTCGGTCTTCCTTCTTCTTCTTCTTGATTCTTTTCTTCTCTTCTTCCTTATCTTTCTTCTTCTTCTTTCTTCTTCTTCTTCTCTGTCGTCCTTCTTTCTTCTTCCTTCGTTCTCTGTTTCTTCTTCTTCTTTCTCTGTCTTCTTCTTCTTCTTCTTTTCTTCTTCTTCTTCTTTTCTTCTCTGGTCTTTTCTTCTTCTTCTTTCTCGTCTTCTCTTCTTCTTCTTCTTCTGTCTTCTGTTCTTCTTCTTTCTTGCTTCTCTCTGTCGTTTCTTCTTCTTCTCTTCTGTCTTCTTCTTTTCTTCTTCTGTCTTCTCTTTTTCCTTTCTTCCTTCTCTTCTTCTTCTTCTTCTTCTTCTTCCGTTTCTTCTTCTTGCTTTTTTCTCTTCTTCTTCTTCTTCTCTTCTCTTTTCGGGTCTCTTCTTCTTTCTTCTTCTTCTTTTCTTCGTTCTTCTTCTTCTTCTTTGTCCTTCATTCTTCTCCTGCTCTTCTTTTGCTTCTCCTGTCGTCTTCCTTTGCTTCCTTCTTCTTCTTCTTCTTCTCGTGGTCGTCTTCTTCGTTCTTCTTCTTCTTCTTCTCTTTCTTCTTCTCTCTCTGGATCGTCTTTCGCTTCTTCTCTTCTTCTCTTCTTCTTCTTCTTCTTCTTCTCTCTTCTCTCTCTGACTCTGGGTCGTTCTTCTTCTTCTTCTTCTTTCTTTTCGTCCATCTTCTCTTTCTCTTCTTCTTCTTCTTTGCCTGTTCTTCTTCTCTTCTTCTTCTTCTTCTTCTTCTTTCTTCTTCTTCTTCGCCTGTTTCTCTTCTTCTTCTTCTTCTTCGTTCTTTCTCTCTTTCTTCTTCTGTCTCTGGTCTTCCTTTTCTCTTTCTTCTTCTCTCTTCTTCTCTTCTTCTTCTTCTGTCTTCTTCTTCTTCTTTCTTAGTCGTTATTTCTATTCTAGCATCTTTATTCCTTCAACTTTCTACTGCTCCTTATTTTTTTTTTTCTTTCTTATGTTTTCATCACTAATCGGTTGTTTTTATATTTTTATTTATTTTATCTAACATTTAATTTCTATTTCTTTTTAATCTTTTCAAAGTTCCCTTTTTAAAATTTCTTCTTGCTTTATTTTTTCATTCATTTCTCTTTTTATGATTATCTTCCTTGTCATTGTTTTTTTATTATTATGATTATTATTATTATTATTATTATTATATTATTATTACACTCCAGTATTTTTCTCTTTCTTCTTCTGTTAGCCTCATATTGCTTTCTTTTCAAAACAATTATCTTTTTGCCGTCTTCATTTCCTTTTATGTCGTTCTTTTATCGGCTACACATGACATTCGAAGATACCGCAAACAAACACACAACACACACACTACGCCACACACACAACACCGACATATAATTATATATATATTATCTTATGTTTGTTGCTAAAAAAATAGTTTTTTATCCGGATTAAAACTTTCGAAAATAATCTATATAAGAATATATATTAAGAACACGTAGCACACGCCCTTCAAATTGTAATCACAAGATTTAATCTCTAGGGTTTTTAATACAGCAGGTGTCCTGTTGGGTAATGTTATCGTTGTACGAATAGAACACGGTGACACCCAAGTTCAAATGCCTGTACAAGGGCTACTTGATTTCACATAGGTGCTAATACCCTTGGAAAATGTGTATGGATTCTAACTGTTTTTTCTTCCCCTCCAGCAATGAGTAAAATAGTGGCAGGCCTGGGTTCTTTACTTTGGTATTGCAAATTGGACTAGTGGAGAAAAAAACGACACACTC
>CM042154.1:20262218-20279718 GCA_023376005.1 Doryteuthis pealeii
AAACCAAAAGGAGAGAGAATCGTAGCGACACGATTCAATGTAATCAGTATATCAAGATTTAATCTCTACGTTTAAACGCAGGTTCTGTTGGGTAATGATATCGTTGTACGAATAGAACACCATCTTTTACAGTTGCAAGCGGACTCAAGATTAATCCTTAACAAGGCTTACTTGCATTTCACATAGTGGCTCACATACCTGGAAGATGTATGGATTCTAAACTGTTTTTTTTTCCCTTCAGCAATGAGTAAACATAGTAGGAAGCAAGCTGGGTTCTTTGACCCTGGTATTTGCAATTGGCTAGTGACAGGAAAACTGAATTCAATACCTTTAAATCCACTTTTAAAATAATATCTTGTGTCACCCAGCTCTGCTTGAGTGGCGAAGGGTTCGTAAATCCATACCTTTATCAAAAGGGGAGATTGTGTGTCGATTGTTTCGTCTGGAATGGTCCTGTGACACCGACTTAAATTCCGATACGATTTGTGTGTTTGTTTTGTTTTACGGCAATAAATCAACCTCAGTGGTCTTTAATGCCGATAAAGTTTTTGAAAGTAAATCAATTCTTAATGGATTAATAAATTGTGTTAGTGAATACATTTTTCTATTTAACCTATAGATGGGACCCTAACAGTACTACCGACTACCCGGGGTCGAGTGGACCAGGGAGCATGGTGACGAAGGGATGCTCCACATTCCCAAACCTCCAGAACTGGAACCTCACCATCAGATAGAGTTTAATGTCATTCATCGACATCATAGACCTTAGTCACGGCCTTCTAGCACCCATATGATAAAAAGGGGTTGGGCTTGCCATTAGGGCATAGGTTGGGCAAAATCATCGACCTTGTTACTTTAGGCAGATCAGGACAGGTGTTCTCTGGGTGATAGCCTGGATCACGCTGTTAATTTCTTTAACCGAGGTCCAGAGGCCGAGCCTAGAGAGAGAGTTTTCCGAAAAAAAACACTGGGTTAAGCTATTAGGTATCTCAATAATGGGGGAGAATAGTTGGATACATACCTTTCCAAAGATAGATCGATAGGTGAAATTGCACACTCGAGACCAGGAATTGAACTCACTCGCTGTGTCCATTTCATTCCACGGTAACCATTACACCAGGCACCACCAAAAATGATATAATGGATTTATGCTTTTATTGATTTTTCTCGTCTACAAGATTTCTAAAGTTTGATTCAATATAAAATGGTCCAGCACAATTTTTTCATACAAAAATGAACCCGAGACTTAAGAAATATTGAAAACCGCAATAAAAATATCAAATGAATAAACTATACTGTAAAACCTCATCAATATTTTAATGAAACATTATTAAATGACTACTGCATATATGATATATATATATATATATATATATATAATAAAGATTATAATATATATACTTATTTAATAAGATGGAGATTGTGGTTTTCTGTCTGTAACCGAAAACTATATTATATTCAAGTCACAATTCCCTTTGTTATTCTACATCACATTCTCCCCGACTTTATTTTATTTAAACCTCAATTATTAATAAAATTGTCTTTAACATCATTAAGACTGTTGAACATTATCTACATAATATTTACCGCGTACCCCACTTGTACGGTCAGGCACACTAATGTCCTATTAACGTGGGACCACCCACAAACCGAAGCTCATGGGTGGCGGGTGAAAAATTGCGTCGATCCTGTCGGCAATTCCCCCTCAATAGGAGGCGGCTCAGGCACTGGGCAATAAACCCACACTGCCCCTTTAAATCGAGGGGCAGGTGTTGCCTGGGGGATGGCCCCCTGGGATCGACGCCGTTAATTTATCAATGGTCCAGAGGCGAAGCCACTGTTGACCATATCTACATACTAAAACATGCAATTGTATTTATATATACACCAAAATAGCGGTTTACAGTATGAATGGAAAGGCTAATTTGCATATTGTGATCCTAAAAATGTGATTTTAATAAATATATGCTTAGTATTATTGATTTCTAATTGTGGTTTTATCTTATTGAATATGAGCAAAATCTCGATGAAATCTTAAAGGAAATCCATTAACAAAAACAAATAACTGTTATTTTATTCTTTACTTCCTATTTTAACTAAAAGGAAAATTTACGAATAAAAGACGGGGAGTAATGGAAATGATGAAGAGTTAGTTTCAAAGTTTTCTATTTTTTTCAATCATACCCCGTCTGTTCAAATCTTTTTATCTACATTCTTATTCGTTTCATTAGCCTTTCTAATTAATGTGATAGTATATTAAAAACTTAATACTTGCGCCCGGAGGGTGCATAATTTTCTAGTAAATTAAAGAAATAACAAAGACTAGAGAAGATCTGCATTATAGACTATTTACATTTAAACTCTATCTGATGGTGGAGTTCCAGTTTTGGAGGTTTGGAGAATGTGGAGCATCCCTTCATCATCATTGCTCCCTGATCCACTCTGACCCGGAGTGGTAGTACCTGTTAGGGTCCCATCTATAGATTAAATAGAAAAACATGAGTTGATAAATAAAATTGTATTATGCATTAAGAATGAATTTATTTCACAACTTTTTCGGCATTAAATGACCCACTGAGATTGATATGCCGTAAAACAAAACAAACCAAACCAAACCTGCTGATTTATGTAACTCTCTTGGGTAAATATTCTTATCTAAACGATAACATCTATTAATCAATTAATAATGGAGATTTCTGTATTTCTGTCTGTTACAAAAACTACGTCCTAGGTCTACGTCACAGCTTACGTCACAACATTCTTTTGCTATATACACCCAAAATTTGAGTAAGCAATTTTAAAAATTGTTTTTTACTCTCGTCCTTTTTTTACGGTAACAAGAAGTTAACTAAAAGTTTACAAATAAATAAATACCTACGATTTTGTGTAAAATTGATGTGGAAATTATTCAAAATAATTGTTTTTTATATAAAAAAATTACATGCATGCAACATTTTATTTGAAAGGGACGGGGCTCAGTTTTATGGGTTTAATAGAAAAACATGAGTTTATAAACAAAATTGTATTATGCATTAAGAATGAATTTATTTCACAACTTTGTCGGCATTAAATAACCCACTGAGGTTGATATGCCGTAAAACAAAACAAACCAGAAAGATAGCGAATCGTATACCTATTATTTATACCCAACTTTTTTTGTTATTTCATTTCATCTCTTTTTTCTTTCCTTCTTTTTCTATCTTGACAGATTCCACAAATAAGTTACGCGTCCACAAGTATCGATCTCAGCGACAAAACACGCTTCGATTATTTCTCCCGCGTCGTACCCCCGGACTCCTACCAGGCCCAGGCGATGGTAGACATCGCCAAACATTTCAAATGGAATTACGTCAGTACCCTAGCCGACGAAGGCAACTATGGTGAACGAGGTATCAGCGCCTTCGAGGAGAGAGCCAAAAAATCAGGTAATAAATTAAACTTATCTTTTAAATAGGTTGCCGATCCAAGGCTAAAGAGCCCCTTTTAACCAATTTGGGGATCCATGCGAGTAGCAGGCATCGCGATCTTACTGCTAATAAATTAAACTTATCTTTTAAATGGGTTGCTGATCAAGGCTAAAGAGCCCCTTTTAACCCAGTCGGAGATCCATGCGAGTAGCAGGTATCGCAATTTTACTGCTATTGGTGTTCCTGAGAAAAGAAATGAGATACGGTATATTTTGCTGTTGGTCTTATTTACATACTAATAATATATAAGGAATGAAAGAACAAAACTCAGACAAAAATATGTAGTATATTTCGCTAGGGTTTTGAACCACCTACCACCTACCTACTTCCCCTTCTATAAAACACTTGTATGATCTGAATAATTCAATAAAAGCTGAAGAATCCGAGTTCATACTCCAACGAAATATGCTACACATTTTTGTCTGAGTTTTGTTCTTTCATTCCTTATATTTTACCTCATTCTGTCGGATTCATTCCAATCCCCTTTTCCTCATACTAATAAGATGCAATTGTATTTATATATACAACAAAATAGCGGTTAAAGTGTGAACGGGAAGGCTAAATTGCATATTGATATTAATACAAACACCTTCCCTGAGGCTAGACAGGTAGTTGGAGAGGCTGCCTCTGATCAATTGGCTGGTCACTTCAAGCCCTTGCACCTATATGATTGTCCCGACCTTCCACATCCCTTTTTATAATATACATACTAAAAGGTGGTGACCGAGGGCTTTAGTATCAAAGTCAAGGAAAGTCCGACACAAAACCTCTGCTGCCTTTCAACGAAAGGCTAGGGGAGTAAACCCCGAAAACAAATCAGGAGCTGAACCCGCTAAAATGGTGTGATGCTGAAATCCAGTGTTACCCATCAACTCCTGCGACACCGTAGTTGCCAAACTACATTGGTAACTTACCTTTCCTTTGGATCACAGCGACAGTGTGGAGAGGGGGAATTTGCTGCATGGGCAACAGCTTATCCTCCATGCGAACCCGTCCAGGCTATGTAGTTCAAAGAAAAAATTGACACTGCTCCATCGTCTCTCATAGACGGAAGGCTGCCAATCATCTTTTAAATGAGATCGGACTTCCATATGACTGACAATTTTGTTATAGCAGACCATGCCTTTCCTATGCGTGTATTAACATCGCTTTCTGTTGATGCCATATTACTGCCTAGGTATGTGAATTGTTTTACCAATTTTAGAGGTTTTCCATCGAGTGTGGAGATATCTCCTTTATTTTTAAAACAGGTGTATTCTAAAGCGACAATTCTTCCAGGTTGTAGTTGTATCAGTGTTACTGTACGGCTGCACCACGTGGACCCTGATGGTCTTTCGCTGAAGTTTGAGTGACAAGTCTCCTTATGGACCCTGGAAGATGCAAATAAACTTGACGGTAGCTGCACAGAATGCTTCGTGCAGTCTTAAACAAGACGTGGAAACAACACCCCACGAGAAAACCTGCCAATATCACATAAACCATCCGTGTAAGACGAACGAGACATTCCGGACAGTGCTGGAGAAGCAAGGTCGAACGCATTAGTGACGTTTTTCTGTCGAAGCCATCACATGTGAACGCCAGCGTGGGCTGACCGGCAAAGATATACATTGGCCAGCTCTGCGTGGATACTGGATGCCACGAAGAGGACCTCCTAGGAGCAATGAACGATAGGGAAGGTTCTTTCTCGGCAATATGTCGTTTAGTTCCATTATTATTTCACCCCTTTATGAGTTTTTAATGCCAGCATTAGCTGATGGTCTTTCGCTGGACTTTGAGTGACAAGTCTCCTTAGGTCTCCGGGACTCTCCTGAGTATTCTAGCTGATTTCAACAATGCTGTTGTCTGCGTGGTCTCAATTCTTCCTCTGATTTCCGGTTCCTCTAGTCTATTTTGGGGGACCATTCCAAGTTCTTCGACTACAACTTGGTATCACTTTCATCCTCGTATTCCACAGTCTTTTCCAATTCTCTTGTAAGGCATGGGAATTTGTCTATCTTTTCGATTTCTTTCATCGCCACCCTGTGATCTGCTGGAACCGCAAAATCTATCAATTGACAAGTTTTATTTTATTTTTTCCTTTCTTTCTTTCTTTCTTTTTTTTTTTTTTTTTTTTTTTTGTTAATCAATATTAGGTCTGGTCTTCTGGCTGGGATAAGGTAATTCGTGCTGTCACTTAGCCTCCAGTGAACCACCGGGCAGGTGTGAAAAACTCGAATAATAATAATAATAATAATAATAATAATATAATAATAATATAAAATAAATAATAAATACCTGGACCTTGCCAGAGAACTAAAAAAGTTATGGAATATGAAAGTGAAAGTGATACCAATTGTAGTTGGTGCACTTGGGACGGTCCCAAAAGGATTGGAAAATCTGGAAATCAGAGGAAGGATTGATACCATTCAGAACACTGCACTGCTGCAATCTGCCAGAATACTCAGAAGAGTCCTGGAAACCTGAGGAGACTTGCTGTCACCCAGACTCCAGCTAACACTGATGTGAACCATCAGCTAACACTGATGTGAAAACTCAAAAGGAGTAAATAATGATAAACTAAAAGAAGAGAACCTGTCATCTCGTGGATTTTGCCGTTCTGGCTGACCACCGAGTGATAGTGAATGAATGCGAAAAAATAGACAAATCCTTGCCAGAGAACTGACAAAACTGTGGAACAAGAAGGTGAAGGTCGTACCAATTGTAATTGGAGCACGTGGAACGGTCACCAAAGTTCTGGGGGAAAAATTGGGGAATTGAAATCAGAGGAAGACCATCCAAATGACAGCATTGTTAAGATCGACTAGAGACCTGAGGAGAACCGCGGAGACTTGCTTTTACTCAGCCGCAGTGAACCACCGGTTACGGCAGGTGAGAAAACCATGATAATTACGGAACTACTCAAGGGCTTATGAGAGTACTATCAAGATGAGTGGAAAAGTAACACCCCAAAAACTGACAACCAAAAATCGTAAATACATAAAATACATATGATAACTAGTTTAAGCGGCTTAAAATAGGAAAATATATATATATATATATATATATATATATATATATATATTTTTAGTAAAGAAAAAGGCTTAAAAATCGGAAATTTTGTGGTTATAGATCTATTTCTGCCCACAGGAATCTGCGTATACCATGACTTTCATCAGACCGTTAACTTTTTAAGTTAGCGGTCCGATGAAACTCATGGGCATACGCAGATATCTATGGGCAGAAATAGATATATAACCGAAAAATGGCCAAGTTTTAAGCTTTTTTCTTTACCATTTATATTTCTCTGTTCAAGTACTTTGAACATCGAGCTCTCATCTTGGACCTAAACTACTCTAACATTCCTCTGTTATAAGAAAGGGTCAACTTAATATCAACATACCTGGTAACCCATCTACGGATATATATATATATATATATATATATATATATATTATCATTATTATTATTATTATAGCGTGTACAGAAATAACCTACTCGAGTTTCACCATAAGGATCTTCAGGGTTAAATCCACTGAATTAATCAAGATATTGATTAATTTCAGCTAACGTTGAAAACAGTTTCGCAGTTAATGAACGTTGCTGCGTAATTTTACACACACACACACACACACACACACACACACACAACGGATTTACCTACACTTATTGGTTACTTATTTAATAGGTGGAGTGTATTATGAACAATTTTGATATTTTAATATACACTTTTTATATAATTATACACTTTTTTAAATAATTTTACATCAGGCTCTTTTGAGTCTTATTATAAACTATAATGCTTCTGATTTTTTAAAATTAAAAATAGAATTCATTTTATTTTTAAATAAAATTCATTTTATTTTTAATACAAACAGCGCATTCTTTGAAAAATTCCAACTTTTGACTAGCAGCGTTCTGTTTGCGCATTTTTTCTTCTAACGGTCATTTCATCCCGTCTTATTTTTGTTGAAGACCGATCTATTCCATACAGTCGATACAGATATTCCGAGGGACCTCACATCAGTGAGGGGTGGGGTGGGAGACGATGTTGCTTTTTAAAACCGTTGAGAGGAAGGCCCCGAAACGGTTGCACATTCTCTCCTGATGATCCCATGCATTTGTAAACATCATTTGTTTTTTCAATATATCAAAATTCACACTGTCGGATTAATTTCACACACACACACACACACACACACACACACATATATATATATATTATATATATATATATATATATATATTGAGAGAGATAGAGAGGGAGGGAGAGACAAAGTGAGTAGCAGAGAGAGAGAGAGAGAGAGAGAGAGAGAGAGAGAGCATTAGTGCCTAGCAAACGCTCTTACAAAAAGTTATGGAAAATGTTTTTGAAATTTTCTCAGCTATTTATTTCCTCCGTAATAAGCCAAATGTAAGTTCGATGTTCACAAGCCTCGGGGAAGAGATACCAAATAAGAGGACAAAAACGGATTGAATCTGAATTTACGGGAAGGAACATCATTCAGCTTTTAAAGATGTGTCATTCCATTTTTTTTTATATACACAAGTCATTTTCACGGAATTGTTGTCGCTAGTCAGGAAAAAAAAAAAAGAATTACGCGAATCCAAACCGAAAGAAAAACCGTAGCGTATCCTTAATATATATCAAAATAAACAGAACCTCCTGGGTGAAAAAACAAGAAACTAAGGATTCTTCTCCCTGTCTTAATGGATCCAAAAAGAATTCTGTATTATGCTTTTCTAGAATTTGCACACATTGTTACCACGCAACTTTAGAGCGGGAAACTAGTTTGTTCTTATGCGCTAAGGAATAAAAAGCATCTTTCTGTGTAAAGCTGGTTGGTTGGATTTTGTTACATAATCCATGCGGTTGCATAAGATTATTGTCAATCCCCTGTATTTCTAAAGGGATGGCCCTTTTCATATCACAGGCGGGAGTTTCCATAGAATAGTACAGAAACCCGCGAAATACGTGAAGTCACGAGGGATCTGGTTGGGTCCTCAGTTTCAGTTTGGACGTCGGGCAGAGATGTACTGCCTTAACTGGAACTCACTGCATACGCGTGATATGTTAGCCAGATGTTTAATTACATGAAATGTTTAGTTAAGTAAATAAAAGCTTCAGAAAATAACACGGTTTTGTGATTAATGAATGTCTTGGTAACAAGACTGATCTAGAAGAAGACGTAAGATGGAAAAGACGTCAGAAGAAGAACAGAAGAAGAATAATAGAAGAAAGTAAAGAAGGGTATACAACAATTTTACGACATGTCAACTGCTACGATTTCCGTGGCCATTTTTATGTGAGAGCACTTTACAGTGGAGATCCCTTAGTGTTAGGTAGAATCCTTCGGTTGTTCCTTAGTGAAGAATCCTTGTGTTAAGCAGTGTCCTTGGTTGTTCCCCCGTGTTCGTCCGTGGCGCATACGTGCAAATGAACGGCTTTTAAGATCAGCGATTAAATAGAAAACCGGCCACATATTCGAGGGTGTTGATTAGCTGGCTTTAGACCACGCACCCACGTAGTGTCTATAAGTTTAAGTGGTGGCCACTGCACACTTTATGCTGTGGTAAAGCCGATGATAACGATGGTGGCAAGATAAATAAATAAGATGAATTAATTTAAGTCTCTGCCTATTCGTGTTCTGCATGCGTCATCCTATGATCTTCATTTTCCATTTTTTTCACATGCAATGATCACGTCATCAGCTTTCATAAACAAACGCACATATAAAAATTAACTCTTAATAACATTATATTCACACATTCACTATACACTTAACATTTTTCATTTTTCTCCCTCACAAAAATTTCTTTAACAGTGTCCTGATGATGGTTTAACACCGAAATACTTAAGTATAGACACATAAAATTGTATCCTCTGATCGTAACATCCTGTGTTTGTTATATCTTTTGAAAATATTTTCTTCATATATATATATATATATATATATATATATATATCTTATTATAATGGAGATTGTGTGTTTTTCTGTCTGTAACCGAAACTAAATCACTACTCAAGTCACAATTCCCTTAGTAATTGACGTCACATTTACCATGAATTTATCCTTATTTTAACCTCAATTATTGATAAAATTGTTATATCTTATTTATACTGTTAACACATCTACATACTAATAACATGCAATTATATTTATATATACAACAAATACCGGTTTACAGTGTGAACTGGAAGCTAATTTGCATATCGATTTAAAAATGTAATTTTTAATAATATATGCTTAGTATTATTGGTTTTAACTGTTGGTTTTATTTAATGAATATAAGCAAAAATCTCTTCAATTAATCTTAAATGAAATCCATTAACATGAAAAGATAAGTGTCATTTTATTCTTTACTTCCTATTTTAACTAAATATTAAATTAGAAAAAATAACAATGAAAGACTGTTCTATTTTCGATTATACTCTCCTCTGTTTCAAATTTTTTTTATCTGCATTCTATTGTTTCATTGCGTTTCTAATTTAATATATATTTTATTACATTAAAACTTAAATATTTGCACTCTGTTTAAATCTTTTTATCTGCATTCTTATTTAGTTTCATTAGCATTTTTAATTTAATACGATATTTAATTACATTAAAACTTAAATACTTGCACCCGGAGGGTGCATATATTTGCTAGTATATATAACTATAGCCTGGGATATTCACCGCTTCAGTTTTCACGGGAATGGTGCGCCAAATTGCAGTAGTATTAGGAGAGTGCTCGATATAAAGAATAGAGCTATTATATAATATAATAAAATAAATATATAAAGGAATTACATATCTATTTATTTGATGGCAATAGAACAGTCACAAGAATAATGAATGCATGCGATTTTGCATGTATGAAACCTAAGGTTGTGACTGTTCTATTGCCATCAAATAAATAGATATGTAATACCTTTATATATTTATTATATTATATTCATTATATATATATATATATATATATATATATATATATGGTGTGTGTGTGTGTGTGTGTGTGTGTGTGTGTAATATATCAAGAAAAATGAAAAAACACAGGTTTAAATGGGTTAAGTGGTGAGTTTTTGGCCGACGCTGCAGTGTTTCGATCTATTAATTAGATCATCTTCAGGGCATAAGATAAGAAATTATTTATCACAGAATAATGAGAAAAGCGAGTGGTAATCCTTGTCATTCAGTCTGTTTAAAAAAACTTCTGAAGTTTGAAAAAAGGAGACGGTTTTGAAATATGACATCAAATATTCTATTTTATGGCGTGAGTATGTGGCGCTGTAAGTGTGTGTATTGAAAGGAAACATAGTGCTTTTTTAAGGTATATATATATATATAACGATATGGAAATCAGTCTATGGCATTAGCGGGGAAATTTTATAGATTTTTTGTTCTGTCTTTTCTGTCGGCTCTGCTGGGTATTATTATGTAACTGTCAGTGAAAAACTTTGCAGATGTCATTTTGGACTAGACTATCCTTTAAGTCACTTTTTTGTTTTGTATTCTTGCTGTCGCAGACTCGAATACATTCTGGCTTTTTTTTCGTTTCTGTTAAATGTTACAGACATTCTTCTTTCTGTCTTTAACAACCAAAAAGAACGGTACTCTCAAAAGTAACTTTCAAGACATATTTCTCAATCAAATTTCATATTACGCATATCTAATTCTGTTACTTCTTTTTTTCCCCATTTCATCGACAGTTTTGTTCTTCCATTAAATCTGCAAGGAGACAGGTCATTCTTCATGAAAATGCGTGTTGGTACTTTCGCCAAATTATTCATTGAAGAGGAAAGGGTGAAAACCTCTCAAATCTGAAAATCAAATAAATAACTTATTTGAACACACACACACACATACACACACACATGCATACACATGCACATACACACACATACTCACTCACAACACACACACACACACACACACACACACACATACACACAAACAAGCACACATAATTTATTTAATTCTTTTTTCTTTTCTTTTTTTCCTTTGTCTTACTATGTCATTCTCTTTCTTTATATCCTTCTCTCTCTCTCGCTCTCTCATTTTTTCCATTCTCTACCCCTCTCTCTCTCTCTCTCTCTCTCTCTCTCTCTCTCTCTCTCTCTCTCTCTTTCACACTCACACACACACACTCTCTCTCTCTTGTTCTTTCATTTTATCCCCTCCCCCCCCCTCTCTCTCTATATATATATATATATCTTATTATAATGGAGATTGTGAGTTTTTCTGTCTGTAACCGAAACTATATTAATATACAAATCACAATTCCCTTTGTTATTTACATCACATTCTCCATGATTTTATTTTTTTTATTTAAAACCCAATTATTAATAAAAGTGTTTTTACATCATTAAGACTGTTGACCATATCTACATACTAATAACATGCAATTGTATTTATATATACAAAAAATAGCGGTTTACAGTGTGAATGGGAAGGCTAATTTGCATTTTGATCTTATAAATTTGATTTTAATAAATATATGCTTAGTATTATTGATTTCTAATTGTTTGGTTTTATCTTATTGAATATGAGCAAATATCTCGGCGATAAATCTTAAAAGAAATCCATTAACAAGAAGAAAAACTGTATATTATTCTTGACTTTCTATCTTAACTAAATGTTAGATTAGGAAAATTTAACAAAGACAGGCAGGAGTAATGTAAATGATGGAAGAATTAGTTTCAAAGTTGTTCTATTTTTCAATCATACCCCTCTGTTCAAATCTTTTTTGCATTCTTATTCAGTTTCATCAGCCTTTCTAATTTAATATATTTTACTATATAAAAACTTAGATACTAGCACCCAGAGGGTGCATATATTTGCTAGTATATATATATATATATATATATATATATATATATATATATATATATATATATATCTGAAATAAAATGGAACTTAATCCGACAATGTGAATATGATATATTAAAAAAACAAAGGATGTTTACAAATGCATGGGCTCATCATGAGAGAATGTGCAAACCGTTTCGGGGCCTTCCTCTCTACGGTTTTAAAAAGCAACACCGGCCCTCCTCACTGATGATGTGAGGACCCTTGCAATATCTGCATCGACCGCACGTGGATCGGTCTTCAACAAAAATAAGACGGGAAGAAATGACCGTTAGCAAAACAGAACGCTGCTAGTCAAAAGTTGGAATTATTAAAAAAAAAATGCGCTGTCTGTATTAAAAATAAAATATATATATATCTGTGTGTGTGTGTGGTGTGTGTTGTGTGTGTGATCATGTTTGAGCATTTCTCTGAATGTCTGAGATGAGGCTTGATGATTAGTATTATCTGCGTTATTCATACTATTGTCCTCATCTTCATTGTTATTTGTACAACGTTTCGGCCGATATACCCTCCGGCCTTCTTCAGGTATTTCTTGTCGGGCTCGGGAACCTCCTCGGACTCGGGAACCTTCTTTTCGAACTCGGGAAATTTCTTGTCGTAATCGGGAGCCATCACGGAACTTTAAAGAAAAGAAGGTTCACACACACACACACACACACACATACACACAAAACAAGCACACATAATTTATTTAATTCTTTTTTTCTTTTTTTCCTTTTTCTCTTACTATGTCATACTCTTTTTTATCTCTCTCTCTCTCTCTCTCTCTCTCTCTCTCTCTGTGTGTGTGTTTTGTGATCATGTTTTGAGCATTTCTCAGAATGTCTGAGATGAGGCTTGATGATTAGTATTATCTGCGTTATTCGGACTATTGTCCTCATCTTCATTGTTATCTGTACAACCTTTCGGCCTTCTTCAGGTATTTCTTGTCGGACTCGGGAACCTTCTGTTCGGACTCGGGAACTTTCTTGTCGTAATCGGGAACCTTTTTGTCGTAATCGGGAGCCATCACGGAACTTTGAATCTAACCCTTTATACACGAGGGTATCCTGTTCTCATTCCGCTAACCATAGCTGGGGTAGGGGCGGTAAGCTGTGTTAATTAAGGTTCCCGAGTCTGAAAGAAGGTTCCCGAGTCCGACAAAAAATACCTGAAGAAGGCCGGAGGGCATATCGGCCGAAACGTTGTACAGATAACAATAAAGATGAGGACAATAGTCCGAATAACGCAGATAATACTAATGTTTGAGCATGTTTGAATGAATACCATGGCCATTTCTTTTTAATCATCCTGATTTGTCTCTCTCCAGCCTTCTTGATACTTTCCTTATGTCGGGATCCAAGTGGTAGAGTTAGCGCCCCATCTTTTGCTTCCAAGCGCTTTCGATTACATCTATGATCGTCTTCGTGGGTATTGTTTGATAGGAATTGTTTGTTTGTTTTGTTTTTATTTGGGGGCGGGGCGGGTGATTGGTTTATTTAGCTGAGAATTTTATTGTTGGCGTAGGTGTATATATGTGTATATGTATGTATGTATCGGTCTTATCTCAACGAACTTGTCACGCCTCTCGACTCTCCATATGTCAGATAATAGCTCCATTTCACAACACTTAAAATCACACTCCCACTCTAATTACCAAAAAATCCTAACGGAAAATATTCACACTGCACAAAGAAAAAAACAAACAAAAGCTCCGTATACTCGAAGTTCTATACATCAAATAATACAAAGCATCTTTAAATAAGATTAATTTCGAATACAGTAGTCACGTTTTAGAATGAATGTATAATCATTTTCCTGCGAATTCTCCTCCTTCCAGTACACACACCGCTTAATATAATTTACACATAGACTCACTACTACTAACTTGAAAAACTGGGACACAAACAAAGTGCCGAAAGTACTTGGGAAAAAAATTAGATCCAAATATAAAACAGTTGACCAGAAAGATTGAAAATATTGGTAATAAACTCCTTGAACAAGAGACATCTTATTTCTCTGAATGTTTGAGATGAGGCTTGAAGATTAGTATTATCTGCGTTATTCATACTATTGTCCCCATCTTCATTGTTATTTGTACAACGTTTCGGCCGATATGCCCTCCGGCCATCTTCGGGTATTTCTTGTCGGACTCGAAACCTTCTTCAGTTCTGTGATGCTCCCAATTACGACAAGAAAGTTCCGGAGTTCGAAAAGAAGGTTCCCGAGTCCGAGAAGGTTCCAGAGTCCGACAAGAAATACCTGAAGAAGGCCGGAGGGCATATCGGCCGAAACGTTGTATAAATAACAATGAAGAGGGGGACAATAGTCCGAATAACGCAGATAATACTGAGACATCTTTTTTGTTTAATTATATAACAGCAAGTGAGTCTTCTTTTTTTTTTTTTTTTGGCTAGTACTAGACCAGAGTGATTGGTTTTACGGGGTGGAGTGTGACACTTACCTTCAGCTCCTAGATGTTTTACCTCACAGTTTAGATTACCTAAGCTGTTGCTACTTATGCACTGAGTTGATGAGAACAGGGAACGAAACTCAGAACCTTGCAATTTCTAGACAAACGGCAAATGCTCGACAACTGAGATTAATCGGACCTGGGAACACGCACACGCACGCGCGCGCATATATTATATATATATATTTATATATATATATATATTATGTGTGTGTGTGTGTGTGTGGTGTGTGTGTACAAGGTGTGTCAGAAAAGTATCGAGATCTTTTGTACTTTTTGTTACACCTTGTATTCTGAAAAAATAACGTTCCATTCATTGTTAATTTCTATCTTGCTAAATACAGCTTCAATCTCGATACTTTAATGACACACCTTGTCATATATATATATATATATATATATATATATATATATATATGTGTGGTGGTGTGTGTGTGTGTGTGTGTGTGTGTCTTTTCCTCTTGATAATATCAGAGATGGCAACGTTCGTCCTGTTTCCAATTTGAAACGACAGATGTTTTTGTAATCAGCTGACAGTGTGAGGCAGTGGACTGAAGTCGTACGCAGTTTTCTCCCTTGACGGCAAACAGCAATTACATCCCACGTGACATTCATCACCGCCAACAGCGGCGGGAAAATGCCTAAAGCCTTGGACTAAAGATAAGGTTAATCATTACTTATCCTCTTGATCCAGTGTCAATCGAGTCCCTCAGCCTTCAAAAGGATTCGTAATCCAAAGGGAAAGTAAATGGGTCGCATAAATAAAGGCATCCGTCCAGAAAAAAACACAGATTTATCTCTGTGCTCGAAGGGATACATGTAAATAAATGTACACTAGAGCAAGCTGATTTGGTGAATGGAAATAAAGTCCTTATATATAACTTAATTCTTCATCTCAGAAATTGAACTATTAAACCAATACAAAGGATTTGTTTGCAATGCCTTCTTGGGCATCTCTCTTTTTAATATATTCTCACATTAACCTTTAAAAAAATAATAAAAATCTTTGTACAGAATATAATACAATATCTACCTACTGATTAAATTCTGTTAAGTAATTCATCTGATAGTTCGCAAAAATGCGCCCTTAATATCTTTTTTTACCATTTTTTCTGAAATCATCCAAATTAAGATATTTTTTTTATGTTATTGGTATTTTTGATCTGATTAGGAAATTTGGTCTAAAAATATATTAATCTATTAACAAAAAAAAATCCAGTGGGTTAACGGTCTTATTTTTTTAAAGTATAAGAATTTACTGAACACCGCTATTTATGGTCGAGAAAGTTCAAGAGTGCCATTTTTGCTTGCTACGATTGGGAATATTGTTACCCTATTTGATAAAATAACCAGCCTATATATATATATATATATATATATATTATATATATATATATATATAAATATAAGAGAATCTTTGCATAAAGCATATACAATATTTATACAATATCTAGATACAGATCAAATTCTGTTAAGTAATCCATCTGATAGTTCCCAAAAATGTCCACTTAAAATCTTTTTTTTACCATTATTTCTGAAATCATCCAATTCAATTTTTTAAAATTGCACTATTGCTGTTTATGATTTGATCTGGTAATTTGTTCTATAATATATATATATATATATATATATATATATATATATTATATATATATATATATATATAAACTCCAATTGGTTGATAGACTTTGTTTTAAAAATCTGTCTTGATAGTAAATTTCAAGTTTGAGGAGAAGTATTAGAAAAAAATGTTGACCATAATTAGAAATTCCATTAATTATTTTGAAAGTTTCAATTAGATCACCTCTCATTCTTCTTTCTAGTAAAGTGTAGGGTGGTCCAAAAGTCTTGTTACCCTACATATCGTATAAGAATTAAATTATTTTATAAAATTTTATGTTGTCTTATGTAATTATTTTACCTCTTAAAAATATGTAGAGGGTGACAAGACTTTCGGACCACCTGTAGTTAATTCTATAACTATTATGTCTATTAATCCTAATAGTTGTAAAAAAGCAATGAAAAAAAAGTGTATTAATTCTAATAGTTGTAAAAAGCAATGAAATAAAAGTGTATTAATTCTAATAGTTGTAAAAAAGCAATGAAAATAAAAAGTGTATTAATGCTAATAGTATAAAAAAGCAATGAAAATAAAAAGTTTATTCTAATAGTTGTAAAAAAGCAATGAAATAAAAGTGTATTAATTCTAATAGTTGTAAAAACAATGAAAATAAAGTGTATTAATTCTAATAGTTGTAAAAAAAGCAATGAAAATAAAAGTGTGTTAATTCTAATAGTTGTAAAAAAGCAATGAAAATAAAAGTGTATTAATTCTAATAGTTGTAAAAAAGCAATGAAAATAAAAGTGTGTTAATTCTAATAGTTGTAAAAAAAGCAATGAAAATAAAAATGTATTAATTCTAATAGTTGTAAAAAGCAATGAAATAAAAGTGTATTAATTCTAATAGTTGTAAAAAAGCAATGAAAATAAAGTGTATTAATTCTAATAGTTTGTAAAAAAAGCATGAAAATAAAAGTGTGTTAATTCTAATAGTTGTAAATCAAATGAAATAAAAGTGTATTAATTCTAATAGTTGTAAAAGCAATGAAAATAAAAGTGTGTTAATTCTAATAGTTGTAAAAAAAGCAATGAAAATAAAAAGGTATAATTCTAATAGTTGTAAAAGCAATGAAATAAAGTGTATTAATTCTAATAGTTTTAAAAAAGCAATAAAAATAAAAGTGTATTA
>CM042154.1:20284718-20289718 GCA_023376005.1 Doryteuthis pealeii
ATAGATTAAATAAATGGTTCGAAGTTCCTTGAAGGTTCATGATAATGATTTCTTTTATAGACAGCCTGTATTTACACATTTGTGTGCATTTACAAATATTGTTTTGACCCTACGACTGGGGCGGTAGAATAAGTTAACTGCACCTATACAGAGGCGTAAAAAAAGACAACGGGGCCACCTGTTGGTCGTGGGTGGTAACACGTGATGCTTAGGGATGGAACCCTGGTGGCTAAGCAGTTCATGACAGGCAATAGTCCACCTTGGTCCTTACTTAGACTAAACGAGAGGTTGGAGAGCCCCCTTCCGACCAATCGGTTAGTCACGTCCAGCCCTAGGAGCTATATGACTTTTCCCAACCCTTTTTCCCTTGTGGCAAATCCCAACCCTTTTTATCCTATATGTACTAGAAGGTGGTGGCTGAGGGTCTAGAGTCTTGGGTATGACGTTAAACTGCATCTAGTGGGAAAGTTCCAATTTTGGAGCTCTGTGGACCATGGAGTACTATTTCATCACCATTACGCCTATGTCTACTCTGAAAACAGAAATCGTTGTACCTGTTAGGGTTCAATCCATGAATTAAATAGACAAAAAATTAAGTTTAAAAAATGGTTTAAAAAATTCAGTTTAAAAAAAATGTTTTTAAATATCTGTCAAGTATGAACACAAACAAAATGTCTTCGGCATAAAATAACCCAAGGGCTGACATGCCGTAAAATCCAACCAACCAACGAACTGAATACTGTTTGCAGTTTTAGTAGGTTAGTCTTGCGTAAATATCAACAGCCTTTTTTTTTTAATAACAAACGCCTACATACCATTCATTGATAATGATTGTATCTTTCTATATACAAAACTAGAATTTCATACCAACATTTTTTATCAATGACTTCTGCATCCATGCGTCGTTATTGGATTTGTAAACTTATCCAGTGTGAATATTTATTAGCTGTGCAAATATATTTCTATGCAATGCGTTATACGTTATCTCTTAAGTCCGTATATTATGGTGTTCGCGGTACTTTATGTGGTGTAATGGTTAGCAAGCTATATTAGCAGACCATTGTTAGTGAGTTCGATTCGATTCTCACTGGGTGCCCCATACTTCTGGCCTTGTGTCACATCTAAGCTAAGCTTAGTAAATAACTATATTACGGTGTTCGGAAAGTAATTACGTTTCTATACAAAAGTTGTACTCAAGTAAGTAAGTAAAGTCGTCGGGGCGGCCTAATGTCGGTATCAGCCAATCACTGAGGGAGTCTATCCCCTTTTCATTAGCGCTAGACCAAGGAGATTGTTTTTGCATCTGAAGTGGAGCGCCACGACTACCATCAGCTCCTTACTTTACCGCACAGATCCCTGTGCTACTCGTAACGCTGAGCTGGCGAGGACCGGTATTGAACTAGGAACATAGAGATTTCTAGCTGAACGCTCTACCGACTGAGCTAACCCGAATGGGAAAGGAATCTTCTGAAACCCCCTATTATGCTGCAATTTGGACTCAACTTTAATCAGATTTTTTTTTATATTTCAATAGATTTTAACCCGTTTCCTGTTCCGAAATTCTGTAGTCTGGATTGTCTCAAATCTTGCTTTTATTTCCTGTTGCTATTATTTTCCAAAGGGCCGGGATAGCTCAGGTGTGGCGCTCCACCTCAGATATAAAAACAATCTCGTTCGGTTAGAAACCACATAGTTTCTAGTTCGATTCCGGTCCTCGCCAACTCAGCGTATAAGTAGCACGGGGATCCGTGCAGTAAAGTAAGGAGCTGATGGTAGATGTGGCGCTCCACCTCAGATGCCAAAACAATCTCCTTGGTCTAGCGCTAATGAAAAGGGGATAGACTTCCTCGCTGATTGGCTGATACCAACTTTAGGCCGCCCCGACGACTTTACTTTTAATACATACAATGTATTTCCCACATTTGTTACGGGTCTAGTAGTGCAATCCTAATCTGACTGGAGGTTCCAATAAAAGAAGAATCTGAAAAAATAATTCCAAGATATATAATATATATATATATTATATATATATATATATATATATATATATATAGTGTGTGTGTGTGGTGTGTGTGTTGTGTCTGTGTGTGTGTGTGTGTAAAATGAAAATGGAAGTGAATCCGAGGCTATGTTGAAAAAAGAAGAAAAGAAAGAAAGTATAGATTGGATAAAATAGGATATTTTAATTATTTTACTTGCATGTGTTTCGGTCAGGAGTTTATCCATATGTACATTATTCAAACTATTATTATTTTTAAATGACCAAATGAAATGAAATAATAATAAGAAATGTTCCGCACACAAAGAAAATTCATTTTTTTTAAATACATGTTTTTTACTATTTTCCATGTTCTTCGAGCAATGTTAAGTTTACATCAGTAAATTGAGATGCTCTGTTTGTTGGGAATAACTGTTCTCATAGAGCTGAGAAGATAATGGTTTCGTTTTTCTTGCTTGTGTTTTTTTGTGTGTGTGTGCTTTTTGGGGGGGAGGGGGTTGCGTGTGTGCCAGCAGGAAATAAACGGCTCGAAGATGATAAAGATCGGTACAGTGGCTTTGGCCTGGAATGGAAAATTCCAAAGCTTCTCGTACCCATCCTTAGAGTCTTTGAAAGATCAACAACGGCTGAGCAAAACGGTGGACATCGCTGACAAGAACCAAGACCAGTTCAACAATGGCAGACAACCCCTGACCAAAATCGCAACCATTTTCTTTGTTTTCTTTTTCTTTTTTTCTTTTTTTTTTTTTTTTTTTTTTTTTTTTTTTTTTCAAACTTTCAGTGTCTCAGATCTTAGATCAGACTCTAATTAAAACTTACACATATGTATATATTTACCAACCCCATCTTTGCATGAGTAGGATGTGACACAAGGTCAATTTCTTAAACATGATTTAGCCGGCTGGTGGGCTGGTTGGTTGGTTGGTTGGTTGGTTTGGTATTACATTACGTCAACTCCTGTTTTATTTCATGCCGAATACGTCTTTGATTTATTAATTCTTTTGAGTACCTGTTAGGGTTCAATTATGTAGGAATGAGAGGGGAGAGTGTGGAGTTAGTTTGGAACTATTGTTATATATTGTACAAACGGAAATATGAATTTCCGGTTTTATTAAACAAAGAAATATAACAACTTCCCGTTATCAGATCAAGAGATAAAAATGTGTAGGAGTAGCTATGAATATAAAAGAACCGAGGGCTCGAGACAGGTCAGTCGTCAGTCAGCCCAGGAGGCAGTCAGCCGGAGAGAGAGTGAGGTGATCGGGGTCAGTAGTCGGCCGAGCGGGACCTCGTGTAATTGGTGTCGGAAAAGCTAGCCTTAATATTTACCAACTGAAAAAGCTTGTCGCCCAGAAATTTAATCGAAGGACCGAAAGTCTAAAGACTGAATATATTAATTAAACTGACCCTCTCTCTCGAAGTTAAGAAGCTTGAATTTATTTCAATAAACTTCTGGAGGATAACTTTGGTGTTATTGTCATCCCTTACAATATAAAACTATTGCAATTTAGTACCGTGACGACGGCGCTACGCAACACTATGTGTTGACAGAATGAGGCGTGGCGCTCACTCGGCAGTTGTGACTTGGGGGGAAATACAAATCTCATGAGAAAAAGAAATGGCCTTGTGTTATTACTCTAAAACCATAAGTAGCACAAGGCAAGCTGTCCCCTAGCACCTGCAAGCTGGTTTTAACACTCCAAATATCAAGGAATTGTTTTTTAAATTCATTTTAAAAACATTTTATAATTTTTTTAATCTATTTAGCCATAGAACTAACAGGTACTACTAATCCGGGCCAGAGTGGACCTAGGAGTGATAGCAATTAAGGGGTTTTCCACACTCCCCAGAGCTCCAGAATTGAAACGAGACCGTTACATACAGTTTAACTTCATACCTAGGACACTATTTCGGGAAGGAGAAAATGTAATTTATACTGACATCTGGGTTTCATGGTGAATTTTGTAAACATTCATTTGCTGGGGTCCCTGTTCAAGTCCAGTTAAAAGCCAGGAGTTTGTACAGTTTTTCTTTTCCAGTCACTTGGTTCCTTACAGTGGAAGATTGAAGCAACATTATCTTTATGTTTCTGTCTCTGTTTTGTCGTAAATTTTCTAAATATCATTTTTAAAATTACTATTTTGCCCCTAAGCAAGTGTTGATTTATGTAACACAATAGGAGAGTCAGAAATATAACAGTGACGTGTAAATTACCCCGGAAAAGTTTTTAGGACAAATATAAGAATTATATGTATATTAGAAGGGAAAAGTTTTAGTATGAGTCAGCGCAAGACCATATGGCATGTTTCTGTTGGACGAGACGTGGCACGTGGCGAAGTGCAGAAGTGTAGGAATGAGAGGGGAGAGTGTGGAGTGAGTTTGGAACTATGCGTTGACAGAGTGAGGCGTGGCGCTCACTCGGCAGTTGTGATTTCGGGGGGAAATACAAATCTTATGAGAAAAAGAAATGGCCTTGTGTTATTACTCTAAAACTATAAGTAGCACAAAGCAAGCTATCCCCTAGCACCTGCAAGCTGGTTTAAAAACTCCAAATATCAAGGAATTGTCAGCCAACGCAACATCAGCCCAGCAACCGGATTCGAGCCTCTCCACCTAGCATAGAAAATGAGATAAGTATACAACGATTATTATCTACTAGCAAATATATGCACCCTCTGGGTGCAAGTATTTAAGTTTAAATGTAATAAAATATTAGATTAAATCAGAAAGGCTAATGAAACTAATTAAGAATTCAGATAAAAAGATTTGAAACGGAGGGGGTATAATCGTAAAATAGAACAACTGAAACTTACTCTTTCATCACTTCCGTTTTTCAATGCTAAATTTTCCTAATTTAAACTGTTTAGTTAAAATAGGAAGTAAAGAATAAAATTACAGTTATTTCTTCTTGTTAATGAATTTTTTTAGGATTTATTGAAGAGATTTTTTACTCATATTCATTAAGATAAAACCAAACAATTAGAAATCAATAATACCAAGC
>CM042154.1:20292218-20305298 GCA_023376005.1 Doryteuthis pealeii
CGTGTTACCACCCACGACCAACAGGTGGCCCCGTTGTCATTTTTCACCCCCTCTGTATAGGTGCAATCAGCTTATTCTACCGCCCCAGTCGTATGGTCAAAACAATATTCGGAAATGCACACAAATGTGTAAATACAGGTTGTCTATAATAGAAATCATTATCATGAACCTTCAAGGAACTTCGAACCATTTATTTAATCTATTATGGTAGATTGTACTCAATCTGTTAACCCTGGTCTGGTTCATAGGTTCCAAAAATTCACTCTGAATTGTGCAACTGGACACAAGTGTATCGAATATCAGTATTAAGCTAATACATTTTAAACTAATATATATATATATATATATATATATATATAAAGATTTTTTTTAATTATTTTTATAGTGAGTTAGAAGCATTAATTAAAATGTAATAATATATTTTTGAAGGCGAAATAATGCAAATTTATGTTTAAAAATATATCTTATTATAATGGAGATTGTATGTTTGTCTGTCTGTAACCGAAACTAAATCACTACTCAAGTCACAATTCCCTTAGTTATTGACGTCACATTCACCATGAATTTATTTTTATTTAAACCTCAATTATTTATAAAATTGTTTTACATCATTAATACTGTTAACCATATCTACATACTAGCAACATACAACTATATTTATATATAAAAAATATTGGTCGGAAGGGGGATCTCCAACCTCTCATTTAATCTATGTAAGGACCAACGTGGACTTTTGCCTGTCATGGACTGCTTAGCCACCTGTTTGGTACATACATATGCGTGAAGTTTTCAAGAGGTGTGAAATTTTGGGAGAGACTTATATAGTTAGTTTGAATTGCTGTTTCTGGGTAATTATTAGATATGCCTAGAGGTATAAAAGTAGGCTTATAGCATTGTAGGCTATATATCGAAAGAAGCCCCATAAGGAAATAAGATACTGAGAGTTAATGGTGTGGAGTGACGTACCTACCATCTAGCTAATTATTCTACACATTTCAAATATGCAAGTCTCTCACAAAATTCAACAACCCTTGCTATATATAGAAGTATGTGTCCAATGTGCCACAACGTGCGCTACTAGTGACCGTCCCTCAAAGAAACTTGGATACTCAGAATTTCTAATGAAATGTAGAATTTAAAAGTATATCATCATCATCATTAGGTCGTGCTGACAACAGATATCTAGGACTCTCTCACTAACTGTTATATACTTCTCTTACTTCTCACTCTGTCGTCTATTCTTCTGGCCGGCTTGGTTCTGATCGTTTATCTTCTACCTTGGTCTGGTATATCTTCTAAGGTCTCGTCTGGTCTTCTGTTGAGGATTCCGGGTCTGGTTTCTGTTGCTAGGGATTTCTTGTTATCAGAAGCCCTGTGTCATTGTTAGCTTTTAGTAATAACCACAAGACTTCGATTTACGATGATGTTACTTTATTTATAAATCCCCAGACCAGACAATGCGCGCGGATACTTACATCTTGCTAGCTTGGCTTCTAAGTTCTAACTGACTAAGTTACTTACTTAGTATCCTTAAACCGGAAGGGGGCCTTCTATTGCCTTCCGGTTCTCACGTTCCATCTGCAGAACGCAAGGTGAGATCGAGGTCAAGCGCCGTCACTCACTCTCAAGGCCATCAGCTGTACTGATCGCCATAATGATTTCTACACTACCTTAAAAAGATATTAGGGATCCATAATTATGTAACATAACCGTCCTATCGGCCATCGCCCCTGGCAGGACCCCCGCTTAGCATCCAGTATCCAAGCAATGCTGACTAATGTAGACTTTACCTGGTCGAATTCACTGGTTTTCGTCTTTGCTTCCCCAGAAGTGTCCTACATGTCTTCTTCGTCTTCTTCGGATGTTTTTTTTTGTGATAGGGGGAAAGTGGCCGTACACCTGCTTCTTGTAAGATTCTGCTTCGAAGACTTTTTCACAGTAGCAGGTAACATCCTTATGTAGCTACCATCTAGCTTTTTATTCTAAGTGTTTCATTAGCTTTTTAAGTGGTGCAGCCATACAGTAACACTTATACAGCTACTGCTTAAAAAAAATTCACTTTATCTTATTAGAGAGATCAGACTGGTTGGTTGGCTCTTAATTTGTTCTGTTTTACGGCATATCAAATCTTTTCGGGTTATTTACTCCGAAGCAAGTCATTTTGATAAAAAAATTGCTTAAAGTACCTGCTGTTACTTAAATGACTAATCGCTGCTTAACTTTTCATTAAGTCTTCTCTACAAGTCTTGTAGTATCATTGGACTATTATTTGGTCTGGTAACTAATGTATGACTTCTGGTATATAATTGTTTGATGCAGTACAGTATTGATAGCAGAGAAGAAGGTAGACTCAATAAATAAAAAAAAACAGTGTCTGGTGCATTTGGTGCAATTGTACTCAGACAATTACTGCATCAGTTTCACAAGAGTTATGTCCTCTTGCCATGAATTCAGTTCGTTCAGCAATGACCAATCACTTTTTGGGTTTAATGTTATTGACAATAAACTCCTTGTTATAATCTTATGGGCCATCCTATAGGTTTTAAGCAATAGTGCTTGTCCAGTGGAAATGGATCCTTGGTAATTCCTTTGGTAAAGAATCCTGAGTATTGTTAATCATCTGGTAATCCTAAGTATTGTAAGTTCCTTCCTCAATGAGTACAATTGTGTTATGGTCAGTATCAGTGTTAAAGGTGTGTATCAGCTATGCAGTATGACTAGTGATTGACCGGAGGATTAAACTAGTTTGGTTTGTTTTGTTTTACGGCATATCAACCTCAGTGGGTCATTTAATGCCGATAAAATTTTGAAATAAATCCATTCTTAATGGATAATACAATTTTTTTATAAATACATTTTTCTATTTAACCCATAGATGGGACCCTAACAGGTACTACCACTCCAGGTCAGAGGGGACCAGGGAGCAATGGTGATGAAGGGGTGCTCCACATTCCCCAAACCTCCAGAACTGGAGCCTCACCATCAGATAGAGTTTAACGTCATTCCCAGGACATGTAGACCCGCAGCCACCGCCTTCTAGCACCCATATGATAAAAGGGGTTGGGGCTTGTCATAAGGGCATTGGGATAATCATATAGGTGCTAGGGCTTGACATGACCAGCCGATTGATCGGAGGGGGCCTCTCCGACCGCCCGTCTAGCCCAAGATAATTTAATCTAGTTTGTTTAAGTAATATTTCATCAAGCCAGAATATTCAGCTATTAAATAGAAAATTCGGACCATATAACCTTTAGGCACCCCTTTTGCTTTGCTGATTCATAAGTACATTTTGTTCATTTACACCGTCAACATCCGGTTGCTTGTTAGGGGTTAGGGTTAGGGGTTAGGGTTAGGGTTAGTTTTATAATTGGCTAGTCTATAAATTGAAGAGCACAACTCATATAACAAATTTTATGAACATTTTATGAAGACCGGTCTTTTCAACGAGTTTGACCGTAAGCCAGAGGGAACAAATTTCCATATGATCGATAATCTGTCTATAGCCGTCCATGCCTTTCTAATGCGTCTATTGTCATCGCTTTCTGTAGATAAGATGTTATTACCTATGTATGCTATTTATTACATCTGTTGTATAAATTTAACAACCATGTATGTATCAGTGTCAACAGGGAAAATACAACTATATAGAAATGAAACAAAGGGTTACCATGAAAGGAAAAATCCACTGCTGCAGGCTAGACCCATGATTGTCTTCGTAGATATTCCAAATAATTTTGGTAAATACCAACGCTTAAGGGGAGTGAACTCTGGTCAGACGAAAGTAATTTTGAACTGATTGGGTACGGTGACCAAAAATATGCTCTCCGAATAGACCTTTAAGCCATGGAGCACAATTCTTACAATAAAGAATGACGGCTGCCGCCTTTTATTGTACGTTCTCTTCGCCAGGATGACGAAATAATGAAATGCAACAACTGTGCGAATATCCCGAGGAAAGTGTGTGTGAGGGGGGGGGGCTTGAAATCATAAGCAAGACGTTTGAAACCTGCAAAAGGCACTTGTCGGAAGAAATACTTGCAGAGACTGAGATAGATATATAGATAGATAGATAGATAGATAGATAGGAACAGACTGAGATAGATAGATAGATAGATAGATAGATAGATAGATAGATAGATAGATAGATAGGAAGAGACTGAGATAGATAGATTATCTATCTCAGTCTATTCCTATCTATCTATCTATCTCAATCTGTTCCCATCTATCTATCTATCTATCAATCAATCAATCTATCTATCTATCTATCTATCTCAGTCTATTCCTATCTATCTATCTATCTATCTATCTCAGTCTGTTCCTATCTATCTATCTATCTATCTATCTATCTATCTATAGATAGATAGATAGATAGATAGATAGATAGGAACAGGTTGAGATAGATATAGATAGATAGATAGATAGATAGATAGGAACAGATTGAGATAGATAGATAGATAGATAGATAGGAATATACTGAGATAGATAGATAGATAGATAGACATATAGATAGGAACAGATTGAGATAGATAGATAGATAGATAGGAATAGACTGAGATAGATAGATAGATAGATAGATAGGAACAGATTGAGATAGATAGATAGATAGATAGGAATAGACTGAGATAGATAGATAGATAGATAGATAGATAGGAACAGATTGAGATAGATAGATAGATAGATAGATAGGAATAGACTGAGATAGATAGATAGATAGATAGATAGGAACAGATTGAGATAGATAGATAGATAGATAGATAGATAGAGATAGATAATAGATAGGAATAGATGAGATAGATAGATATATAGATAGATAGGAATAGATAGAGATAGATATAGATAGAATAGATAGGAACAGATTGAGATAGATAGATAGATAGATAGATAGGAATGAGAATAGATAGATAGATAGATAGATAGATAGATAGATAGACAGATTGATAGATATAGATAGATAGATAGATAGGAAACAGATTGAGATAAATAGATAGATAGATGGAACAGATTGAGATAGATAGATAGATAGATAGATAGATGATATTATAGATGCGATAAGATAGATAGATAGATAGATAGGATAGATAGATAGATAGATAGATAGATAGATAGATAGATAGATAGATAGATAGATTATAGATAGATAGACTGCGATAGATAGATAGATAGATAGATAGGATAGACTGAGATAGATAGATAGATAGATAGATAGATAGCCGTCAGGAGAATAGTTGGATGCATAATTCTCGGAAGGATATTAGCGCTAGGTGAAATACAATCAGCGTCTTCCAGGATTTGAACTCGGGTCTCCATGTCCATTTCCTATGCCCCTAACTGTTAGAAAACGCTTCTCCACGCGATACAGTAACTAAATTGCAGATTTGAGTCTTTCAACAAGACAGAAACCTTTAGCACACTTTGGAAATCTATTGCAAGTAGGTTAGATTGGAATAGAAATTTGAAGTTCTCGGTTTGGTTTGGTTTGTTTTAGGGCATATCAACCTCAGTGGGCCATTTAATGCCTACAAAGTTTTGAAATAAATTCATTATTAATGGATATTCAATTTCTTTTTATGAACACATTTTTCTATTTAGCCCAGAGGTAGGACCCTAACATGTATTACCGCTCCAGGTCAGAGTGGACCAGGGAGCAATAGTGATAAAGGGGTGCTTCATATTCCTCAAGCCATAAGGACAATAGAGTTGGGACAATCATATAAGTGCTAAGGCTTGACGTGACCAGCTGATTCATCGGTGAGGACTCTCCGACCGCCCGTCTAGACCAAGTAAAGGCAAAAGTAAGACACCTGGTATTCATCCGTAAGCATCACGGGTCACCACCCACGGCCAACAGGTGGCCCCATTGGGAGAAATGAACTCGTCGATCCGAGTTCAAATCATGGACGAAGCCACAATTCACATACCATTAATACCCTTGGGAATGGTATGAATCCAACTACCCTCCATCCGGTTATGGGGAAATAGTAGGGTAGACTGGGCTCTTAAACCTTGGTTAGGCATCTAGACTAGGAGAAGGAAAATTCCGAATTCAAATCTCTTAAAATCTCCGCTTGGGTGATCACTACTAGAATAGGCTCCGTCCTAATTAGTGATCTATTTTTTAATTTTCAATTTTTATTTTTAGCCTATAAACTTATCCCTGAACGCGATTCCCAATCCTTTTATCAAGAAACAACCGCAGACAACTTACTGTCAAAATCCAGAAAAATCATTGGAAAATATATAACAATAAATCTGACTATTCCTTACAATTTAACGCTTGTCATGAAATAACCTTGGACGAGTAGACATGCCGTTAAAATCAATCAATAAATTAATCGGCTTTATTCAATATAATGTATATATTTTACAAGATATATTTATTGAAATTCTAGCTTCATTCAAGATTACATCTATATTGTACAAGATATATTTATTGAACTTATAACTTTATTCAAAATCACATAACACATTAATAACCCGTCCTTCGGGGCGGGGGGTACGGTGGCTTCGGTGTGTTAAATTAACAGCGTCGATCCCAGGCGGCTATCCCCCCAGGCAATACCTGCCCCTGGGTTTATTGCCCAGCGCCTGGGGCGCCCACTTGTGGGGGAATGCCGAAGGTATCGACGCAATTTTTGTTCTTTCCCACCCATGAGCTTCAGCTTGTGGGTGGTCCCACGTTAAAACGAGGCCTTGTGCCCAGCCCATGCAAGTGGGGTATGAGGCAAATACCCATTAATAACCCGTCCTTTGGGGTGGGGGTCCGGTGGCTTCGGCCAATGGACTATTAATGAAATTAACGGCGTGATCGCAGGGAGCCTAACCCCCTGGCAACACCTGCCCCTTGATTTAATGGGGCAGGACTGGGTTTATTACCGAGTGCCTGAAGCGCCTCATGCCGACGGGATGTGCGCATTTTTTGTATATGCCATCCCATGAACTTCGGTTCGTGGGTGGTTCCCGATTAATACGACCTTGTGTCATACCCGCATACGTGGTATGTGAGGTAAATATCTGAAGTTTATTTAAAATCACTTTCATATTATATAAGATATATTTGAAGAGTCACTTCAGCGCACTTGTTATTTTATAAATGATTTCATAGAGTGCACTGGTTATAAAAACGTCTCTAATCATATCAACACAAACTGTAATTCTTAAAAATGTCTTCATTTCAATACAAGAAATGCATAAGAATAATTTTCCATCAATTATTCACATCAATCAGTGATTATGTCTAAATGAGGACTATGTTGAGAGTGAAGTATGGCGTCATGTGGTAGGAGACATTTAATATATATATATATAACCACGAATACAGATGGATACAAATATTAAAAAGCTTTCATCCATACGGCTTTAATAAAAAAACAGGTCCTCTTTAATAGTGGATAATAAATCTGTCTACACCTACGAGGGTGGCCGAGGTCACCAAAATAAACAAACAATGACCACCACACATCAAACATCAAACAAGCCACTCCTGACCCAATTAAAAATCTAGAAGTCACACGCACAGTACCGTGATACAGACACGCGCCCACACCCACACAGTATATGTAAACACACACACACGTAGGGTATTAGCGCTATGTGAAATTCAAACAGCTTCGTCCAGGATTTGAACAATGGTCGACGAGTCCATTTCCTATGACTCTAACCATTAGACCACGTCCTATATGCATATAAGATGTGCTGGAAACTGCCACTTAAACTTATAGACTCGGCGTGGACACGTGGATTAGAGCCAGCCAAATAAACACCTCGAATACGTGGTTAGTTAACTATTTTAATCGCCTATCTGGACGCCTTCAATTGCACGCATTCGCCATTGCCGAACGGACTTCCATCAATTATTCACATCAATCAGTGATTATGTCTAAATGAGGACTATGTTTTGAGAACGAAGTATGGCGTCATGTGGTAAGACATCTAAAATTAGAAGTTGCACAAGCAAAAGTTACGCTCAGTAGATACAGCTCCTAAATAGATGAAGATGTTATAGATGCTGTGCCGAATAATGGCATTGAGTCATTTGCATTCAAAGTAAGGAGAGATAATTATGATTCCAAATCAGCACAAAGTTTCTTTCGTCGTATTTAACAGATGACATTTATCGCTGTATATTCAATTTAGACAGACCATAATATCAAATCAAATTAAAATCATTGACAAAGTTTAACGCCCTGTCGGCTGGGGCGTTAGAATACACCGACTGGTTCAGTTTTGCCAATAACTTTCCGCCGCTCTCGCGATCTGCTGTTGACTTCACTGTCAGTGGAGACTGAAAATGCTGGACCCAAGGTACTTCAAGCTCCCCACTGCTTCCAGGCTGTACACGCTCATATCAATGTCGGAGGGTGTCAACACATTGTGCCATGGCTTTGTCTTTTTAGGCTTATGGTTAGCCCGAACTCCTTGCAAGAGAGTCTGGGACAATGCTAGCCCTTACTAGAGAACCAAATTGCGCGTCTACAAAGCATGCGTTCTCGGCGCTCTCCTCTACAGTAGCGATACCTGGATCACTTACTCCTGCCACGTGAGGAAACTGGACAATTTCCACCTCAGATGCCTACGCCGCATTCTACGCCACGTGCCTCATCAAACAAGGAACGAGAAGGAGTGCACTCCATAGAATTTCACTTTCTTCAGCAGGAGTAGTCTACGAAACCGACTGCACCTCTGCGTGGGTGGCAACCCGTGATGCTTAAGGATGAAACCCAAGTGGTTGAGCAATCAATGACAGGGAACACCCCACTTTGGCTCATACTTGGGCTAAACGGGCGGTCGGAGAGGATCCCTCCGATTAATCGGCTGGTCACATCAAGCCCTAGCCCCAAGCCTTTTAATATGTGCTACAAGATGGTCTTCATGTTCTGGGAATGACGTTTAACTCTATCTGATGGTGGGGTTCCGGTTCTGGAGATTTGGTGAATGTGGAGCACCCCTTTGTCACCATTGCTCGCTGGTCCACTGTGACCCGGAGTATTAGAATTGTTAGGGTCCCATCTATGGGTTAGATAGAAAAATGGGTTTATAAAAAAAATTGAGTATCTATTAAGAATGAATTTATTTCAAAACTTTCTCGGCATTAAATGACTCATTGAGGTTGATATGCCGTAAAACAAAACAACAAACAAGAACAGTTAATAACACATTGTATTTATTTACAGTTCACATACGATTATATAATACAGGGTGATTGATAAGTAACTTCCTATTTTAAACTATTTATATTTTTTTATGCAGTTACACCTTTCTCAATTCTCAAATGTGTGTCCCTTAATATTTGGCAATTAAAGCGCCTCCACATTTTCTATTATTGTTCGCGAATGACTGAATCAAGATTTTCCTGGAAGATGGATGGGTAGACAAGGTCTCATATGAATGGCTGGCCAGATGCCCTGATTTAATACCCTGTGGCCTTTTTTCTTTGGGATTTGTTAAAGGAGCAAGTTTACTCTAGGAAACCAACGACTTTGAAGGAAATTAAAGGACGAATACAAGAATAGTGTTGCATAGTCCTTCTTCGCTATTCTGGATCGTATACGTTGCTGTTATACTGCCGGTAGGTTAGTAGTCGGCGTAGAGTCAACACATGGCATTGTAAAAACGTTAGTTTATTTCTTTTACATTCTCTCGTGGTGCGTGTGAGTGGACGATGAAATGACCGAGGGTTGACAAGGACTTCCACTTCTACTCTACTGTTGCTGGGATGGTGAGGTAAGGGGGTAAGAACCACTGCCCGCTAGCAGCGCTCGACCGTGTCGACGGTCAGACCCTTGTGCTCTGTTCGCCGTCCCTATCTGACTCTAACTGCTAACTGCTGACGTCCTTAAAGTAAGGCAGCCGCCCACACATCTTTTGTTCCTTTGACCGGAATTTCTTTCTCCCCTTCCAGTCTCTTTGTTACAAATTTTCCTTTGTCTTTTCGAACTTCCCGCGCAAAACAAATTGGAACAATAGTCAATCTGTAACAATAGCCACAAAAAATCCTAAACATAAGGAAATCTGAAATGTATATCTCTCACACCTTCTTGCAAAATTAAATGTTCAGTTTAAAGAAAGCTGTCAATTGTCATTACAAATTGATTATTTTTAAACCTATTTCGGGTCATTCGTCGGTCACATTACAGGCATCCGCTTAGTGTTTACTCTTCCACATTTTTAAACTTTTTTTGTTCTATTTTTTTTCCCTCTCTTTCCCTGTCAATACTCAAATTCTCCGTAGACCATAATAATTCTTATCCCGGGGGTGAAGGGCCACATCCGTTTCCGTCAAAACCCGGAACTTCCGTTTTTATTTTTAACCTATTCCCGGGTCATTCGTCGTCACATACAGCGCCACCTCGTTTAGTGTTTACTCTTCCACATTTTAAAACTTTGTTCTTATTTCTTCTTCCTCTCTTTCTCCTAGAAATCCCCAAATTTTCCGTAGACATTTCTTTTATACAACTACGTATAAGTCCTTCCTTATATCTCTTGTCATGTCTGTATACTCTTCTATTAAGTTTGTGTATTTAAGAAGGCAAGGTGAATGTCCTATAAGTGTGTTAATTCCATAATGTTCGAATGAGGTAGTACGTATCTTAGTAATCGGGTATATTCCTATGCGCGCGTGAGTGTTATCTATCAGAACATTTCTCTAATACAACTACGTATAAGCCCTTCCTTATATCTCCTGTCATATATGTATTCTATTCTATTAAGTTTCTGAATAGATAAATAAAAAACAAGGTGAATATCCCCTAAGTGAGCGATTTCCGTAATTTCCGCTAGAGCTAATATGTATCTTGGGAAATGTGGGTACATTCTTTTATATATATATTATATATATATATATATATATATATATATATATATATATATAAAGTAAAGAAATAACAAAGACTTAGAATTGAGCATTATAGTCTATTTCAGGGAGCTAGACTAAACAGACTATAATGCTCAATCTCTAAGTCTTTTGTTATTTCTTTACTTATATATTTGCTCTGTGACTTCTAACATTAGAGCACACATTGAGCTCTCAAAACTGCGACAGTTTTTTAAAATAAAACTATTGTGTCGCAAGGAAGATTTCTTCTCTGGACTTTTGGATTAATATATATAATTATATATAATATATTATATATATATATATAATATATATATATTAGAAGGTATCCAAAACTTGGTAGTGAGGGATGATTCTATATGTGATTTCTAAGATCAACTGTATTAATTATGTATGATCCAGTATGTATAAATACAGTGAATCTTTAAATCACTAAGGAGAGCTCAATGTATAAAACTTTTAGATTATATACAGAGCAATATTGATCTTAGAAAGGAAGGAAGAACTCAACACCGTAATTCCATAATAAATTTATTTCGACCAAATTTGGGCCTATATAAATCCAAGTTGATTTAAATATAGCTCCCCAAAATCAGTCTCATCAGATGGAAGATCAGTTTATTTTGAATTGCATCAACTGAAAAATTTTACTTCTCAAAAGAATAAAATTAATAATATAAATTAAAAAAATAAATAAAATATAATATAATATATATATATTATATTATATTATATATATATATATATATATATATATATAAAAGAAAAAATAATAACAAAAGACTCAGATTTTTGCTTTATAGTCTATTTCAGGAAGCACAAAGTGTCTAAACACCCCAAATCATCAGATGCGTATGACAAATTCTTTATTACTTTTAAGGCATTTGAAAAGAAATTTTTAATTGTCCTGTTTCCCTCTGTTGTGGGGTGATAAAAATGGATATTTGACCATTTGCAGTCGGTAATTTGTTAGGAATTTCTGTTAAATCAATTTATTCCAGATTTCAACTAAAGGACCACCCAGTTCATTTAGATTTCATTATTTACTTGTTTATTTATTCCCCAATCTTCCTATTTTCATAATTTTCCCTAATTACTTTATATATATATATATATATATGAAGATCCAGAGAACCTGTTTTATCTACTTTAAATTATTTAATAATTCAATATATATATAATATATATATATATATATATATATATATATATTACTGAGAAGTAACACAAACGATTGTGTTTGATATGGCTTTTTTTTTAGCCGACAATTTTTGGGAGAATATGTCTTAATTGAAGTCATACCTATTTTTGGAAATTAATTAATAATTAATGAATTAGGCGGAATAAAAAAAATATATACATATGTTGTGTGTGCTGAGTGCGTGTGAGTGTGTGTATGTAAGAAAGCTAATATATTGAGAGTTCATCTTCTCTAACCTGACGCGTACTTTTTAGGTGGTTTGTCCAAAGATTTTTCACCTTATATATATATATATATACTATATATATATAATATCTTATTATAATGGAGATTGTGTGTTTGTCTGTCTGTAACCGAAACTAAATCACTATTCAAGTCATAATTCCTTAGTTATTGACGTCACATTTACCATGAATTTATTTTATTTAAACCTCAATTTTGATAAAATTGTTATACCTTATTAAATACTGTTGACCATATCTACCTGCTAATAGCATGTAATTGTATTTATATATACAACAAAATAGCGGTTTACAGTGTGAACGAGAAGGCTAATTTGCATATTGATATTTAAAATTTGAATTTTAATAAATATATGCTTAGTATTATTGATTTCTAATTGTTTGGTTTTCTCTTAACGAAAATCTGAGCAAAGATCTCGGGGATACATCTTAAAAGAAATCCATAACAGACGAAAGAACTATAATTTTATTAAATACTTCATAATCTAACTAAATAGATAAATTAGGAAAATGAAAGACGGGAGTGAAACAAAATGAATGGAAGAGTTAAATCTAAAGGCTGTTCTATTTTTCGATTATACCCTCAGTTTATTCATTTTCTAAATAGTTTATAATTTGATACATATTTTAAAATAACATCCAAAACCTAAATGCATGCACCCAAAGGGGTGCAATATATTTGCTAGTATATATATATATATATATTTGGCTAGTATAATATAAACAATGTTTTTTCCCCAAGGTTGATTAATTTTGTTTTGCGCAAACATTTGGTTTTTGTTTAATTTCTAGGTTGAGATACTCAA
>CM042154.1:20305398-20325398 GCA_023376005.1 Doryteuthis pealeii
TATCCCCCGAGCAGGGCCTCATTATTTTTATAGTATTAAAAAA
Organism: Doryteuthis pealeii; assembly: GCA_023376005.1. NCBI lineage: Eukaryota > Metazoa > Mollusca > Cephalopoda > Myopsida > Loliginidae > Doryteuthis > Doryteuthis pealeii. Next base: position 20,305,442 of record CM042154.1, read on the forward strand.
ATATATATATATTTATATCTGAAATGATTTTCAAAACATCCCGCGAAACAAGACGCAGCACGGGATCTAACGGAGTTTCACTATCTTTGCCGAGCGGAACTTTACAATCTTTGCCGAACGTTTGCATTTACATTAAAACATTCAACGGATTAACATCACAGTTGAGTCTAACAAATACAGATGAAATTTAAAAAAAATTCTTTCAACTCTCTGAAGATGGGCCTAGCCTGAAAATATTAAGGGAAACAAAAAAGAAAAAAAAATTAAATAAATATGTTTTTAAACATAAATTTGCATTATTTCGCCTTCAAAAATATATTATTACATTTTAATTAATGCTTCTAACTCAGTATTAAAATAATTTTTAAAAAATCTTTATATATACTAGCAAATATATGCACCCTCTGGGTGCAAGTATTTAAGTTTTAATGTAATAAAATATCGTATTAAATTAGAAAGTCTAATAAGAAGGCAGATAAAAAGATATGTAACAGAGTGGGGGTATAATAGAAAAATAGAAATGAAACTTACTCTTCCATCACTGCCGTCTTTCATTGCTGAATTTTACTTATTTAACTATTTAGTTAAATTAGGAAATAAAGAATAAAATTACACTTATTTTTTCTTGTTAATGGATTTCATTTAAGATTCATTGGAGAGATTTTTGCTTATATTCATTAAAATAAAACCAAACAGTTAGAAATCAATAATACTAAGCACATATTTAATAAAATCACATTTTTAATATCAATATGCAAATTAGCCTTCCCGTTCACACTGCAAACCGCTATTTTTGTATATATAAATACAATAGCATGTTATTAGTATGTAGATATGGACAACACTAATAAAAAGTTGAAGCAATTTTATTGATAATTGAGGTTTAAGTATAAATAAAATCACGAAGAATGTGATGTAAATAACTATGTGAATTGTGACTCGATTAGTAATATAGTTTCGGTTACAGACAGAAAAACACACAATCTCCATTATAATAAGATACATGTGTGTATATATATATTGATATTAGTTTAAAATATGTTAGCTTAATACTGATATTCGACACACTTGTGTCCAGTTGCACAATTCAGAGTGAATTTTTGGAACCTATGAACCTAATACTTTTTTTTACCTATTATTTACACTTACACTTATAACATAGAATACTTAACATAGCTTATCCCTTGTACCAGACCAGGGTTAACAGATTGAGTACAATCTACCATAATAGATTAAATAAATGGTTCGAAGTTCCTTGAAGGTTCATGATAATGATTTCTTTTATAGACAGCCTGTATTTACACATTTGTGTGCATTTCCGAATATTCTTTTGACCCTACGACTGGGGCGGTAGAATAAGCTAACTGCACCTATACAGAGGGGTGAAAAATGACAACGGGGCCACCTGTTGGTCGTGGGTGGTAACACGTAATGCTTAGGGATGGAATCCTGGTGGCTAAGCAGTCCATGATAGGCAATAGTCCACCTTGGTCTTTACTTAGACTAAACGAGAGGTTGGAGAGCTCATTCAGACCAATTGGATAGTCACGTCCAGCCCAAGGATCTATATGACTTTTCCCAACCCTTTCGCTCTTATGGCAAATCCCAACCCTTTTTATCCTATATGTACTAGAAGGTGGTGGCTGAGGGTCATAGAGTCTTGGGTATGACGTTAAACTGCATCTAGTGGGAAAGTTCCAATTTTGGAGCTCTGTGGACTATAGAGTACTATTTCATCACCATTACGCCTATGTCTACTCTGAAAACACCTGTACCTGTTACGGTTCAATCCATGAATTAAATAGACAAAGATGAAGTTTAAAAAATGGTTTAAAAAATTCAGTTTAAAAAAAATGTTTTTAATATCTGTCAAGTATGAACACAAACAAAATGTATTCGGCATAAAATAACCCAAGGGTTGACATGCCATAAAATCCAACCAACCAACGAACTGAATACTGTTTGCAGTTTTAGTAGGTTAGTCTTGCGTAAATATCAACAGCCTTTTTTTTTTTTATAACAAACGCCTACATACCATTCATTGATAATGATTGTATCTTTCTATGTACAAAACTAGAATTTCATACCAACATTTTTTATCAATGACTTTTGCATCCATGCGTCGTTATTGGATTTGTAAACTTATCCAGTGTGAATATTTATTAGCTGTGTAAATATATTTCTATGCAATGCTTTATACGTTATGTATTTTGTTTAGAAAAAAATTATCTCCGGAGATATCTCTTAAGTCCGTATATTACGGTGTTCGGGGCATTTCATGTGGTGTAATGGTTAGCAAGCTATATTAGCAGACCATTGTTAGTGAGTTCGATTCTCACTGGGTGCCCCATACTTCTGGCCTTGTGCCACATCTAAGCTAAGCTTAGTAAATAACTATATTACGGTGTTCGGAAAGTAATTACGTTTCTATACAAAAGTTGTACTCAAGTAAGTAAGTAAAGTCGTCGGGGCGGCCTAAAGTCGGTATCAGCCAGTCAGCGAGGGAGTCTATCCCCTTTTCATTAGCGCTAGACCAAGGAGATTGTTTTTGCATCTGAGGTGGAGCGCCACACCTACCATCAGCTCCTTACTTTACCGCACAGATCTCTGTGCTACTCGTAACGCTGAGTTGGCGAGAAACGGTATCGAACTAGGAACCTTGAGATTTCTAGCTGAACGCTCTACCGACTGAGCTAACCCGAATGGGAAAGGAATCTTCTGAAACCCCCTATTATGCTGCAATTTGGACTTTAATCAGATTTTTTATATTTCAATAGATTTTAACCCTTTTCCTGTTCCGAAATTCTGTAGTCTGGACTGTCTCAAATCTTGCTTTTATTTCCTGTTGCTATTATTTTCCAAAGGGTCGGGATAGCTCAGGTGTGGCGCTCCACCTCAGATACAAAAACAATCTCGTTCGGCTAGAAACCACATAGTTTCTAGTTCGATTCCGGTCCTCGCCAACTCAGCGTATGAGTAGCACAGGGATCTGTGCGGTAAAGTAAGGAGTAGGTAAAAGTAGGTAAAAGTAGGTGTGGCGCTCTACCTCAGATGCCAAAACAATCTCCTTGGCCTAGCGCTAGTGAAAAGGGGATAGACTCCCTCGCTGATTGGCTGATACCAACTTTAGGCCGCCCCGATGACTTTACTTTTAATACATACAATGTATTTCCCACATTTGTTACGGGTCTAGTAGTGCAATCTTAGTCTGACTGGAGCTTCCAATAAAAGAAGAATCTGAAAAAATCATTCCAATATATATATATATATATATATATAATATGTGTGTGTGTGTGTGTGTGTGTGTGTGTGTGTGTGTGTGTGTGTAAAATGAAAATGGAAGTGAATCCGAGGCTATGTTGAAAAAAGAAAGAAAGGAAAGAAAGTATAGAATGGATAAAACAGGATATTTTAATTAATTTTACTTACATGTGTTTCGGTCAGGAGTTTATCCATATGTACATTATTCAAACTATTATTATTTTTAAATGACCAAATGAAATGAAATAATAATAAGAAATGTTCCGCACACAAAGAAAATTCATTTTTTTAAATACATTTTTTTTCACTATTTTCCATGTTCTTCGAGCAATGTTAAGTTTACATCAGTAAATTGAGATGCTCTGTGTGTTGGGCATAATTGTTCTCATAGAGCTGAGAAGATAATGGTTTCGTTTTTCTTGCTTGTGTTTTTTTTTTGTTTTTTGTTTTTTGTGTGTGCTTTTTTTTGGGGGGAGGGGGTTGCGTGTGTGCCAGCAGGAAATAAACGGCTCGAAGATGATAAAGATCGGTACAGTGGCTTTGGCCTGGAATGGAAAATTCCAAAGCTTCTCGTACCCATCCTTAGAGTCTTTGAAAGATCAACAACGGCTGAGCAAAATGGTGGACATCGCTGACAAGAACCAAGACCAGTTCAACAATGGCAGACAACCCCTGACCAAAATCGCAACCATTTCTTCGTTTCTTTCCCTTTTTTCTTTTTCTTTTTTTTTTCTTTTTTTTTTTCAAACTTTCAGTGTCTCAGATCTTAGATCAGACTCTAATTAAAACTTACACATATGTATATATTTACCAACCCCATCTTTGCATGAGTAGGATATGACACAAGGTCAATTTCTTAAACATGATTTAGCCGGCTGGTTGGCTGGTTGGTTGGTTGGTTTGGTTTTACATTATGTCAACTCTTGTTTTATTTCATGCCGAATACGTCTTTGATTTATTAATTCTTTTGAGTACCTGTTAGGGTTCAATTATGTAGAAATGAGAGGGGAGAGTGTGGAGTGAGTTTGGAACTATGTGTTGACAGAGTGAGGCGTGGGGCTCACTCGGCAGTTGTGACTTGGGGGAAATACAAATCTCATGAGAAAAAGAAATGGCCTTGTGTTATTACTCTAAAACCATAAGTAGCACAAGGCAAGCTGTCCCCTAGGACCTGCAAGCTGGTTTTAACACTCCAAATATCAAGGAATTGTTTTTTAAATTCATTTTAAAAACATTTTATAATTTTTTTAATCTATTTAGCCCATAGAACTAACAGCTACTACTAATCCGGGCCAGAGTGGACCTAGGAGTGATAGTAATTAAGGGGTTTTCCACACTCCCCAGAGCTACAGTTTAACGTCATACCTAGGACACTATTTCGGGAAGGAGAAAATGTAATTTATACTGACATCTGGGTTTCATGGTGAATTTTGTAAACATTCATTTGCTGGGGTCCCTGTTCAAGTCCAGTTAAAAGCCAGGAGTCTGTACAGTTTTTCTTTTCCAGTCACTTGGTTCCTTACTGTGGAAGATTGAATCAACATTATCTTTATGTTTCTGTCTCTGTTTTGTCGTAAATTTTCTAAATATCATTTTTAAAATTACTATTTTGCCCCTAAGCAAGTGTTGATTTATGTAACACAATAGGAGAGTCAGAAATATAACAGTGGCGTGTAAATTACCCCGGAAAAGTTTTTAGGACAAATATAAGAATTATATGTATATTAGAAGGGAAAAGTTTTAGTATGAGTCAGCACAAGACCATATGGCATGTTTCTGCTGGACGAGACGTGGCACGTGGCGAAGTGCAGGAGTGTAGGAATGAGAGGGGAGAGTGTGGAGTGAGTTTGGAACTATGTGTTGACAGAGTGAGGCGTGGCGCTCACTCGGCAGTTCTGATTTCGGGGGAAATACAAATCTTATGAGAAAAAGAAATGGCCTTGTGTTATTACTCTAAAACTATAAGTAGCACAAAGCAAGCTGTCCCCTAGCACCTGCAAGCTGGTTTTAAAACTCTAAATATCAAGGAATTGTCAGCCAACGCAACCGGATTGTCAGCCCAGCAACCGGATTCGAGCCTCTCCACCTAGCATAGAAAATGAGATAAGTATACAACGATTATTATCTACTAGCAAATATATGCACCCTCTGGGTGCAAGTATTTAAGTTTAAATGTAATAAAATATTAGATTAAATCAGAAAGGCTAATGAAACTAATTAAGAATTCAGATAAAAAGATTTGAAACGGAGGGGGTATAATCGTAAAATAGAACAACTGAAACTTACTCTTTCATCACTTCCGTTTTTCAATGCTAAATTTTCCTAATTTAAACTGTTTAGTTAAAATAGGAAGTAAAGAATAAAATTACAGTTATTTCTTCTTGTTAATGAATTTTTTTAGGATTTATTGAAGAGATTTTTTACTCATATTCATTAAGATAAAACCAAACAATTAGAAATCAATATACCAAGCACATTTTTTATCAAAATCAGTTGTTTTAATATCAATATGCAAATTAGCTATACGTTTACACTGAAAACTGGTATTTTGTTGTATATGTAAATACAATGCATGTTATTAGTATTTAGGTAAGGCCAACAGTATTAATAATGTCAAAACAGTTTTATTATTATTGAGGTTTAAATAGAAATAGAATCATGGAGAATGTGACGAAAACAACTAAGGGAATTGTAACTTGATAGTAATATAGTTTCGGTTACAGACAGAAAAAACACACAATCTCCATATAATAAGATTATGACACATCAGCACTCCATTCCGACAGGAGAGCCGTAACGTCACAATTTGCACATCTGTCTTCGCTTACGTGTAACAACCATAGAACTACTTATATTACTGAACACAAACATTTTAACAACGCTTAGAAAAGTCTATGTGTAATACTCTATTCTAGTCTAGAGATAAATCATTTCAAAATACACTGAACGATTTGAACGTGTTTGTTTTAAGGAAGTACCAGTATATGTGTTCTTGATCCTTTAATGTAGAAAGAAACAAGAAGAAAAAAAAATGAGACGAACGATGTTACAGGTAGGAAGAGAAAGATTTGCAACGTAATGATAAATCGTTTTGGATTTTTTTCTTTCTTTTTCTTTCTTTCTTTTTTTTTTTTTTCAGGGTTTTTTTTTTCTTTTCTTTATTTTTCGGAACTAGTGAAGCCCTGCATGTCAGGTGATAACAGCCAGACTTGGCAACGAAGATAAACTTTGCAAAGTGGGATTTCTTACCACTTCGAGTTACGTCAAATCATTATCGCGCATTTTTTTCCATTATCGATCATTTTCGATTAGACGTAGATTTTGTTTCATTCACAACTAAAATGGCGCGAACCACCTTTCAACGAATTATCTCTCAACGTGGAAGTGGAAGCAACATTAATCTGACAGTTTTAAATAAACACATACACACACATACACACACACACATACACATACACACATACACTCACAAATACACAAATAGAGAGAGAGACAGAGAGACAGAGACAGAGACAGAGACAGAGAGAGAGAGAAAGAGAAAGGTGGGTTATTTCCTAAGTTTAACATGATCAAAGGGGAACCACTCTTGACTGACACAAAATAGAGAGAGAGAGAATATATATATATATATATATATATATATATATATATATATATATACAAGGTGGGTTATTTCCTATAAGTTTAACATGATCAAAGGGGAACCACTCTTGACTGATAAATTATATTATTTATTGATCTACTAGGAAAAAAGAAGACGGGGTTAGGGTTAAGGTTTGGGTTTATCTACTCTAAACCACACACGCGCACACACACACACACACATATATATATAATATATATATATATATATAATATATAGTTATATACTACGTGGGCCTATATATGAAAATAGATCCGTTCACATACTGCGCCTTATACTCCGGTGCGCCTTATATATGAAAATAGATCCGTTCACTGATACTGCACCTTATACTCCGGTGCGCCTTATATATGAAAATAGATCCGTTCACTGATTACTGCGCAGATACTCCGGTGCGACTTATATATGAAAATCGATCCGTTCACTGATACTGCGCCTTATATTCCGATGCGCCATATATATGAAATAGATCCGTTCACTGATACTGCGTCTTATACTCCGCGTGCGACTTTATATGAAAATAGCTCCGGATACTGCGCCTTATACTCCGGTGCGACTATATATGAAAATAGATCCGTTCACTGATTACTGCGCATTATACTTCCGGTGCGACTTATATATGAAAATAGATCCGTTCACTGATACTGCGCTTTATACTCCGGTGCACTTATATATGAAAATAGATCCTTCACTGATAATGCGCCTTATACTCCGGTGCGCCTTATATATGAAAATAGATCCGTTCACTGATACTGCGCCTTATACTCCGATGCGCCATATATATGAAAATAGATCCGTTCACTGATACTGCGCCTTATACTCCGGTGCGCCTTATATATGAAAATAGATCCGTTCACTGATACTGCGCCTTATACTCCGGTGCGCCTTATATATGAAAATAGATCCGTCACTGATACTGCGCCTTATAACTCCGGTGCGCCTTATATATGAAAATATATCCGTCACAGATACTGCGCCTTATACTCCGGTGTGCGCCTTATATATGAAAATATATCGTTCACAGATACTGCCCTTATACTCCGGTGCGCCCTATCGCCCGAAAAAATACGGTAAACCTTTCAGTTGAATAGTTAAATTCTTTTATTTTAATACATCATTTCACATTTGAACTTGACATTATAAATGTGCTTAGGTTACTTGTCATATCTAGAAATGATATAGAAATTAAATTGTAAAGAAGAAAATTATGAATTTTTAAAAATGTTTCAGTATATTATGGGCCACATTGTAAAAGAGTGAATGAAGACGTGTTACAGACACGTTGGTTGGATTTTATGGCATGTCAACAACCCTTGGGTTATTTTATGCTGAAGACATTTTGTTTGTGTTCATACTTGACAGATATTAAAAACATTTTTTTTAAACTGAATTTTTTTTACCATTTTTTAAACTGAATTTTTGCCTATTTAATTCATGGATTGAACCCTAACAGGTACAAGCATTTCTGTTTTCAGAGTAGACATAGGAGTAATGGGGATGAAATAGTACTCCATAGTCCACAGAGCTCCAAAATTGGAACTTTCCCACTAGATACAGTTTAACGTCATACCCAAGACTCTATGACCCTCAGCCACCACCTTCTAGCACATATATGGTAAAAAGGGTTGGGATTTGCCATAAGGGCAAAAGGGTTGGGAAAAGCCATATAGATCCTAGGGCTGGGCGTGACTAACCGATTGGTCGGAAGGGAGCTCTCCAACCTCTCGTTTAGTCTATGCTTAGCCACCAGTTTGGTACATACACATGTGTGAAGTTTTCAAGAGGTGTGAAATTTTGGGAGAGACTTATATAGTTAGTTTGAATTGCTGTTTCTGGGTAATTATTAGATATGCCAAGAGGTATAAAAGTAGGCTTACAGCATTGTAGGCTATATATCGAAAGAAGACCCATAAGGAAATGAGATACTGAGAGTTAATAGTGTGGAGTGACGTACCTACCATCTAGCTAATTATTCTACGCATTTCAAATATGCAAGTCTCTCACAAAATTCAACAACCCTTGCTATATATAGAAGTATGTGTCCAATGTGCCACAACGCGCGCTACTAGTGACCGTTCCTCAAAGAAACTTGGATATTCAGAATTTCTAATGAAATGTAGAATTTAAACGTATATCATCATCATCATTAGGTCGTGCTGACAACAGATATCTAGGACTCTCTCACTAACTGTTATATAATTCTCTTACTTCTCACTCTGTCGTCTATTCTTCTGGCCGGCTTGGTTCTGATCGTCTATCATCTATCTTGGTCTGGTATATCTTCTACAGGTCTCGTCTGGTCTTCTATGAGGATTCCGGGTCTGGTTTCTGTTGCTAGGTATTTCTTTTATCAGAACCCTGTGTCATTGTTAGCTTTTAGTAATAACCACAAGACTTCGATTTACGATGATGTTACTTTATTTATAAATCCCAGACCAGACAATGCGCGCGGATCCTTACATCTTGCTAAGCTTGGCTTCTAAGTTCTAACTGACAAGTTACTTACTTAGTATCCTTAAACCGGAAGGGGCCTTCTATTGCCTTCCGGTTCTCACGTTCCATCTGCAGAACGCAAGGGAGATCGAGGTCAGGCGCCGTCACTCACTCTTAGGCCATCAGCTGTACTGATCGCCATAATGATTTTTTACACTACCTTAAAAAGATATTAGGGATCCATAATTATGTAACATAACCTCCTTATCGGCCATCGCCCCTGGCAGGACCCCCGCTTAGCATCCAGTATCCAAGCAGAGTTGACTAATGTAGACTTACCTGGTCGAATTCACTGTTTTTTTTTTGTTTGCTTCCCCAGAAGTGTCCTACATGTCTTCTTCGGATGTTTTTTTTTGTGATAGGGGGAAGTGGCTGTACACCTGCTTCTTGTAAGATTCTGCTTCGAAGACTTTTTCACGACAGCAGGTAACATCCTTATTTAGCTACCATCTAGCTTTTTATTCTAAGTGTTTCATTAGCCTTCAAGTACTGCAGCCATACAGTAACACTTATACAGCTACTGCTTCAAAAAAAATTCACTTTATTTTATTAGAGAGATCAGACTGGTTGGTTGGCTGTTGGTTTGTTCTGTTTTACGGCATATCAAATCTTTTCGGGTTATTTACTCCGAAGCAAGTCATTTTGATAAAAAATTGCTTAAAGTACCTGCTGTTGCTTAAATGACTAATCGCTGCTTAACTTTTCCTTAAGTCTTCTCTACAAGTCTTGTAGTATCATTGCACTATTATTTGGTCTGGTAACTAATGTATGACTTCTGGTATATAATTGTTTGAGGCAGTACAGTATTGATAGCAGAGAATAAGGTAGACTCAATAAATAAAAAAAACAGTGTCTGGTGCATTTGGTGCAATTGTACTCAGACAACAACTGCAACAGTTTCACAAGAGTTATGTCCTCTTGCCATGAATTCAGTTCGTTCAGCAATGACCAATCACTTTTTGGGTCTAATGTTATTGAGAATAAACTCCTTGTTATAATCTTATGGGCCATCCTATAGGTTTTAAGCAATAGTGCTTGTCCAGTGGAAATGGATCCTTGGTAATTCCTTTGGTAAAGAATCCTGAGTATTGTTAATCATCTGGTAATCCTAAGTATTGTAAGTTCCTTCCTCAATGAGTACAATTATGTTATGGCCAGTATCAGTGTTAAAGGTGTGTATCAGCTATGCAGTATGACTAGTGATTGGCCGGAGGATTAAACTAGTTTGGTTTGTTTTGTTTTACGGCATATCAACCTCAGTGGGTCATTTAATGCCGATAAAGTTTTGAAATAAATCAATTCTTAATGGATAATACCATTTTTTTATAAATACATTTTTCTATTAAACCCATAGATGGGACCTTAACAGGTACTACCACTCCGGGTCAGAGTGGACCAGAGAGCAATGGTGACGAAGGGGTGCTCCACATTCCCCAAACTTCCAGAACTGGAACCTCACCATCAGATAGAGTTTAACGTCATTCCCAGGACATGTAGACCCGCAGCCACCACCTTCTAGCACCCATATGATAAAAAGGGGTTGGGGCTTGTCATAAGGGCATTGGGATAATCATATAGGTGCTAAGGCTTGACATGACCAGCCGATTGATCGGAGGGGGCCTCTCCGACCGCCCGTCTAGCCCAAGATAATTTAATCTAGTTTGTTTAAGTAATATTTCATCAAGCCAGAATATTCAGCTATTAAATAGAAAATTCGGACCATATAACCTTTAGGCACCCCTTTTGCTTTGCTGATTCATAAGTACATTTTTTTCATTTACACCGTCAACATCCGGTCGCTTGTTAGGGGTTAGGGTTAGGGGTTAGGGTTAGGGTTAAGTGTTAGTTTTATAATTGGCTAGTCTATAAATTGAAGAGCACAACTCATATAACAAATTTTATGAAAATTTTATGAGAACCGGTGTTTTCAACGAGTTTGACCGTAAGCCAGAGGGAACAAATTTCCATATGATCGATAATCTGTCTATATCCGTCCATGCCTTTCTAATGCGTTTATTGTCATCGCTTTCTGTAGATAAGATATTACTACCTATGTATGCTATTTATTACATCTGTTGTATAAATTTAACAAGCACGTATCTATCAGTGTCAACAGGGAAAATACAACTATATAGAAATGAAACAAAGGGTTAACCATGAAAGGAAAAATCCACTGCTGCAGGCTAGACCCATGATTGTCTTCGTAGATATTCCAAATAATTTTGGTAAATACCAACGCTTAAGGGGAGTGAACTCTGGTCAGACGAAAGTAATTTTGAACTGATTGGGTACGGTGACCAAAAATATGCTCTCTCAATAGACCTTTAAGCCATGGAGCACAATTCTTACAATAAAGAATGACGGTTGCAGCCTTTTATTGTACGTTCTCTTCGCCAGGATGACGAAATAATGAAATGCAACAACTGTGCGAATATCCCGAGGAAAGTGTGTGTGAGGGGGGGGGTCTTGAAATCATAAGCAAGACGTTTGAAACCTGCAAAAGGCACTTGTCGGAAGAAATACTTGCAGAGACTGAGATAGATAGATAGATAGATAGATAGATAGTAACAGACTGAGATAGATAGATAGATAGATAGATAGGAATAGACTGAGATAGATAATCTATCTATCTCAGTCTATTCCTATCTATCTATCTATCTCAGTCTGTTCCTATCTATCTATCTATCTATCTATAGATAGATAGATAGATAGATAGATAGGAACAGGTTGAGATAGATAGATAGATAGATAGATAGATAGGAACAGATTGAGATAGATAGATAGGTAGGAATAGACTGAGATAGATAGATAGATAGATAGGAACAGACTGAGATAGATAGATAGATAGATAGATAGATAGATAGATAGGAACAGATTGAGATAGATGGATAGATAGATAGATAAATAGGAATAGACTGAGATAGATAGATAGATAGATAGGAACAGATTGAGATAGATAGATAGATAGATAGATAGATAGATTGAGATAGATAGATAGATTAGGATAGATAGATAGATAGATAGATAGATAGATAGATAGAACAGATTGAGATAGATAGATAGATAGATAGGAACAGATTGAGATAGATAGATAGATAGGAACTTATTGAGATACTGAGATAGATAGATAGATAGATAGGAATAGACTGAGATAGATAGATAGATAGATAGATAGATAGATAGATAGGAACAGATTGAGATAGATAGATAGATAGATAGATAGATAGGAATAGACTGAGATAGATAGATAGATAGATAGATAGATAGATAGTTAGCCGTCAGGAGAATAGTTGGATGCATAATTCTCCGAAGGATATTAGCACTTGATGAAATACAATCAGCCTTTTCCTGGATTTGAACTCGGGTCTCCATGTCCATTTCCTATGCCCCTAACTGTTAGAAAACGCTTCTCCACGCGATACAGTAACTAAATTGCAGATTTGAGTCTTTCAACAAGACAGAACACTTTGGAAATCTATTGCAAGTAGGTTAGATTGGAATATAAATTTGAAGTTCTCGTTTTGGTTTTTACGGCATATAAACCTCAGTGGGTCATTTAATGCCAACAAAGTTTTGAAATAAATTCATTATTAATGGATACTCAATTTCTTTTTATGAACACATTTTTCTATTTAGCCCAGAGGTAGGACCCTAACAGGTATTACCGCTCCAGGTCAGAGTGGACCAGGGAGCAATGGTTATAAAAAGGTGCTCCACATTCCTCAAGCGATAAGGGCAATAGAGTTGGGACAATCATATAAGTGCTAAAGCTTAACGTGACTAGCTGATTCATCGGTGAGGACTCTCCGACCGCCCGTCTAGCCCAAATAAAGGCAAAAGTAAACCACCTGGTATTCATCCTTAAGCATCACGGGTCACCACCCACGGCCAACAGGTGGCCCCATTGGGGGAGTCTTAACCCTCTACAGAGGTGTAGTCGGTATATCCTAACGCCCAGCCGACAGGGCGGTGAAGTTCACGGGTCATTCTTTCAGAATCCTGATTTCAACATAATAAACTGAACTTTAGAAAGCAAGAACTTTTCATTCAATCTTTGCACAGAAGTAGGGATATGTGTAGGTATGGCCAACATTTCATTACGACAATACCTCCCCATTCTTTAAAATTGTAAATTATCAGTATCATTTTGATTATTTGGACTATTGTCATCATCTTTATTGTTATCTTCACAATTGTTCGGTCGATGTGCCCTCCGGCCTTCTTCAGGTATTTCTCTTCGAACTCGGGAACCTTCTTATCGTAACTGGGTACAAGTGTTAAGCTGTGTTAATTAATTTATGTTACTGTCACTCTTGACCAGGATTGAACCAGCAGCCTAGAGATAGCTGTCATTTAGAACTGTATTAACTCAACGCTTATATCCACTACGCCATGTGTCCAATTGTTTCAGTCATGGTTAGCGAAATGAGAACAGTCTACCCTAGTGGATTAAGTAAAGGGTTCGGTTCGAAGTTCCGTGAAAACTCCTAATTACGACAAGAAGTTTCCCGTGTTCGAAGAGAAGGTTCCTGGATTTGGGAAGGTTCTCGAGTCCGACAAGAAATACATGAAGAAGGCCGGAGGACAAGATGAGGACAATAGTCCTAATAATCCATCTTATCTAAAAAATTATCTCAAAAATTCAGAGAACAGTAAACAGTCATTTATTTTATTTTTTCCCTTAAGAACAGAGCGTAAATTTGTCTATAAAATTTATTGATTATTAAAGGAAATGGACTCGTCGATCCGAGTTCAAATCATGGACGAAGCCACAGTTCTCATACCGTTAATACCCTTGGGAATGGTATGAATCCAACTACCCTCCCTCCAGCTATGGGGAAATAGTAGGGTTGACTGGGCTCTCAAACCTTGGTTAGGCAACTAGTCTAGGAGAAGGAAAACTCCGAATTCAAACCTCTTAAAATCTCCGCTTGGGTGGTCACTACTAGAATAGGCTCAGTCCTAATTAGTGATCTACGTTTTTAATTTTCAATTTTTATTTTTAGCCTATAAACTTATCCCTGAACGCGATTCCCAATCCTTTTATCAAGAAACAACCGCAGACAACTTATTGTCAAAATCCAGAAAAATCATTGGAAAATATACAACAATAAATCTGACTATTCCTTACAATTTAACGCTTGTCATGAATTAACCTTGGACGAGTTGACATGCCGTTAAAATCAATCAATAAATTAATCGGCTTTATTCAATATAATGTATATATTTTCCAAGATATATTTATTGAATTTCTAGCTTCATTCAAGATCACTTCTGTATTGTGCAAGATATATTTATTGAACTTATAACTTTATTCAAAATCACATAACACATTAATAACCCGTCCTTCGGGGCGGGGGTTACGGTGGCTTCGGCCACTGGACCGGTGTGTTAAATTAACAGCGTCGATCCCAGGCGGCTATCCCCCCAGGCAATACATGCCCCCTTGATTTAAAGGGGCAGGGCTGGGTTTATTGCCCAGCGCCTGGGGCGCCCCCTTGTGGGGGAATGCCGAAGGGATCGACGCAATTTTTGTTCTTTCCCACCCATGAGCTTCAGCTTGTGGGTGGTCCCACGTTAAAATGAGGCCTTGTGCCCAGCCCATACAAGTGGGGTATGAGGCAAATACCCATTAATAACCCGTCCTTCGGGGCGGGGGTCCGGTGGCTTCGGCCAATGGACTATTAATGAAATTAACGGCGTGATCGCAGGGAGCCTAACCCCCTGGCAACACCTGCCCCTTGATTTAATGGGGCGGGACTGGGTGTATTACCGAGTGCCTGAAGCGCCCCATGTCGACGGGATGTGCGCATTTTCTGTGTATGCCATCCCATGAGCTTCGGTTCGTGGGTGGTTCCTGATTAATACGACCTTGTGTCATACCCGCCTACGTGGGATGCGAGGTAAATATCTGAAGTTTATTTAAAATCACTTTCATATTATATAAGATATATTTGAAAAGTCACTTCAGCGCACTTGTTATTTTTATAAATGATCTCATAGAGTGCACTGGTTATAAAAACGTCTCTAATCATATCAACACAAACTGTAATTCTTAAAAATGTCTTCATTTCAATACAAGAAATGCATAAGAATAATTTTCCATCAATTATTCACATCAATCAGTGATTATGTCTAAATGAGGACTGTGTTGAGAGTGAAGTATGGCGTCATGTGGTAGGAGACATTTAATATATATATGTATATATAACCACGAATACAGATGGATACAAATATTAAAAAGCTTTCATCCATACGGCTTTAATCAAAAAACAGGTCCTCTTTAACAGTGGATAATAAACCTGTCTACACCTACGAGGGTGGCCGAGGTCACCAAAATAAACAAACACTGACCACCACACATCAAACACCAAACAAGCCACTCCTGACCCAATTAAAAATCTAGAAGTCACACGCACAGTACCGTGATACAGACACGCGCTCACACCCACACAGTATATGTAAACACACATACATATATATGTATACACATACAGTCATACACACAACACCCATGAATCCCTCCCTCACATATATAAGAGCATCTTAAAAACAAACTACCTCATAGAGGTTCTTCACGGAACAAATGAACATGCTACTATTAAACACACTCGCCTACCCGGATTTTAACAGCATGTTAAACCCACTATAACACTTAAACTTTTATAACTCTTCTATAATGCTCCCTTTCTAATAATGTATCAACAATTTCTTCAAATAAGAAATTTTCTCCTGAAGATGACCGAAGGTCGAAACTAGTTGAGATTAAACAACATACAAGAAATATTCCTGTTTGTCTTAATAATAATTTTTGTTCACACACTATATATATTATATATATTATATATATATATTATATATATATATATATACCAACCCCTCCGCACGAGCAGGATGTGACAAACGGTCAATTTCTCAGTCAGAGTTTTAACAGGGTTGAATTCAGACTTTTCCTTCTCCTCGACTGGTTACCTAGCCAAGGTTAAAGAGCCCAGTCTTCCCTACTATTTACCCATAGCTGGAGGGAGAATTGGGTCCAACCCTTTCCCAAGGGTATTAGCGCTATGTGAAATTCAAACAGCTTCGTCCAGGATTTGAACAATGGTCGACGAGTCCATTTCCTATGACTCTAACCATTAGACCACGTCCCTATATGTATATAAGATGTGCTGGAGACTGCCACTTAAACTTATAGACTCGGCGTGGACACGTGGATTAGAGCCAGCCAATAAACACCTCGAATACGTGGTTAGTTAACTATTTAATCGCCTATCTGGAACGCCGTTCATTTGCACGCATTCGCCATTGCCGAACGGACTTCCATCAATTATTCACATCAATCAGTGATTATGTCTAAATGAGGACTATGTTGAGAACGAAAGTATGGCGTCATGTGGTAAGAGACATTTAAAATTAGAAGTTGCACAAGCAAAAGTTACGCTCCAGTAGATACAGTTCCTTAATAGATGAAGATGTTATAGATGCTCGTGCCGAATAAATGGCATTGAGTCATTTGAATTCAAAGTAAGGAGAGAATAATTATGATTCCAAAGTTTCTTTCGTCGTATTTAACAGATGACATTTATCGCTGTATATTCAATTTAGACAGACCATAATATCAAATCAAATTAAAATCATGGACAAAGTTTCCAAGAACAGTTAACGCCCTGTCGCCTGGGGCGTTAGAATACACCGACTGGTTCAGTTTTGCCATAACTTCTGCCGCTCTCGCGATTCTGCTGTTGACTTCACTGTCAGTGGAGACTGAAATGCTGGATCCAAGGTACTTCAAGCTCCCCACTGCTTCCAGGCTGTACACGTTCATATCAATGTTCGGAGGGGTGTCAACACTTTGTGCCATGGCTTTAGTCTTATTTAGGCTTAAGGTTAGCCCGAACTCCTTGCAAGAGAGTCTGGGACAATGCTAGCCTTACTAAGAGAACCAAATTGTGCGTCTACAAAGCATGCGTTCTCAGCGCTCTCCTCTACAGTAGCGATACCTGGGTTACTTACTCCTGCCATGTGAGGAAACTGGACAATTTCCACCTCAGATGCCTACGCCGCATTCTACGCCAGGTGCCTCATCAAACAAGGAACGAGAAGGAGTGCACTCCATAGAATTTCACTTTCTTCAGCAGGAGTAGTCTACGAAACCGACTGCACCTCTGCGTGGGTGGCAACCCGTGATGCTTAAGGATGAAACCCAAGTGGTTGAGCAATCAATGACAGGGAACACTCCACTTTGGCTCATACTTAGGCTAGACGGGCGGTCGGAGAGGACCCCTCTGATTAATCGGCTGGTCACATCAAGCCCTAGCCTCAAGCCTATTGATATGTGCTACAAGATGGTGGCTGAGGGTCTACATGTTCTGGGAATGACGTTAAACTCTATCTGATGGTGGGGTTCCGGTTCTGGAGATTTGGTGAATGTGGAGCACCCCTTTGTCACCATTGCTCCCTGGTCCATTCTGACCCGGAGTATTAGAATTGTTAGGGTCCCATCTATGGGTTAAATAGAAAAATGTATTTATAAAAAAAATAAGTAGGCATTAAGAATGAATTTATTTTAGAACTTTCTCGGCATTAAATGACTCATTGAGGTTGATATGCCGTAAAACAAAACAACAAACAAGAACAGTTAATAACACATTGTATTTATTTACAGTTCACATACGATTATATAATACAGTGTGATTGATAAGTAACTTCCTATTTTAAACTATTTATATTTTTTATGCAGTTACACCTTTCTCAATTCTCAAATGTGTGTCCCTTAATATATGGCAATTAAAGGTCCTCCACATTTTCTATTATTGTTCGCGAATGACTGAATCAAGATTTTTCTGGAAGATGAATGGGTAGACGTAGTCAATATTAGTGGCTGGCCAGAGGCCGTGATTTAATACCCTGTGGCCTTTTTTCTTTGGGATTTGTTAAAGGAGCAAGTTTACGCTAAGAAACCAACGACTTTGAAGGAAATTAAAGGACGAATATAAGAATCATGTTGCATAGTCCTTCTTCGCTATTCTGAATCGTATACGTTGCTGTTATACTGCCGGTAGGTTAGTAGTCGGCGTAGAGACTCAACACATGGCATTGTAACAAACGTTAGTTTATTTCTTTACATTCTCTCGTGGTGCGTGTGAGTGGACGATGAAATGACCGAGGGTTGACAAGGACTTCCACTCCTACTCTACTGTTGCTGGGATGGTGAGGTAAGGGGGTACAGAACCCCACTGCCCGCTAGCAGCGGGCGACCTTGTCGACGGTCAGACCCTTGTGCTCTGTTCGCTGTCTCCTATCTGACTCTAACTGCTACTGCTGACCCCTTAAGTAAAGGCAGCCGCCCACACATCCTTTTGTTCCTTTGACCGGAATTTCTTTCTTCCCCTTCCAGTCTCTTTGTTCAAATTTTCCTTTGTCTTTTCGAACTTCCCGCGCAAAACAAATTGCAACAATAGTCAATCTGTAACAATAGCCACAAAAATCCTAACATAAGGAAATACTGAAATGTATATCTCCACACCCTTCTCGCAAAATTAGATTGTTCAGTTAAAGAAAGCTGTCAATCGTCATTACAAATTGATTTATTTTTAAACCTATTTCCGGGGTCATTCGTCGGTCACATTACAGGAACTCCGCTTAGTGTTTACTCTTCCATATTTTAAACTTTGTTTGTTCTTATTTCTTCTTCCTCTCTTTCTCCTAGAAATCCCCAAATTTTCCGTAGACATTTCTGTTATACAACTACGTATAAGCCCTTCCTTATATCTCTTGTCATGTCTGTATTCTCTTCTATTAGGTTTATGTATTTAAGAAGGCAAGGTGAATATCCTATAAGTGTGTTAATTCCATAACGTTCGAATGAGGTAGTATGTTTCTTAGTAATCTGGTATATTCCTATGCGCGCGTGAGTGTTATCTATCAGAACATTTCTCTAATACAACTACGTATAAGCCCTTCCTTATATCTCCTGTCATATATGTATTCTATTTTATTAAGTTTCTGAATAGATAAATAAAAAACAAGGTGAATATCCCCTAAGTGAGCGATTTCCGTAATTTCCGCTAGAGCTAATATGTATCTTAGAAATGTGGTACATTCTTTTATATATATATATATATATATATATATATATATATATATATATATATATATTATATATAATATATATATAAGTAAAGAAATAACAAAAGACTTAGAAATTGAGCATTATAGTCTATTTCAGGGAGCTTAGACTAAATAGATTATAATGCTCAATCTCTAAGTCTTTTGTTATTTCTTTACTTATATATTTGCTCTGTGACTCTAACATTAAGAGCACACATTGAGCTCTCAAACTGCGACAGTTTTTAAAATAAAACTATTGTGTCACAAGGAAGATTTCTTCTCTGGACTTTTGGATTATATATATATATATATTATATTAATATATATATATTATATATATATATAATATATAGGTATCCAAAACTTGGTAGTGAGGGATGATTCTATATGTGATTTCTAAGATACACTGTATTAATATTGTATGATCCAGTATGTATAAATACAGTGACT
>CM042154.1:20330398-20340398 GCA_023376005.1 Doryteuthis pealeii
TTAACGAGGCTCAGAGCAAGAATCCTACGGGTAAGACCCAACTTGTCAAATCGACAATGTCCTCCTTCTGCATGACAATGCTCTACCACACACAATCATCAGGACAAGGGAGACAATTGCTTCATTCAGGTGGGGAACTTTACCGCTTTCATCATAACTCCGCAAATTTAGCGCCTTCAGACTATGTTACTTTGTAAGACTCACGGACTAAATACGATACAGAATGCACCGTAGTCCTTTTTTTCTTTCTTGGTACTAAAACCCGAATAAAAAATCATAACCGAGAAACATGTCGCAGCAACTCCCAGCTTATTAACGAGTGCTCGTCTAGTGGCTTCTACCAGGAGGAGGGGGGCAGAGAGAACGAGAGAGAGAGAACAACTACTAATTCCTGGGCTCTAATCAGGTCTGTGCCCTACGACGGACGCCGGCAAAAAAGAGGACGAACTTGCTTCTCCCGCCACTCAACCCGTGACTTCCGGTCACACCGACTTCCGGTCAACACCGCTTCCGCTGCCGCTCAATTCTTCGTGCGGGTCACGCTACGGTCAAAACCATAGTCTCTCCTCTTTTGGGTCCATCACTATTTTTTAAGCCTTTGTTATTTATTCGCTCCTCCTCCATTAGCAGTTCTAGCTCACACCAGTCATCCTGCTACAACTATCTCTTCGGTCCAGGCCCCTACACTAACTTTTTTCATGACCGTCCCGAACAAAAATGGGGTTTGGACCGTCCCAGAAGGGGGTTTGGACGTCCAAAATCAAAATATTTGTATAAGTTCATTTAGCACCATCTATACTGTCAGTCATAGTACCCAGAAGATGATAGGAAAGAATTGGTGCAACTCAAGGTTGCCACAAACGCAATCATGACCAGCCTCAGGAATTTTGAATCTGAGTTTATCCTCTCCTAGACTGGTTTACCTACCGCAAGGCCGAAAGGCCGCAGTCTGCCTACTACTTTAACCTCATAGCTGGAGGGAATTTTGAATTCAAGAGTTATCCTTCTCCTAGACTGGCTTACGCGCACCCATGGCTGAAGGACCCATTCTGCCCTAATATTTAACCCATAGCTTGAAGGGAGAATATATGGATTCCTACCTTTTCGCAGTGTATTTAGGCCGCTATGGTGAAATGCCAACAGCTTCGTCTAGGAAATTGAACTGCAAATCCGAGAGTCCATTTCCCCACGACTCTAACCATGCCCACGCGCCTCCATGTTAATTGGTAAATAGTTCAAAAACAATCATTTTTTTAGTTGCTTAAAAATATTCAACTAAAATAATTTTTTTGGTTTAAAATTGTCTAATATTTTTCGTCTTTTTCTCATTAAAGTTTTGGTTTGGTTTCTTTGTGGCAATGAACATATCAAAACAATTGGGTAGGCTATCTATCTATAGATATATAAGATTTGGGTATAGGTGCATGTCCGGAGGATAAGATGAATGAACAAGTTAATCGACAAATGGAAATAATTATAGGCTATGTACGTTATCGCATATCCTCTAGTTATAGATTTTAATGTCGATGGTTATATATATATATATATAGTAAATCGCATTGAAATATCACCAGGACTTGGTTTACGCAAATAATAATGAGATTTGATTTATTACATCGTGAAGATAATCAAAAAATAAGAATTTAAATGATAACTGCATGGATTTATGATATATATATATATATAGTATAATATATATATAATATATTATTATATATATAATAATAAATATCGATGGCTACTTAGTATTATCGGCGTATATGATAAGTAAGAGGCAAATAAATAACAGGCCGATTTATTTTTAACTCATTCGTGGTCGCTTATAATAACTTGACTGCAGAAGAGGAGAGGTAACTTTAAAGAATTTAACAGAGAATGAATAATAATTATATACCGCTAGATATTGTATTAAAGTCCATTATTGGTAAATTTAAGTTGTTAATATACTTTTTCGTGTATTTATGATTTTGTCTTTCATAATGCTATTCGAGATTATAAGGCTGTGATTTACGCCTTGTTTTACTGCGTTTTCAATGCACGTATAGCGGTCTGTTTGCTAAGACGCTAGTTGAAAATTTAACGGCATAACTTGTTGCATTTGAAATGTTGTTAAGTTATTTCGCGATCATTTGTTTACAAAATGGTTATGCTTTTTCATATTACAGTATGTTTGAGAAAAAAAAAGAAAACAGTTTGTGTATTTTTGTATATCTTTTTAGACATTGTTTCAGCTAAATCTACAGATTGACTAGTCAGGCGATATCGGGGCCTGTTATTTTTGCCTTCTTAATGTATCATGTGGAGCCGTATAATTATTAGTAGGGCCGTGGATATATATATATATAATATTATAGATATATATATATTATATATATAGTATGTGTGTATAATATATTATATGTATATATATTAGTATATGGGAGTAATATGGAATATTAAGATCGAAATTAAGAAAATTTGAAAAAACAGTATTCGAAAATGGTATGAATTTTATAATGATGTTTAAAACATTTCGGTTACATTGAACCTTCTCAGGATGTCTCTTGGGGTGATAGAAAATGATGGATGTTTTTTATATGTGACAAAGGAATGAAAATCTTTATTAGTTATGTAACTGTATTAGATCAGGTCTTTTAATTTGAAAGGCAAGGTCGCGATCTTTGTTTCCCTATGTTCTCTTAAAATAATCAGTCATTAATACTTTTCTCGTCTTTTGCATTTCTTCGAGTGGCGTCACGCGTCATGACACCTTCGCGTGAGTAATCGCGACTTGCCTTTCAAAATTAAAACGCTGATCTAATACAGTTACATAACTAAAAAAAGATTTTCATCTCCTGTCACATATAAAAAACATCCATCATTTTCTTCACCCCAAGAACTCCTGATGAAGGTTCAATGTAACCGAATGTTTTTAACATCGATTATTAAATTCATCCCAATTTCGGAATACTTGTTTTTTCAAATTTTCTTATTATATATATATATATATATATATATATATATTATATATATATATATAATTATATATATATATATATTTATATTATATATATAATATATATATATGTGAAAATAAAATGGAAATTAATCCGACAGTATGATAAGATATAATGAAAAAACAAACGATGTTTAACTGAAATAGGCNTCATCAGAAGAGAAAGTGTGCAAACCGTTTCGGCCAATTCTCTTGACGGGTTTTAAAAGCAACACTCGGCCAATCCTCAACTAATATGAGGACCCTATTGCATTATAATGTATCAACCGCACGTTTTTTTTTAAACCGTCAAGACAATTGGCCCCGAAACGGTTTGCACACTTTCTCTTCTGATGAGCCTATTTTTTAGTTGTAAACATCGTTTGTTTTTTCATTATATCTTATTCATATATATATATATATATATATATATATATATATATATATATATATACAAGATTTTGCATTAAATCTCCGAAAAGAGTTAATATGCCCGTAAAACAAACAATCAAACAAACAAAATAGCAAACAGCATTGCTATATTTGCTGCCAAGCCTCATTTCTCCATAGCGTCTAGTTTCATTATTCAAGTCGATAAACTGTTGGTAATGAGCCATCGAAATTCGGTGGCAAGTGCTTCCCAACTGAAGAGCTTTCTCGAATCATTTCACTTACTGTAGCTAATTTCCCAGTGAATTTGATATCGACCATATTATTCACGTCTCTATACGAAACAAATGAAGGGGTGTAATCGTTGATATTTCATCATCAATATCCTTATCTGACGTATGGCATTGATCACCCAACTTCAGAGTCGGTTGAGGGGTGAGAGATGTTCTGCGTTTTCACGTGACTCTCATCAATTTCTGGCAAGGATTTTCAAGTCGACGAATTTCCATGGAAACTGTTGCCGGACAAGTGACGTCAAACGGTTTAAAAGGAATCAAACTTTCGAAATATTAAATTGTATTTGGGGAATCCTTATTTTTGAACGAGATTTAATCAGAATGTATCCGGCTATCTAATATTAACAAAATATTTTTTTTTTTTGCAAAAACAGAAAAAAGAAGCCTTCCAAGTTCAATGGCGTCTTAGTTTCCTTCAAAATGCCCCCATTGTATAATGACAAAAACATCAATCGTCTCATCCTTTTTATAAAAATACCTGCTTCGTCGCATCGTTCTCAATTTATTCCATCGGTCAGCCTCAGATATCTATCTATCTATCTATCACAGACCCCAAATCATCAATCCATCTCTAAATAGACCAAGGAAGAGTCCCCGTGGCGTTGTGACTAACGTGCTTGACTATGACAAACATCCAAAAATCTTATTCACTTCGCCGAAGAGCTTACGGCCGAGTTTGTTTACTACACAATAAACGTCCACTTACCTACTATGGTAGAGGCGTGTAGTAGTTTCATTGACAAGGGTAATTTCGCAGGGATTGTTCGCTATGTACCGGCGGCCGAACGGATATGGTCTCTGACTATGCCTGTGAAGTCCCGGTTTCGATTCCTGTCGGAGGGGAGTCGTTAGTATACATCGCTGAAGAGACTTAATAAAGTCGAAACAGTCTGTACGGTGTTCTGCATAGCGAGCCATCCTTTGCGGGATTCTCTTGTCAAGATTATTTTCTATAATTATCGAATTTTATACGATACATGCATTATAATTGCCTTCAAGCAAAAATATAAATAATAATTTATTCAACAATGCTTCTATAAACAAACAAACATCCAAAATATATATATATATATATATATATATATATATATATATATATATATATATATATATATAAGTAAGGGTAACTTGGACATGATGTCAGCAGTGTTTCCGTAATAGCACTCGTTCCTATTCTGAAACATAAAAAGAAACTCCCTCTCCATACAAAGCATTGTACAGCAGAATATTTAGATAGGAGAAAAAAATTCCCCCAGAGACTTGGTTTGAAAAGCGCATTGGAGAGAAACTGTCAGTAACCAAGCACCGCTAAATTCATATCCACGCTACACTAACTTAGATATACACGTTATATCCCCGATATTGGCCACACACAAACAGACACACACACACATATATATATATAGACCTATGTTAGTACCCAACGGCAAGGAGGTTCTTCACCCCACCATAATAACTCTTTAATTCATGCATACAAATGTATTTGCGGTTTGCAATACATAGGAAGATCAAACCAGCAATTGGATGCCCGAATTAAGCAACATGTCCCCATGAATATTAGAAATGGAATCGTCGGTCCGAACGATGTACTGAGGAATACGTATGGTTCCTCTATAGGCGAGCACCTCATAAATAACCCCAATTGCACCAACTTATTTAGTGTTGACTGGTTCTCAGTTGAGAGCAAGTCACACTCTTTTTAGAACCTCAAAATTTTGGAGACATTGTATATTCTGACCAATAAGCCTGCTCTTTTTAAACAAAGAGAAGGCTTACTTGGTTTGAATATTATCAATCTTTAGATCTCTCCCTCCCCCTTTTAGGTAAAGAAAAGAAATTGTTCTTTTTTTATTTTCTTACTCGTCCCATTTACCGGTTATTCTATTATCCTCAATATTTAGCTCTGTTGAGCGAGGATCGAAACTAGTCAGCATGCAACTCGTTTTTATTTTCCCTTCATCCCCCCTTCTATTGTAAAAAAAAAAAAAAATACATAATTTTTTTTCTCCATACAATGAATCTTTTAGGTCTTTTTAAAGCATTATATATATATATATTATATATATATATATATATATATATATATATATATATATATATGAGAATGAAAAGGTGGAATGAAAACATCACACAATGCTGTTAAAGAAGAAAACAATTTATAATATAATCATAGCTGATATTGATCAATATTTCGATTTTACAAATCATCATCAGAGCTCATTCACTCCCGTAGTTGTTTGGGTCGGAGAGGAAAGTCAAAATGAGTTTACAAAACAAAAAACCTTAATACTACCCAAACAACTACGGGAGTGAATGAGCTCTGATGATGATTTTTATAAAATCGAAATATTGATCAATATCAGCTATGATTATATTATAAATTGTTTTCTTCTTTAACAGCATTGTGTGATGTTTTCATTCCACCTTTTCATTCTCATATTGTTGGATTCATTTCCTTTCTTTTAACTTATATATATATATATATATATATATATTAGATAGTAGACATTCACATTTCTTTCCAGGGTAGCTGGATCAATGCAAGGTCTACTTTTTTTTACATAGGGATTTAAATGGGGCATCTCACGAGAATTCGACTCACGATTCAGTTATAATGGATCTGCGGGACAAACTTTTAAAAATCCCTCTCTACCCAGGCGACGCCGGGTAGCCGCTGCTAGTTTAAATTATAAAGGTATAGTTGTAGATTAATAGTAGTGTACTGGGATAGATAGATAGATAGATAGATAGATAGATAGATAGATAATGAAGTAACTGAGAATTTAGATGGATGAATACATAGATGGATAGATTTTTATACCCCAGCTTCAGAATTAATATGATTAACAGTTTGGGTTCTAAGGTGGTTTATTTGGTTGTTTGATAATAAAATGATTCGGATAGATAGATAGATAGATAGATAGATAGATAAGGGAGTAACTGAGAATTTAGATAGAAAGATAGGTAGATACTGGAGTAACTGGGAATTTTGATAGATAGATAGATAGATAGATAGATAGATAGATTTTTATACCCCAGCTTCACAATTAATATGATTAACAGTTTGGGTTCTAAGGTGGTTTATTTGGTTGTTTGATAATAAAATGATTCGGATAGATAAATAGATGGATAGATAGATAGATAGATAGATAGGTAGATAGATAGATAGATAAGGGAGTAATTGAGAATTTAGATAGAAAGATAGATAGATACTGAAGTAACTAGGAATTTTTATAGATAGATAGATAGATTTTTACATGATGTTCAGTACCCTGCTGTCGAAAGCTTTTGATCTGATATTTACTGCCAATAACACTCAATGATTTACCCTGATCGGACGGACACTCACAACCGAATCACCGTCCGTTTAACAGATTGCCTGACCGCTTAAATAGCGGCGGGGGGGGGGGCTCTTGGCATGTCTCTTGAAACGTATCGATCAATCAAGGTGGAACTATTGATCGTTCAGACAAGTCTCTCCCTAATCCTGAGTTGCGTCGTTGCCTACGATTGCTCACGTCCATCTAGATTATGGTTCGACCTTTGAACAAGGGAAATGTCAAAGAAAGATTCCTTGGCCCGCCTAATGAAGACTATTATTCTCGTAGAGTTCTAAATTTGAACCCCGATGAACAAAGCCAAATTTAACTTTAGAAAATCTATTTTCGACTTTTCTGGCGAAAGAACAGGGTATGTTATTCTCACTGGATGTGTATCCATTTCAATAAATGCTTTTTTATCTATAGGTCGTATCAGTGCTACTGTGCGGCTGCACTACTTGGACCCTAACGAAGCACCTAGAGAATAAACTAGATAGGAGCTGCACAAGAATGCTGTGTGCGATCTTAAAGAAAACGTGGAAACAGCACCCCACGAGAAAACAGCTGTACGGTCACCTGCCCCATATCACCCAGACTATCTGATTTAGACTAACAAGACACCCTGGACTATGCTAGAGACACAGGAACGAACTCATAAGTGACGTTCTGATGTGGAAGCCAGCACATGGGCACGCTAGTGTGGGCCATCCAGCAAAGACGTACATTGACTTGCTATGTGCGGAGTACCTCCCGAGAACAATGAGTGATAGGGACGGTTGGGGAGAGATTGTCATGGATATCCGTGCTAATAGCGCGAAATGATGATGATGATGATGATGATGAATTTTTATCTATTTAGCATACATATTGGACCCTAAGAGGGACTAAATCTCCGAAGCTTTGGCGCAGGGGGAGTGATAATTGGTTGGTCGGTTGAATTTTACGGCATGTCAACCCTTATTGGGTTATTTCATGCCGAAAATGTTTTGTTTTATTCATTCTTGTTGTGTATTCAATTTTTTTCGAACTCAATTTTTAACTCATTTTTATCTATTTACCCCATAAATGGCACTCTGACAGGTACTACCACTCCGGGTCAGAGTGGAACTGGGAGTAATGGCAATGAAGGAGTACTCCACATTCCCCTGGGCTTCAGAATTGAAAACTCACCACTAGATACAGTTTAACGTCGTACCCAGGACATTAAGATCCTCAGCCTCCGCCTTCTAGCACATGAATGATAAAAAAAAGCTTTAGGGTTTCGGTATGAGAACAATAGTGTCTAGATAATCATATATATATTTACCAACCCCTCAGCACGAGCAGGATGTGACACAAGGTCAATTTCTTAAGCGGAGTTCAACAGGTTTTAATTCAGAGTTTTCTTTCTCCTAGACAGGTTGCCTAACGAAGGTTAAAGAGCCCAGTCTGCCCTACTATTTATCCATAGCTGGAGGGAGAGTTGGATTCATACATTTCCCAAGGGCATTAGCGCTAAGTGAAATGCAATTACCACATCCAGGATTTGAACTCGGGGCGACGAGTCCATTTGCCATGATTTTAACCATTACACCACGGGCTTCTAGATAATCATGCAAGTGACAGGGCTTGCCGTGACTCGCCACCCGTCCTGTCCAAGTAAGAGTTAAAGTGGAGTGTTTCATCACATGGACTGCTCAACCACCAGGATTCCGTCAGGGAAGCATCACGGGTCACCGCCCACAGCCAAATGGTGCCCCCTGGTAAGGGGGTTATCTCTGTGAAGTCGGTGTATTCTACAGACCTAGCCGTCAGTGCGGGGTTCGGTTTGTTTTTATTTCTTTGTTTATTGACATTAGCATTCGTGGGTTATTTAATGCTAAAGCCATACTTGTTGAAGAACAGTAGTGGTGCTATTTAATGCGTAGCTGGGGGATGGGTGGGGTTTATATCTTTCCCTAGGGTATTATTTTGAAAGTTAACGTAATTGGACGACAGGGGTTCGATTCACTTACTATGATGCCACAGTCAAGCACGTTAGTCACAACGCCACGGAGACTCTTCCTTGGTCTATTTAGAGATGGATTGATCATTTGGGGTCTGAGATAGATAGATAGATAGATAGATAGATAGATAGATTATAAAGTGATATATATATATATAGATAGATAGATAGATAGATAGATAAATAATCTTGACAAGAGAATCCCGCAAAGGATGGCTCGCTATGCAGAACACCGTACAGACTGTTTCGACTTTATTAAGTCTCTTCAGCGATGTATACTAACGACTCCCCTCCGACAGGAATCGAAACCGGGACTTCACAGGCATAGTCAGAGACCATATCCGTTCGGCCGCCGGTACATAGCGAACAATCCCTGCGAAATTACCCTTGTCAATGAAACTACTACACGCCTCTACCATAGTAGGTAAGTGGACGTTTATTGTGTAGTAAACAAACTCGGCCGTAAGCTCTTCGGCGAAGCAAAAATATAAATAATAATTTATTCAACAATGCTTCTATAAACAAACAAACATCCAAAAATCTTATTCCCTTCGCCGAAGAGCTTACGGCCGAGTTTGTTTACTACACAATAAACGTCCACTTACCTACTATGGTAGAGGCGTGTAGTAGTTTCATTGACAAGGGTAATTTCGCAGGGATTGTTCGCTATGTACCGGCGGCCGAACGGATATGGTCTCTGACTATGCCTGTGAAGTCCCGGTTTCGATTCCTGTCGGAGGGGAGTCGTTAGTATACATCGCTGAAGAGACTTAATAAAGTCGAAACAGTCTGTACGGTGTTCTGCATAGCGAGCCATCCTTTGCGGGATTCTCTTGTCAAGATTATTTTCTATAATTATCGAATTTTATACGATACATGCATTATAATTGCCTTCAAGCAAAAATATAAATAATAATATATATATATATATATATATAAGGTTTTTTTTATAGTTTGTTTGAAGCATTGTATGTATATAATATTATAAATTTGAAGGCAATTTACCATGGAATAGGTGTTGAAAATGATGTTTATT
>CM042154.1:20345398-20347898 GCA_023376005.1 Doryteuthis pealeii
TTCTTCTTCTTCTTCTTCTTCTTCTTCTTTCTTCTTCTTCTTCTTCTTCTTCTTCTTCTTCTTCTTCTTCTTCTTCTTCTTCTTCTTTCTTTTTCAATCCCCTTGGACCACAATAATTACGCTACATTATCTCTGTTGAACCCACGACCGTTTAGGGGGAAATATTGTTCAACAAGGATAATCCCAAAGTCAAGGCCTCCAAATATTTAGAAATCACAGAAACGTTTATCGTTTATTGTCAATGACCTTTACATCCTTATAAAGCTTCAGCGTGTATCAATTTTTCGACATAACTTCGATCGATGCCTTTTTGTAGGTGCTCTGACCATTTTTGTATGCTCATGTCATAAAAGCTCGCCGCAAAGTCATTGAGGAAGCGCTGAACCTCTTTCACCCTTGCAATCTCTCTACACCACCTTTTTTTCACATCCATGCACGACTCGCCATTTGCTTTGGTTTGGTTTTGGTTTGTTTTGTTTTACGGCATATCAACCTCAGTGGTCATTTAATGCCGACAAAGTTGTGAAATAAATTCATTCTTAATGCATAATACAAATTTGTTTATCAACTCATGTTTTTCTATTTAACCCATAGATGGGACCATAACAGGTACTACCACTCCGCTTCAGAGTGGATCAGGGACAATGGTGATGAAGGTTTCCCCCTCATTCCCCAAATCTCCAGAACTGGAACCTCACCATCAGATAGAGTTTAACGTCATTCCCAGGGCATGTAGACCCTCAGTTACCGCCTTCTAGCACCCATATGATAAAAAGGGGTTGGGGTTTGCAATAAGAGCAATAAGGTTGGGAAAATCATATAGGTGCTAGGGCTTGACGTGACCAGCCGATTGATCGGAGGGGGCCAAGATAGGGTCAAAGTGGAGTAATGCAAGTCATGAACTGCTCATTCACCTGGGTTCTATCCTTAAACATCACGGGTCGCCACCTATAGCCAACAGGTGGCCCCATTGGGGGAGTCACCCCTCTGCAGAGGTGCAGTCGGTGAATTTAATGCGCCAGCCGACAGGGCGGTTGCCATTTGCTTCCGTTAATATATAAATTTGAATCGGTTTAAAATGATTAAAAAGTTCGAAATTCAGACTTAGTGGTAGCGACAATCGGGAGCATGATCAGAAACGACTGGCGAGCCAAGTCTGACGTGGCAGCAAGCGCGCACAGAGGCTGGAACAGGATCATGCACAACAGACAACAGTAATTGCCAATAGCTGCACGAACGGTTGCCTGCGTCCCCAGCGCTTTGGGACCTTATTTTTGGGGTTACCCTCGTACAACAGGGATGGGGGGGGGTATTTAATCTAAGATAAAAATGTCCGTTCTGTCTTTCCAATTCATTGCTCTTTTCGTAGCGTGTGTAACTTAGTAATTAAATTTTCGCCTTTACAATTTAATTCGTGGTAAAGTTCTAACGATTTTTTTTTAGTAGTGAAGCTAGTGAATGAGTTCGTTTTCAGCATATGTACACTTTACTTGGAATCCTACATACGGCTTATCTTAGAGTCACATGTGGGGTTACGGTTATCGTCTGGCGAAATGGACACAGCGACACGAGTTCAACTACAGGACTTGTTTATTTAGTCTATGACAAAAAGAAAATTAATTCATACGAGCTATAAAAAAGTAAAGTAAAGTGGCGTATTATCAGTATCAGCCGAACAACGAGGGAGTCTATCCCCTTTTCACTCAGGCTGCGTAGGTAATCCAACGTTCCAAATCTTTAACTAGACTGTTGGTACTAAGTTTTGAATGTGTGTGCGTGTGTGTGTGTGTGTGTGTATGGTAAGGATAAAGGAAAAGTGGACGAAAAGGAATAACTCAAAACAAATAGATGTTTCGTTCCGGTTTAAGCGGTACTTCTTCAGTCATATTATTGAAGCACCGTACATACATTTGTATTTATAGAAGAGGAAGCGAGTGGGTGGGGGTTTGGTGAGTAATTCTGGATGGAATGGTTTGTGAGGATTTGTTGATCAGAGGACATCTATCATGGAAAGTAGAGGGGGGAGATCAAAAGATTGAGATTTGTTCGTGGTATAAAATGAGGAGGTGACTGAGTGCTAGTTGGTGGTGGGTGGGGTAATAGAAGTTGGTTTAAAAATCTTGGTTGGTTATAAGGAAATTTTAATTAATTGTATGAAGAGTGGGAATTGTGTAAGAAAGTTGTAGGGCATGGGGGGGCAAAATTAGGCCATCAGTTTTATGGTAGTGTGGATAGAATTTTTATGCCCTCTGACGAACCAATCCTCACAGACCATTCCCTTCCATCCTGATTACTCACCGACCCTCCCCCACAACTTACTTCCAAATACAAATACTCGATTTCATCGGTTAGAATATCAGGGCTAAATCACTGAATGTAATCGAGTTACCGATTAATTGCAGCTGATCACACGTATGTTCATTGAATAAGATTTTACGTTACAGAGAAAACGCTTGTTTACTCTTTTAAATCTCACCGAAATTGTTTTTCGTGGATATTA
>CM042154.1:20352898-20362898 GCA_023376005.1 Doryteuthis pealeii
CACTGATATAACCACGCCTGGAAGAAGTTTTCGCTTTAACTTGTCAGTGAGATCGGATTCCATATTGACTGATAGTCTGCTGCTTGTGGCGCCCATGCCTTTCCTATTCGTGTATTTAAGCATCGCTTTCTGTGGATGAATATTACTACCTATGTAAGTGAACTGTTCTAATGGCTTAGAGGTTTACGTCAAGTGTGGAGATGTCTCTTTATTTTTGACAGCACATGAACTCTGTTTTCTTGGAGTGCAACATTGAGGCGATTTTTTTTAAATATTATACATACTGTACAAAGATAAAAAACACCTCCGGGCGATGTAAAAATTAGAATTTTTGGAAACATATTGCTTGAGGGAGTGGAGTAAAAAATTCAATTGTCAGCGAGTTTGTACCACTAAGTAAGTAATAATCATCATAAATTCATTAATAGGATTAAAAAAATAAAACAATTAAATGTAAACTTTTAATAGTGGCTATTAAAATTAAAAATAAACTATGATATAGTATTATCCAATCACCAGTTGTATTTATTAAACTTGCTTTTAATAAACATATGAAGGCATGTTTATATGTTGCAGTTCAAATTTTTGAGTGTATTGTATATTGAATAAATACCACTCAAAATTTGAACATGCCAAATCGTAGGCATAAATTTATTCTCTCGTTATGACTGACTTCTGGTGTTAATGTAATGTAACTGCAGTCGACCCCGTAATTTTTGATTACAGACAAAGACGAAGCTGGAATGTCTCCATTATATAGAGTATATTATCCATTACACAGCATACATGCGCACCAGCAACACACGCGCATATTCCAATATAATATATATATTATATATATATAAATATATATAGTTATATTACTATATAATATGGAGCTAGTAGTCGTGGAAAATGGGGACTCGTCGGTGTCGGTTCAATCCATAGACGAAGACTGCGTGGCATTTCACATGTAGCGCTTAATACCCTTGGGAAAGGATGATTCATAGTTTCTCCCTCCAGCTATGGATAATAGTAGGGCAGACTGGGCCCTTCAGCCTTGGGTAGGTAACCAGTCGGGAGAGGGATAACACTGAATTTCAAAATCCCTGATGGTCATTCGTTGATTGTGGTTTGTTGGCATTCCTTGATGCTACCAATTCTTTTATTCGCTGCTGCCAAAAAGTGTGGAATGGTCTACAGCAAGGATTCACCACTAATAAACAAATCACTGTGTCGTTTGTTCTACTCGGATGAACACTCATGCGGCGATAAAAGTTATATGTATTATAAATATATGATAATATATATAGATATATATATATACTCAATATATATAATATCTTGTGTGTGGTACAGTTTCTTGGTACAAGCGGTGATTCTAGGTGGGTCCTAATTCTCTACCCGGGATGTTGGTTGATAGAGTCGGTTCCGTATGAGAGTCAATGTTTAATTATTAGTAAATCAGAGCCAAAGTTATTTGGGTAATAAAATGGCTTAAATACCTTCTAGTTTAAGGCCTTTTTTATCCAAGTATATTATATATATATATATAATTGTGTGTGTGTGTGTGTGTGTGTGTGTGTGTGTATGTGTGTGTGTTTGTGTGTAACCAGAAGGGCAGAACAGAAACACAGATAATAGAAACAGAGAAGAGAGAGAATAGAGAAAGAGAGAGAACTGAAACGCAACAAAGCCATTAATCTCTCTCTCTCTCTCTCTCTCTCTCTCTCTCTCTCTCTCTCTCTCTCTCTCTCTCTCTCTCTCTCTCTCTCTCTCTCTTGTAATCCTATGACCTTTTTGATAATTTGAACTCGCTTATGTAAAAAAAATAAACTAGAAATTTATGATAGTAAGTGCAGTGTGTGTATTTCCATGTGTGCTTAAATCTAATCTCCAGATGTATTTTGTCATAAAATTCCCATACTGATCTCCGGATTATACATGCATTTATAGAAATGCATTATCGAACACATATCTATGCACATATAACTGTACATTCTTATGCCATTATAATAAATATATGTATGTGTCTACATATCTTTGTACGTGGATTGGGCCGTATGCGTCCGTTCGTTTTTCAAAACTTTACTTATTCATATTAGCAAATATATGCCATCTCCGGGTGCAAGTATTTAATTTAATGTAATAAATATTATTAATTGAAAGGCTAATGAAACTAAATAAGAATGCAGATAAAAAGATTTGAAACAGAGGGAGTATAATCGAAAATTAGAACAACTGAAACTTACTCTTCCATCACTTCCGTTTTTCATTGTTATTTTTCTAATTTAAGTATTTAGTTAAAGAGAAGTAAAGAATAAAATGACAGTTATTTTTTCTTGTTAATGGATTTCATTTAAGATTCATTGAAGAGATTTTTGCTTATGTTCATTAAATAAAAACCAAATTAATGAAATCAATAATACTAAGCATATTTATTAAAATCACATTTTTAAATCAATATGCAAATTAGCCCTTCCCTTCACACTGTAAACCACTATTTTGTGTATATATAAATAAATTGCATTTTTCTAGTATGTAGATATGGTAACAGTATTAATAATGTAAAACATTTTATTAATAATTGTAGTTTAAATAAAAAATAAAATCATTGAGAATGTGATGTCAATAACAAGGAATTGTAACTTGAGTAGTAATATAGTTTCGGTTACAGACAGAAAAACACACAATCTCCATTATAATAAGATATGGAAAAACAAATGATGTTTACAAATGCTTGGGATCATCAGGAGAGAATGTGCACCGTTTCGGGGCCTTCCTCTCAACGGTTTTAACTTATTTAATAGTTGGAGTGTATTATGAACAATTTTGATACTTAATATACTTTTTATACAATTATACACTCTTTTTAAACAATTTTACATCAGGCTCTTTTGAGTCTTATTATAACTGTAATGCTTTCTGATTTTTTAAGAAATAATAAATTCATTTTATTTTAATAAAATTCATTTTATTTTTAATACAGATAACGCATTTTTGAAAAATTCCAACTTCGACTAACAGCGTTTCTGTTGCGCATTCTTCTTCTAACGGTCATTTCATCCCTTCTTGTTGAAGACCGATCTATTACATACGGTCGATACAGATATTCCAGAGGACCTCACATCAGTGAGAGGGGGGCGATGTGCAGTTAAACAGTTGAGAGGAAGGCCCGAAACGGTGCACATTCTTCCTCTGATGATCCAAGCATTTGTAAACATCATTTGTTTTTCAATATATCAAATTCACACTGTTGGATTAATTTTCTTTTTCATATTATTCATATATATCCGTACGTCTTTATGAAAATAGAGGTTAATCAAAAGTATGGAACAGAAACATTAAATTTTTTTTTTACTAAAATAAACGTGGAGTCTGAGTAACAAGATTCCTCAGTTTTTGCAGGACTTCTCTCGGTATGCTTTCAGATCTCAACAATGCTGTGATGTGGAGCATCTCAATTATTCCGACTTTTGCCCAACCGTAATATTTGTGGTTGTAACGAGCATATGCCATATCGTCATAACTCCGTTAGAGAATTTGGTCGATCTTCGATTTTATGAGGTTCTTATTTTCGCCTTTACCGAAGACTCTCCGATACAATTGTTACATAATTATTAGATACCTAATATTTATGTCAAGTGTAGAACACAGGTGGCGTTTAAGTGCAGCTGACGGCCTTGAAGATTGAGTGACAAGCTTGACTCTAGTCCCAACCCTATCTTCCGGGATAGCCGTGAGAACGGTAGAGAGGACCCTCTCTTCCGGTTTAGATAGTAAGTAAGTTTCAGTCAGTTAGAAGGTAGCAGCGAGCTCGAAGGGGTAAGTCGCGTTATACGCGTCCCTCATCTGCGCAGATTGTCTGGTTGGGATTTAAAAATAAGTAAGATCAAAGCAAATCGGAGTCTTGTGTTATTACCTCTAAAAAACACAATGACACAGGGCTTCTGATAAAGAGAAATCCCAATAGAAGACAGAACCCAAGTCCCCAAGAGAAGTCCAGACCTTAGAAGATTCCAGAAAGACAAGATGTATAGATTCCAAAGACGGCCAGAAGAACAGAAGAAGTAAGAAGTAAAGAAGTAATGAAGAGGGTATGCAACACGATTAGTTTGAATTTTTTTTATCTTATTATAATGGAGCTTGTGTCTTTTTTCTCTCGTAACCGAAACTATATTACTCCCAAGTCACAATTCCCTTAGTTATTTTCGTCATATTCTCCATGATTTTTTTTCATTCACCTTATTTATTAATAAAATTGTTTTACATTATTAATTTTTGTTGGCCATATCTGCATACTAATAACATGCAATTGTATTATATATACAACAAAATAGTGGTTTAGAATGTGAACGGGAAGGCTAATTTGCATATTGATATTAAAAATTTGATTTTTAATAAATATTTGCTTAGTAATATGATTTCGAATTTTTTGGTTGTATTTTATAAATATGAGCAAACATTTCGGGGATAAATCTTGAAAGAAATCCATTAACAAGAAGAAATAACTGTAATGTTATTCTTTACTTTCTATTTTAACTAATAGTTAATTAGGGAAATGATGGAAGAGTAAGTTTAAAGATATTCTATTTTTCGATTATACCTCCCTGTTTAAATAATTTATCTGCATTCTTTTAGTTTCATTAGTCTTTCTAATTTATATTTCATTACATTAAAACTTAAATACGTGCGCCCGGAGGGTGCATACATTTGCTAGAATTTAAATGATGATGAAACGGTGACTATCGCAAGAGGTCATTTTAAAACTTTACTTATTCATCTATATCCATATGTCTTTATGAAAATACGAGGTGTTATCATAAGTATCGAAACAGAAACATTAGAATTTTTTTTAAATCTAAATAAAACATGCACACATCTATATATATATATATATATATATATATATATATATATATAAAGAATCCGCTCAACCGGCTAGGGCTGTATAATACGCCGACTGCACCTCTGCAGAGAGGTAAAGCCCTACTCTCCCTAATTAAGTGATCTGTTCGCCGTCGTTAAAAAAATACATACAGTTAAGTAGATTCGGTGAAGTGGTCTATTGCCGGTATCAGCCAGACAACCAGGAAGTCTATCCCCTTTTCACTACCGCTAGACCAGAGACATGGTTTTTGAGTCTGAGGTGATGGACCAGACCTACCATCAGTTTCCCATTTAACTGCACAGGTCAAAGCCGTGCTACTCATGCACTAAGTTGGCGAGGGCTGGAATCGAACCCGGAACCTTGTGCTTCTGAAATGGATGCTCTACTAATTGAGCTAAATCAGACTGAAAGCAGATACGGGTAAAATCAAATGAAATATAAAATAAAAACAATATATAAAAAAACATTAAGATATAAAATATAAAGTATAATGTAGATAAGATTTAAATACGAAGGTGAGTCAAAATTGTATAAAAATAGGTATAATGACCAACACAGGAACATTTATTATACATCAAAATGAAGCGTGTCCTCTGTGGATCATGTCCCTACTCCTCCACATAATCAGCGTTTCTCTCAATAGCAAGGATCCACCTTCGAATAAGAACATGTATCCCTGCCCCGTAAAATTCTGTTGACTGTTCTTTGAGTCACTTTTTCACTACAGATTTCACTTCCTCGTCTATGGAATAATGTTTGCCTCTCAAACCCTCTTTCATGGGACAGAAGAGATGATAATCTGAAGGCGCTAAATCTGGTGAGTATGGGGGAGGATGTAAAGTTATCCACCCGAATCAGGTGATTGTCTCCCTTGTCCTGATGCTTGTGGTCGAGTATTATCATGCAGAAGGACATTGTCGAGTGGCAAGTTGTGTCTTACTCGTCGGATTCTTGCTCTGAGCCTCATTACGGTCTCAGTGTAGGCCCTAGTTTTATAAAGAAAAATCTTCACATGAAACAAAGATAATGACATTACTTTTTTATTCACCCTCGTATATATATATATATATATATATATATATATATAAGAATTTTTTTTTCTTAAAAAGAAAAGTGAGGGTACCCTTATTAGATTTAAAATCTAAAATAAATTGATCTTTTTTTCATCAATGCTCATAAGAGAAAAAAGTACATTGATAAATGGTGTTATTGTGGTTTTGTTTTGTTTTTGTTTTAGTGTTTTTTTGTTTGTTTTTTGGGTTTTTTTTTGTTTTTGTTTTTTTGTTGTTGTAGACGATGGAATAGTCAGTGAGAAAACGAGAAAAGGATTTTTTTTTCTCTCAATAGGACAAAGAATTCGTAAAACTAAGAAAATTACGAACCATGCGAGTCACTCCGTTGAATAAGTTTAGGCTTGAGGTGCTGAATAGGAGTAATTGATGGGACTGCTTTTGGACGCACAGGAAAGGTTGGGTGCGAGAAATAAATAAAGACTCAAGGATCTGTAGTTGTAGCTCGCTGTTTGAACTGCAGAGGACCGAAAACATGGCTGGGTGGTAGGACCGAGCGCAAGTGGAGTTTCTTAGTAAATGTTGTCCAATGGTGGACGGAGAATTTATGTCTGCTGTTATATATATATAATATATATATATATATATATATATATATATATATATATATATATTAATGCTTTAAACAGACCTCCTAAAAGATTCATTTTTTTAATACATAATAACTCTATAATTTATTCATACAAATGTATTTGCGGTTTGCAATACATACAAAGAACAAACCAGCGATTGGATGCACGCATTAAGCAACAGGTCCCCAGTAAGATTCGAAATGGAATCGTCGGTCCGAATGATGTACTGAGGAACACTTATGGTTCCTTTATAGGCGAGCACCTCATAAGTAACCCCAATTGTGCCAACTCATTCAGTGTTGACTGGTTCTCAGTTGAGAGCAAGTCACACTCTTTTTATCACCTCAAAATTTTGGAGACATTGTATATTCTTACGTAAGCCTGCTCTTTGTAAACAAAGAGAGGGCTTACTTGGTTTGAATATCATCAATCTTTAGATCTTCTCCCCCCCCTCTTTTTAGGTATAGAAAAGAAATTGTTCTTTTCTTCTTGTTATTTTTTTTCTTTTTTACTCATCCCATTTACTGGTTATTCTATTTTCCTCGATATTGAGCGAGGAACGAAACATGTTAGCTAGCAACTCGTTTTTATTTTCCCTTTAACACCCTTCTATTGTATAAAAAATTAATCTTTTAGGAGGTCTGTTTTAAGCATTAATGAAATTCTGTACCCCCCACAAAAAAATTAAATATATATATATATATAATATATATATATATATATATATATATATATATATATATGTTTGGTACATGCAAATTTGTAAACTACTAAAAGTAGAGGAATCATATGTAAAATGGGGAGGTAATATTTTATTATGAATTAAAATAATAAAATAAAAGGGGATACGAAGGCCTTTTCGACCGGTACTTTTTCAAGTATTTACACCGGTTGACAATTAAAAGTCAGAAATGTAAAGAATTTGTTAAGAACAAATGGGGTAAACCAGAGAGTGGGGGGACAACAAAAAATAATGGGGAAAGAGGGGTATGTGTGTGTGCCCTAGGTTAAACCAGGGTTATGTTATGCCTCCCAACAGATAAATGGAGTGTCTCGGTGTTTGTCTGCACAGAGTAGGTCTAAGAAAAGAAATACTAACAGCCTCAAGGACTGCTAGATGTTGCTTAGACCTAGCTCTGTGCAGAATAGAGAAGCACTCATCTGTATAATCGGACAAACAAGCATTTATAGAAAGGTGCTCAGCGATCTGATATATATATATATATATATATATATATATATTGGTTAGGAGGTTGATTTAGAAGGCTATCGCAATGCAGTTTGGAATAAATAAAAAATAATAATACGGTAACAATGGTGTTGTGTGTTGACCTGTATTTTTATTCTTTCTGTAATTTTCGAGATAATACCTCTTTATCAAAAGAATTGAACTGAAGCAGTACAGCTATGGCATTTCTTCCAAATGATTTTTTTTTTTGAAAATGATGTTATTTTTTAAATAACTGTATTCGTGAGCGTGAATGCGTTTATTTTTGTTTGTACGTGTGTGTATGTTGTAATGCACGTGACATTGAAAATGCGTGTTGGTTGTGACGTTAAGACTGTATCCTAGCGCGGGATTTTGTACGTGTGTATGTATGTATATTATGAAACTCTCTTATATATATATATATATATATATATATATATATATATATATATATATTACTTTTTGACTCACCCTCATATATAAGATAACAGTGCTTTGCAGTTATTTGGGTAGGTATAAGTGTACATTTTATGGTTATAAATAGGAAGTATTATTTCGGAGCGCCCCTCTCAGTGTATCGGTCAGTCTGTTTTTTTTATCAGTCTGTCTGTGTACTTAGCTTTTTGGATGTCTATTCATATAACCCTGTAGATTCGGTGACCTTAGAGTCCAGCTAAACTTTAACAATATTTGTTTTTAGATATCTACTTCTGCACGAAAACCATAGGACATTTCTGAAAAGGTCGCAATACTTCATATATATATATATATATATATATATATATATATATATATATATATATGTATATATGGTCGAAGCGTTTTTTTTGTGGAGTCCATCTTTTTCACAGCCTGAGCGCCGAGCATCGGCCATCGTTCGTTTGACGATGAGAACTCTGTTCAATCAGACGTGCTTGTAATTTTACGACGCGTGTTGTGGCCGATCCAAGATGACGTAAAGATCAAAGTTCAATGTTATTAAAGGAGGCTTGTATAGTCGGTAGAGACTGTTATCAAAGACGATCGTCAATGGCTTCTCGGGGTCTTGGAATGAATGGCGCCCAGATGTTGATTTCTGATTTCACTGACCGAAAAACAGAGACAAGAGGAATAAGAGAAAGTCAGGGGTTGAAAAAGAGAGAGAGAATCAGAGAGGGAGAGAGAGAGACAGAGAGAAAGAGAGAGAGAGAGAGAGAGAGAGAGAGAGAGAGAGAGAATCTGAGGATGAAAGAGGGAGAAAGAGAGAAAATCAGAAGAGGAAAGAGAGAGGGAAAAAATCAGAAGAGGAGAGAGAAAGAGAGAGAGAGAAAGAGAGAGAGAGAGAGAGAGAGAGAGAGAAAATCACAGGATGAAAGAGGAGAAAGAGAGAGAGAATCAGAAGAGGAAAGAGAAAAGAGAAAATCAGAGGATGAAAGAGGGAGAAGAGAGAGAGAGAGAATCAGAAGAGGAAAGAGAGAGAGAGAGAGAGAGAGAGAGAGAATCAGAAGAGGAAAGAGAGAGAGAGAGAAAATCAGAAGAGGAAATAGGTAGAGAGAAAGAGAAAATCAGAGGATGATAGTGGGAGAAAGAGAGAGAGAATCAGAAGAGGAAAGAGAGAGAGAGAGAAAGAGAAAATCAGAGGATGAAAGAGGGAGAAGAGAGAGAAAATCAGAGGATGAAAGAGGGAGAAAGAGAGAGAAAATCAGAAGAGGAAAGAGAGAGAGGGAGAAAATCAGAAGACGAAGAGAGAGAGAGGAGAGAGAAGAGAGAGAGAATCAGAAGAGGAAAGAGAGAAAGAGAAAGAGAAAATCAGAGGATGAAAGAGGGAGAAAGAGAGAGAGAATCTGAGGAGGAAAGAGAGAGAAAGAGTGAAAATCAGAAGAGGAAAGAGAGAGAGAGAGAGAGAGAAAGAGAAAGAGAAAATAAGAGAATGAAAGAGGGAGAAAGAGAGAGAGAAAGAAAATCAGAAGATGCAAAGAGAGAGAGAAAAAGAGAGAGAGAGTGCGTGAGAGAGATAGAGAGAGAGAGAGAATCAGTGGATAAAAGAGAGATAGAGGGAGAGAAATCAAAAAACGAAAGAGAGAGAGAGAGAGGGAAAAAAACAGGGAATGAAGAGAGAAAGTGTGTGTGTGTGTGTTGTGTGTGTGTGTGTGAAAGAGAAAATCAGAGAATGAAACAGGATGAGAGAGACAAAAAGAGAGAAAAGAGAGAGAGAGAGAGAGAGAGAGAGAGAGAAATCAGTGGATAAAAGAGAGAGAGAAAATCAGAAAATGAATGAGAAAGAGAGAGAGAAAAAAAA
>CM042154.1:20367898-20375398 GCA_023376005.1 Doryteuthis pealeii
GGGCCTCTCCGACCGCCTGTCTAGCCTAAGTGGTGTGTTGCATGTAATGGACGGCTCATCCACCAGGATTCCGTCCTTAAGCATCCCGGGTAACCACTCACGGCCAACAAGTGGCCCCATTGGGGGTTCTTACCTTTCCTCTAATTTCCCAGTCAACAGGGCGGTATATCACTATGTACATTAGTAATATACATAGTGGTACATATGTGTACCAATACGTAGTTAGCGTGTTAAATATACAATAGAAATTCTGACACCTGCTCTCCCGATATATGATGTAATTATTTGTTGCGTAATATTTAATCATTGAGGTCAATGAAATGTTGAAAATTATTTTTAATCCATATCAGTGGTTCTCAACCGGGGGTCATAGGGTCACTGGTTTTTCAGATAAGTTTTTATCTGGTGTCCAGGCAAACAAAATAGTAAATTG
The DNA here is from genome assembly GCA_023376005.1 of Doryteuthis pealeii. Taxonomy (NCBI): domain Eukaryota; kingdom Metazoa; phylum Mollusca; class Cephalopoda; order Myopsida; family Loliginidae; genus Doryteuthis; species Doryteuthis pealeii. Next base: position 20,368,332 of record CM042154.1, read on the forward strand.
CGACTCCACGATACTATTTTAGAAGTTAATTGAAAAATGTGCTTTGGGCGTTTCTATTGCAAGAAATTATTAGGTTTCTTAATGTTTGGAAAAGTAATGACACTGCTAAAATATCTACTATTTTCGACGAAAGTGTAGTTGTATGTTGTTATTTTTTTTCATCTTACCTTGTTGAATCTAGTTCAGCCGTGTCTCTAACCCACGTAGATGGACAAAAACTGGAAGAGTAGTAGAGAGGCTGGGTAACAGACAGTACCACATACGCGTTGACGGAAGAAATCGAGTGACCCGACGCAATCGCCGCTTCCTCTGGGAGATAGACCCAACTTTAGACACCCAGTGCCTCCCGCCGTCAGAGGATATCCCTATGATATCGGACAACACAAAAAGACCCGAAACTCTAGATACCTCACTAGAAATGGAATTAGATAATGTAGATTGCCAGGGTAGAAGGAAATTCTAACAATGATGGGGGTTGATGAAGAAGACCATATGAAATGCCACCGGACCGGAGCCTACGTCGCAGTACAAGGAGGTCGCGGCCACCCAGAAATCTATCCCCACAACACGGGGTACGTCGCACGAATACTCAAGGACGTCCCAACAAGTGACCACAAACCGAACCTTTTGTGGTCCCATGTAGAGTAGTACGACGGAACAGATATTGGATGGGGACGCCTTGGACAGTCACCGGCAATAGTAGACTCACCCAAACACGTGCAAGACATGGGAGAGAACTTATATAAATTACTAGGTTTCTTAGTGTTTGGAAAAGTAATGACACTGCTAAAAATATCTACTATTTTCGACGAAAGTGTAGTTGTATGTTGTTATTTTTTTCATCTTACCTTGTTGAATCTGGTTTCTGCCGTGTCTCTAACTTACGATCAAAAAGTTTTAACCGATTTATTATTGTATAAAGAGAGAGATTGGAGAGTATGAGAAGGAGACTGAACATCCCTCTTTATTTGTATGTTATATATAAGCCAGCCCTTAGCTTCTACAGAGATAGCTTTAGCATTAAATAACTCATGAATGCTGATATGCCATTAAACAAAAAACTAAACCAAGGGTATAAGCACAGAGGGCAACTAAAACAGCCTTGACCAGGTATTGAACTCATAATATTGAACTTGAATAATAACTGTTATACTAATTATTGTGTGAAGAGATGGAAGTAATCCGACGGTATGTAGTATATTAAGAAATCGATTATGATTTATTTATCTATTTATCTATTAGTTTATTTGTTATGCCTCCTTGGGCATCTCCCCTTTTTTTATCTTCTCACATCAAACTTTAAAAAAGGGTTATTTCCTATAAGTCTAACATAAACAAAGGGGAACCACTCTTGACTGAAATTATTATTTATTTTTCCATTAAACTAACCCTAAACCCTATCCCTAACCTGAACCCTAACTCTAACCTGTCTTCTTTTTTCCTAGTTGATCAATAAATAAATAAATAATTTATCAGTCAAGAGTGGTTCCCTTTTGTTTATGTTAGACTTATAGGAAATAAGAAGAAAAAAAAATTTTTGTACAGAGCATATACAATATTAATGTTACATTGCTGTGGACCCATTTTCTGAAATATATAACTTTACAGAGGAGCGTGATGTTATAGCTGATGACGGATTCGTCTCCTTGTGTTTTTTTAATCAGTTAGGGAGGATTGTTACGTAGTGGGGTTGTCATGGCACCAAATCGGTTGCATAGCCTTCTTTACCGACACTAAATCATAATGTTATATACTGCATCTTCAAACTCACGCTGAATCGTATACGTTGCTCGTATACTGTGGGTATCGTCTAACCCTTATACGATATATGAACTGGTCGCTTAATGAACACAAGGCATGCTGTGTGTAATAGGAGATTGACTTTTATTTCTTTTCATTCCCTCGTGGTGCGTGTGAGTGACGAGCGTTGACAATGGGAACTACTACTGCTGGGATGAATAGCGTTGGGGAAGCTGGTGGCGTCTCCCGCCCTTAGCCGTGGCGGAGCGTGACCACGTCGGTCCGCCGTCTCTCTCCTGACTGTCCCTACTGACCCTGTTGCCTGTTTAAGTAAGCGCAACCCGCCACACATCTCTTGTTCGCTTGACCGGAAGTCCTTACTTCCCTTTCCAGTCTCTTTGTTCAATTTTCCGTTTGTACAGAGGAAGTCTTTTGTTATACTAGACTTTCTGTCTACCTTATCCATTGTCTTCTTAGTTCAATTTTTCTTTGTCTTTTCGAACTTCCCGCGCAAAACAAATGCGACGATCGCTAACCCATAACAGGATGTGTAGTGGAATGCAGCTTTTACTTGTTTAAGCTAGTTCCTAATATTTTCAACTCCACTTTGGCCCTATCTTGGGCTAGACGGGCGGTCGGAGAGGCCCCCTCCGATCAATCGGCTGGTCACGTCAATCCCTAGCACTTATATGATTTTCCAAATCCTATTGCCCTTATGGCAAGCCCCAACCCCTTTTTATCTGATGGTGAGGTTCCAGGATTGGGGGTTTGGGGAATGTGGAGTACCCCTTCATCACCATTGCTCCCTGGTCCACTCTGACCCAGAGTGGTAGTACCTGTTAGGGTCCCATCTATGGGTTAAATAGAAAAATGTATTCATAAAAAAATTGTATTATCCATTAAGAATTGATTTATTTCAAAACTTTATCGGCATTAAATGACCCACTGAGGTTGATATGCCAAAACAAAACAAACCAAATAATATTTTCATAAGTTCATAATGTATTGCATAAAGAAAAAAAAATAATAAAACTAAGTTATTTTGATAATGAGTATTTTATGTCCTTTCTTCCTTTCTCTTTTCAGGGGTTTGCATTGCCCGATCCTTAAAAATTCCTCGCAGTGTGACAGAAGAGAAATTCGACAATTTAGCTAAGGATCTTCTCAGCGTGGCCAACTCACGAGTGGTGGTGATGTTTGTAAATGAAGACAATAGCCGCGGAATTCTACGGGCCCTCAAGAAGAGCAATCGCACGTCGGAGTTATCGTTCTTAGCAAGTGACAGCTGGGGAGCCAAAATTCACCCAGTGTTCGAACAGGAAGTGGCTGCCGAAAGTGCAGTCACCATTTTACCAAAACGGAAAAAGATCACAGGTCAAATATTTCCCATTGGATTTTCTCGCTTTCGTATATTTTCTTCTTTTCTTTTCTTTCTTTCTTTTGTTTTTTTTTGTTTGTTTGTTTTTTTTTTTTTTTTTTTTGCCTTCTCTGTGGTCTCAATTTTTGCTCTATTCTCCAGTACGTCCAGTCTCTTTACCAGGCATTTAGGGACTGTTCCATCAGCACCAACGATAAATAGCTTTATTATCAACCTTATGTTCCGCAACTAACAATTGCCAAATGCCGTATATATATATATATATATATATATATATATATATATATATATATATATATATATATATAAAAAATGAATGGAAGTGAATCCGACGGTGTGAAATAAATATTTTAGAAAAAAAGACACTTGATGTTAAAATTCGCTGACAGAAATCTGTTTCGACCCTTTATGGAAGTGGACTTCATCAAGAGCGAGATGTCTATCATACACAAACCGCTCTGGATGAAAAGATTAAGTATTATATATGCAAAAATTCACCTGAAATAAACAACAAATTCTATGTTAAAATGACATTTCAAAACCGAGCACTTCAATCGGCATTATTTTGTAACAACCTAATATATATATATATATATATATATTATATATATATATATATATATATATCATTTATTTAGTTAAATTTAGTAATGTAGTTCTAACAATATTTTAGTGACCGACCCAACATATATATATATATATATATATATATATATATATATATATATATATATATATATGAGGTAGATAAAAGGATAAGTGAGCAAGAAATGAATAACTCAAAACAAATCAAGGGTTGAAATGATTTCGTCCGTGTTACCCGGACATCGTCAGTCGGAATGATTTTATTAAAGCAAAGTTACGTGCGTACATATGATTTGGTGAGGGGTAGAGTGAGGGAAAAAAATGCCCACACTCTGACAAAAACCTCATCCCTTACTCCACTCCTCCAAACTCACCCTCTAACCTAACGCTGTTCCCCACCGCCGCCACACATAAAACACATAAAATCCCCCCTACTCCTCCGCATACCTAAACTAACGACCTCACATCACTCAAATCTCCCCTTCCCTTCTTCTCCTATAACAACATACTCACCCCCGCTGACCTACCCATGCACTCCCCTACATCTACTCTTCTTCCTCCAAACTACCCTCACTCTACTCCTCACCAAATCATATGTACGCACGTAACTTTGCTTTAATAAAATCATTCCGACTGACGATGTCCGGGTAACACGGACGAAATCATTTCAACCTTGATTTGTTTTGAGTTATTCATTTCTTGCTCACTTATCCTTTTATCTACCTCATATTGTCGAATTCTAAACCCATCCATCCTATCTTCATATATATATATATATATATATATATATATATATATATATATTTATATTTTGCTTGAAGGCAATTATAAATGCATGTATCGCATAAAATTCGATAATTATAGAAAATAATCTTGACAGTAATCCCGCAAAGGATGGCTCGCTATGCAGAAACCGTACAGACTGTTTCGACTTTATTAAGTCTCTTCAGCGATGTATACTAACGACTCCCTCCGACAGGAATGAAACCGGGATTCACAGGCATAGTCAGAGACCATATATATATATATAGAATTCTTTTATAACGTAAACTTATTTTTGGGTGATACTGTATGTAAAGATAGATACGTTTTCCATTTTATATTCTATATCTGTGGATCAATTGTATTATATACATTTTCTTCTTTCAGATTTCGATGACTATTTTCTGAAGCTTGAACTGAAGACAAACAAACGGAATATTTGGTTCAAGGAATATTGGGAGGCAATGTTTAATTGTACAACAAAAACGCATCTAGGGCGGCAAGGGAAAAAAACCTGTGACGGTAAGTAAGCAAAATGAAGTAGAACCGATGTTTTGAAAAAATAATGTTCGACTTGAGGTTCATTTAAAAAAAAAATGTATCTACGAATTACAAAAAAAAGGCTACTTATTTAAATTGTTTAAAGATCTATCTTTATATGACTGATCTATCTCTATATGTGAATTATTTGTTAAAAACAAAAAAAACTTTTTTTTCTTTACAAAAATCATTTTCGTGGTGGGGGGTCTACCCGAAAAATTAACAACGGGGCCACCTGTTGGCCGTGGGTGGCGACCCGTGATGCTTAAGGATTGAGTCTAGGTGGATGAACAGTTCATGACATGCAATACTCCACTGTGGTCCTATCTTGGGCTAGACGGGCGGTCGGAGAGGCCCCCTCCGATCAACCGGCTAGTCACGTCAAGCCCTAGCACCTATATGATTTTCCCAACCTTATTGCCCTTATGGCAAGCCCCAACAAACCAAACTAAACCGAAAAATTAAAATAGTTCTAATAATATTTCTCGCACAAAACTTATTTCAAAAAGAAATTTATTCATAAATAAATAAGTATTGAAAATTTCATTAAAATTGTATGTAAAAAGTTTTCTGACGAAATTCTTTCTTTCTTTTACTGTTTTCTCTTCTTTTTTTCCATTTTTTTTTCTAGTTTTCTTTTTCTTTCTTTCATTTCTGATTTTTTTTTCTATTTCATTGAAACAGACGATAAGTACTATCGCTTCCTATCTCTCAGCTTTCTTTCTTTCTTTCTTTCTATATTGCTTTCTTTTTCCCTCTGACGTGTATCACGTCCTTCTTTCCTTATTTTCCACACAATTACAACGATATGGTCCATTATATTTCTGTATTAATGAAAGGGCAACATTTGAATAAATCAAATCGGAATGGTCAATTATTCATATGAGGTGATGACAGGGCATGACATACGTAGGCAAGTACCAGTGTATTAGTATATATATATATATCTACCAACCCCTCCGCACGAGCAGGATGCGACACAAGGTCAATTACTTAAGCAGAGTTTGAATTCAGAGTTTTTCTTCTCCTAGACAGGTTGCCTTACCCAGGTTGAAGAGCCCAGTCTTCCCTTCTATTTACCCATAGTTGGAGGAAGTATAGCTGGATTCATACATTTCCCAAGGGTATTAGCGCGATGTGAAATGCAAACAGTTTCGTCTAGGATTTGAACTCGGTTCGACGAGTCCATTTCCTACGACTCTAACCATTATGCCACGAGAGGCATACATAAGTGTATTAGTAGATAGCAGATTTTATAATTAATCATAAAGGTTTCTATCATATTTCATTTAATCATCGGTTGCAAAAGAGTGTAAATTCCTTATTAACAATATTTAGCTATCTGAGAATCGACATCCATAAAACTGTAATGGGAGCAAAGCGTTGTGAGTTTTATATTAAACATTTGTTACATATTGCCACACACAACATGTGTTAAATCATATATGTTTGTGGGAGTGCAATAGACCAATATATATATATATATATATAATATATATATATATATATATATATATATATAGAGAGAGAGAGAGAGAGAGAGAGAGAGAGAGAGAGAGAGAGTTTTCAACAGACACCATGTTTCGACGTATCACGTCTCTTCAGTGTGGCTAGACATTAGCAGACTACCGGGATAGAAAAGCCGATCGATTTATCGTCAGTCAGACTTAACCACTCGACCATCAGATATTATATATATATTATATATATATATATATATATATAAAGAGTCAGATCTTAGCCCTGAAGAGCATTAAGCGAAACTTTTAGTAGGTCCGTCTGACTCATTATTTTATATTTATTATTCGCTCTACTTAGGTATTGAGCACTTTTTACTTATTAGCTTTAGTCTCCTGGCGGGTTTGTATGAATATATATATATCTATATATATATTATATATATGCATATAATTGTTTTTTTCTTTTGGCCAAAATATTGTACCAATAGATTATTTTTTGTTGGTACGATTATCTTGGTCTTTTTTTTCCAAAAATTTTTTCTCCCGGTTGATGTTTGGTAGTTATATTTTTACAATCAACTATTTACTTTTTTTTCTCACCG
>CM042154.1:20377898-20397898 GCA_023376005.1 Doryteuthis pealeii
GTGTCACTGTGTATTTGTGTGTGTTTGACTGTGTGTGTGTGTTTTGTAGTCTGTTTTTTTTTGGGGGGGGGCTACGTTGATGAAATGAGAATCTGTAGCGTCAGGATGTCTGTTGCATATTTAATCGTATAGACTCATAAATATGCTACTGATGCATTTTATACGAGATCTGAAAGAAAAAGGAATTCATAGATGAGATTTCCTTCTTTTTTTTTCTTTTCTATTCTTTTTTTTTTTTTTTTTTTTTTTTTTGACAAGGAGAAATATAATATTGAGTATCAATTCAATATTCGCAACAAAAAACAACAACAACAACATAAACTTCTTATATCATCAAATATCTCATGATATTCTATCTTTCCGGTTGAGATGATCCGCTTGACGAAATGTGCATATCTTCCAATTCAATGAACTTTATTGCATCGACATGAAACTGTAAAGAAGACAAACTTTCTTTAAACTGAAATACTTTTTATAGGATCAATCGTTCAAATTTCTAAATACATAAAAGCAAAAGCAGAAGTAATAATTCACATTATTATTAATAATTTTGTTTTTCATCTTCTAGGTTTGAACAGTTTTCGGGTCGCCGTTTCAAACACAGCAAGAAACAGAGCATATCTGGAGCAATAACGAATAGATTTTTTAAAATCAGCTAAAATAAGAAAGATGAAATATACTAGGCAAAATTAGTATTATTAAAATTATTATCATTAATAATCTTATTATAATGGAGATTGTGTGTTTGTCTGTCTGTAACCGAAACTAAATCACTATTCAAGTCATAATTCCCTTAGTTATTGACGTCACATTTACCATGAATTTTATTTTATTTAAACCTCAATTATTGATAAAATTTTTATACCTTACTAATACTGTTGAGCATATCTACCTAGTATTTACCGCGTACCCCACTTGTACGGGTCAGGCACAAAGTCCCTATTAACGTGGGACCACCCACAAACCGAAGCTCATGGAGTGGCAGGTGAAAAATTGCGTCGATCGGCATTCCCCTCAAGGGGGGTGCCTCAGGCACTGGGCAATAGCCCTGCCCTTTAAATCGAGGAGGGCAGGTGTTGCTGGGGGGATGGCCCCTGGGATCGACGCCGTTAATTTATAAATGGTCCAGAGGCCGAAGCCACTGTAGACCATATCTACCTACTAATAGCATGTAATTGTATTTATATATACAACAAAATAGCGGTTTACATTGTGAACGAGAAGCCTAATTTGCATATTGATATTTAAAATTTGATTTTAATAAATATATGCTTAGTATTATTGATTTCTAATTGTTTGGTTTTATCTTAACGAATCTGAGCAAAAATCTCTGGGATAAATCTTAAACGAAATCCATAAACAAGACGAAAGAACTGTAATTTTATTAAATACTTCATAATCTAACTAAATAGATAAATTAGGAAAATGAAAGACGGGAGTGAAAGAAATGATAGAAGAGTTAAATCTAAAGCTGTTCTATTTTTGATTATACCCCTCAGTTTATCATTTTCTAAATAGTTTATAATTTGATACAATATTTATAACATCAAAACCTAAATACTTGCACCCGAAGCGTGCATATATTTGCTAATAATAATAATAATAATAATATAATAATAATATAATAACCATGTACTATGCGAATGTTTAGCAAACTAGCACAACGGGAGCACAAAACCAGATACGACTGGTTTGGGAAGGTGATCGACTGGGAATTATGCAAAAAATTTAATTTTGACCATACTATATCAAAATGGTATATGCATAAACCAGAATCTGTTCTTGAGAACGGACACATAAAATTCTCTGGAACTTTAAATAAAAACGGATCACCTTATCCCACAAGAAGACCAGACCTAGTGTTGATAAACAAAAAGAAAGAACTTGTCAACTGGTGGATTTTGCAGTCCAGCAGATCACAGGTAAAGTAAAGGAAAATGAAAAAATGGACAATATCTGGACCTTGCCAGAGAACTAAAAAGTTATGGAATATGAAAGTAAAGTGATCCAATTGTAGTTGGTGCATTGGAACGGTCCAAAAGGTTAAAGGTTGGAAAGTTTGGATATCAGAGGAAGGATTAAACTTCAGAAACTGCACTGCTGCAATCTGCCAGAATACTCAGAAGAGTCATGGAACCTGAGGAGATTGCTGTCTCTCAGACTCCAGTGAAGACCATCAGCTAATGCTGATGTGAAAACTCAAAAGGAGATAATAATAATAATAATAATAATAATAATAATAATACTACCCTTTAAGGTACACTAGACCATTTTCAAGAGAGGACAGACGGACCAAAGGACAAGGAAACTCATGACGGTTATTTCCTATAAGTCTAACATGATCACAGGGAACCACTCTTGACTGATGAATTTTATTTATTTTCCCATTAAACTAAACCTAAACCCTAAACCCTCAACTCTAAACCCTAACCTAACCTAACCGTCTTCTTTTTCTAGTAATCAATAGATAAATAATATTTTCAGTCAAGAGTGGTTCCCCTCTGATCAGTTTAGACTTATAGGAAATAACCCTTATGACAATGCACATGGTGACGCATGGATACATATGCTGAGAGACAACACTGAAGACTTATATGTTCAAGAAGAGAAAGTTTCTTTACAGCATTGAAGATTGTGTAGTTCGACAATTCAAGCACTCGATGAAAATACTAAAAAGAGCAGCAGCAAGAAGAAAAAAAGAAAAAAAACAATTGCAACATTGAACGAACACAAATATAACGAAAACAAGAAAACAGAAGTCGGAAGAAAAACACTACATGGACACTTCAAGCGACTAAGCAGGGAAACCTCAAGAGAGAAACTTAGCCTGGGCGGGTTCATATGGAGGATGAGCTGTTGCCCAAGCAAACATCCCCTCTCTCCACACTGCCGCTATGGTCCAAAGGAAAATTAGGAACCAATGCAGTTTGGCAGGGTAGTGTGCGCAGGAGTTGCTGGGTAGCACTGGATTTCAGCATCACACCACCTTAAGGACTCCGGCCTCCGATTTGTTTTCGGGGTTTATGTCCACTATAATTCAAATTCCTAGAAAATGTTAACATTACTACTAACTAGCAGGACCTGTGGATATACACAGTATGATAATTCAATTACAACAACGTTGGATATTAGTATTATCTGCGTTATTCGGACTATTGTCCCCATCTTCATTGTTAATTGTACAAAGTTTCGGCCGATATGCCCTCCGGCCTCTTCATGTATTTCTTGTCGGACTCGCGGAACCTTCTCGGACTCGGGAAACTTCTTTTTTGAACTCGGGGACTTTTCTTGTCGCATACTCGGGGGAGCCATCACGGAACTTGAACCTAACCCTTTATTTATTCCACGGGGGTATCCAGTTTTCATTCCGCTAACCATAGCGGAGGGTATATCGGCCGAAACGTTGTACAAATAACAATGAAGATGGGACAATAGTCCGAATAACGCAGATAATACTAATCTTCAAGCCTCATCTCAAACATTCAGAGAAACGTTGGATATGTTTACTTAAAAGCTATAGCATAATAGTTCAATATGTAAAAAGTAAAGTCGTCGGGGGGGGGGGCTAATGTCGGTATCGGCCAGACAGCGAGAGAGTCTATCCCCTTTTCCCTAGCGCTAGACAGAGAAGATTATTTTAGCATCTGAGGTGGAGCGCCACACCTACCATCGGCTCCTTACTTTACCGAACAGATCCCTGTGCTACTCATTCGCTGAGTTGGCGAGGGCTGGTATCGAACCAAGAACCTTGAGATTCCTAGCCGAACACTCTACCGACTGATTTAACTCTCTATCACTCTTTTTCTTTCTTTCTTTCCTTATTTTCATCTTTTCAGTATGTTTGATTGAAACAGATTAGTGTTATCACTTCTGCGCGCTCACCCCCTCTCTGTATCTTTCTCCAACACTCTTTATTTATTTCTTATATTTTTCTATGTATCATGTGTTTTTTCTCCCCTTTCTTTCTCTATAATAAAAAACGGAATGGTTCATTATTTAACTGAGGTGACAACACTCATAAGAAATAATGAATTCAGCGGATAAGCAACACCAGATATCAGGATTTATATTTTTGCATTTCATCTTGGACGATTTGACGGTCTCATTTTTAACTAGGTGTTGCTAGATGATAACGTTCGTACAATTAAGGAACACGAGTATTAATTTATAGATATTACGCAGGAATTAACAGATAGTTCATGGAAGTTATGTTTACTATAATTCAAATACCTAGAAAATATTAAAATTACTACTAACTTGCAAATATATACATCTCATAGTCCCTGTCGGCTGGGGCGTTAGAATGCACCGATTGCACCTCTGCAGAGGGGTAAGACTCCCCCAATGGGGCAACCTGTTGGCCGTGGGTGGCGACCCGTGATGCTTAAGGATAGAGCCCAGGTGGATGAGCAGTTCATGACATGCAATACTCCACTTTGGCCCTATCTTGGGCTAGACGGGCTAGAGGCCCCCTCCGATCAATCGGCTGGTCACGTCAAGCCCTAGCACCTATATGATTTTCCTAACCCTATTGCCCTTATGGCAAGCCCCAACCCTTTTTATCATATGGGTGCTAGAAGGCGGTGGCTGCGGGTCTACATGTCCTGGAAATGACGTTAAACTCTATCTGATGGTGAGGTTCCAATTTTGGAGGTTTGGGGAATGTGGAGCACCCCTTCATCACTATTGCTCCCTGGTCCACTCTGACCCGGAATGGTAGTACCTGTTAGGGTCACATCTATGGGTTAAATAGAAAAATGTATTTATAAAAAAATTGTATTATCCATTAAGAATTGATTTATTTCAAAACTTTATCGGCATTAAATGAGGTTGATATGCCGTAAAACAAAACAAACCAAACCAAACATCTCATAGTGCAATTATTTAAGTCTTAATTTAATAAAATATTATAATAAATTAGAAAGGCTAATGAAACTAAATAAGAATGCAGATAAAATGATTTGAAACAGAGCGGGTATAATTCGAAAAATAGAACAACTGAAACTTACTCTTCCATCACTCCCATCTTTCATTGCTAAAGTTTTTTAATTTAACTATTTAGTTAAAATAGGATGTAAAGAATGAAATTACAGTTATTTCTTTTTTGTTAATGGATTTATTTTAAGATTTATCCCAGAGAGTTTTACTCATATTAATTAAGATAAAACCAGACAATTAGAAATCAATAATACAAAACATATTTATTAATTTCAAATTTTTAATATCAATATGAAAATTAGCTTTCCCGTTCATACTGTAAACCGCTATTTTGTTGTATATATAAATACAATTGCATGTCGTTAGTATGTAGCTCCGGCCCAGGGTCCAGTGGCTTCGGCCCTATCTTTACGAATTAATAGCGTCGATCCCAGGGGGCCATCCCCCCAGGCAATACCTACCCCCTCGATTTAAAGGGGCAGGGCTGGGTTTATTGCCCAGCGCATGAGGCGGGAATGCTGACGGGATCGACGCATTTTATCACCCGCCACCCATGAGCTTCGGTTTGTGGGTGGTCCCACGTTAATAGGGCCTTGTGCCTAACCCGTACAAATGGCTGGGGGTCCAGTGGCTTCGGTCCTGGATATTTACAAGTTAATAGCGTCGATCTCAGGCAATACCTACCCCCTTGATTTAAAGGGGCATGGCTAGGTTTATTGCCCAGCGCCTCAGGCGCCCCCCTTGAGGGGGAATGCCGACGGGATCGACGTAATTTTTTCCACCTACCACCCATGAGCCTCGGCTTGTGGATAGGCCCACATAAAAATGTCCTTGTGTCACACCCTCATAAGTGGGATGAGAAGCAAATACTTGTAGATATGACCAACAGTATTAATAACGTAAAATAATTTTATTAATAGTTGAGGTTTATATAGAATTAAATCAAGGAGAATATGAGGTAAATAACTAAGGGAATTGACATGAGTAGTAATATAGTTTCGATTACAGACAGAAAAAACATTATAATAAGATGTGTTTGTTGGTTGGCGCTAGGGAGAATATCTAGTCCAGTCTCCACTCACCAAGTTCCAAGCTCAGTCGGTAGAGCGTTCGGTTAAGAATCACAAGGTTCCTGGTTCGATACCGGCCCTCGCTAACTCAGCGTATGAGTAGCACAGGGATCTGTGTGGTAAAGTGAGTAGCTGGTAGTAGGCGTGACGCTCCACCTCGTATGCTAAAATAATCTCCTTGGTCTAGCGCTAGTGAAAAGGGGATAGACTCCCTCGCTTTCTGGCTACTACCGACGTTAGGCCGCCCCGACGACGATATCCAATGATATACTAATACTGAATATACACCTATAGACAGGGCGTCCCACCGTGGTATCATTGTTAGCAAGCTTTTTTCGCTAATCGATTACTACTGAGGGGCGATTTTGATCCTTGCGTCACATCCTACACGTGGCGAACGGGCGAGATGAATATCTATGCTACGCCTATTCATACTCACATAGAAAGAGTGTCCAATGTTTGCAAGCTAGTCTCGAAGATCCATTACTACTAAATAGCGAGTTCAATCCTCGCAGAATGCACTATCTCTTATTATAATGGAGATTGTGTCTTTGTCTGTCTGTAACCGAAACTATATTCCTACTCGAGTCACAATTTTCTTAGTTATTGACATCGCATTCTTAATTATTTTATTTCTATCTAAACCTCAATTATTAATAAAGTTGTTTTACATTATTAATACTGTGGACAAAATCTTCATACTATTAACATGCAATTGTATTTATATATAAAGAAAATAGCGGTTTACAGTGTGAATGGGAAGGCTAATTTGCATATTGATATTAAAAATTTGATTTTAATAAATGTGTGCTTTGTATTATTGAATTCTAACTGTTTGGTTTTATTTTAATGAATATAAGCAAAAATCTCTCCAATGAATCTTAAAAGAAATCCATTAACAAGAAAAAATAACTGTCATTTTATTCTTTACTTCCTCTTTTAAATAAATACTTAAATTAGAAAAAATAACAATGAATGACGAGAGTGATGGAAGAGTAAGTTTCAGTTGTTCTATTTTTCGATTATACTCCCTCTGTTTCAAATCTTTTTATCTGCATTCTTATTTAGTTTCATTAGCCTTTCTAATTTAATACGATATTTTATTACATTAAAACATAAATACTTGCACCCGGAGTGTGCATATATTTGCTAGTATAATTAATGCACTAGTGATCAATTTACTTCAAATATAAAAATAACTTTTCCAACTGGAGTCTATTCAATTGAACACAGTAATTCCTTTCGCCGTCAGCACAGTCTCTACCAACTGAGCCCGTTACTCTCACTTCCTGACACCCCAAACATAGCAGTCGTCGAATTTCACGTCTGGTACAGACACTTGCTTTTTTGCTGACTGACACTGTATCAGTCAGTGTCTGTTTTTATCATCACTCGGCTACCCTTTATGCAAATTCCGACTCGTCCCATCTGGGTCTCTGGTGTATGACACAAGCGATTTTTTTACCCATTTATATCGGGGGGATCGGACATGCCCATTACAAGAACAAAAAATGCTATATTGTAAAGGGAGGTAACTCTTAAAAATTAAAAACTTAGTTATTTACCTTCATTTGTTTAGAATGTGTCTTTAATTCTTGCTAGTTTTATATCTATGGCCTTGCCCGAGTTATATAAGTGTCCGACTTTATTTGAGTATAGACTTGGTACTGGCAAAATGAGCCTGAAATGCGTTTTTTGACAAAATGACTTTATCCCCCCATAGGGAAAATAATTTACCAAAAATCAGTGAATTATCGGATTTTAATGAAATTTTCAGTGTTTATTTATCAATGAATGATCTTTATAATGCATTATTTATTTTGTTTCAAAACTTTCTCATTTTTTTCAGGTCACTTAATTTTGACCACATAAATAGGGCCTTGTGCCTGACCCGTACAAGTGGGGTACGTGGAAAATATCATGTAAACCCGCCCAACGGGTGGGGTCCAGTGGCTTCGGCCCTGGATCTTTACTTAAAGGGGCAGGGCTGAGTTTATTGCCCAGTGCCTGAGCCCCCGCCCTTGATGGGAAATGCCGACGGGATCGACGCAATTTTTGTTCTTTCCCGCCCATGAGCTTCGGCTTGTGGGTGGGCCCACGTTAAAACGAGGCCTTGAGCCCAGCCCATACAAGTGGGGTATGAGGCAAATACCTGTAGATCTGGCCAACAGGCTGGGGGTCCAGTGGCTTCGGCCCCGGATATTTACAAGTTAATAGCGTCGATCCCAGGCAATACCTGCCCCCTTGATTTAAAGGGACAGGGCTGGGTTTATTGCCCAGTGCCTGAGGCGCCCCCCTTGAGGGGGAATGCCGACGGGATCGACGTAATTTTTTCCACCTACCACCCATGAGCCTCGGCTTGTGGGTGGGCCCACATAAAAATGTCCTTGTGTCACGCCCTCATAAGTGGGATGAGAGGCAAATACTTGTAGATATGGTCAACAGTATTAATAATGTAAAATAATTTTATTAATAGTTGAGGGGGGGCCTTATATTGGGGGCGTACATTTTTTCGAGTTGGTCTTTAAGTTTTCTAATTATAGTATAAATAAAGAAATAAAAGACCGAAGTTATGAATAGAAAAAAAAATTTTGACAGTGGCTTTACTATGAGAAAATAAGTAACGAAAAAAAGGGTTTTGTTTGATCTTGGTACAGGGGTAAATATAAATACCCCCACTGGATTCGTCGTAAAATTCTACCCTAGAAAAGTTTGGTTTGATCTTGGTACAGGACATTTTTTTAAATTCCATCCCCGAATAGACAAACAGACAGACAGTGACCCCACACGTATAGTATAACCTTTTTAGGTTATTTCTTATAAGTCTAATATAAATAAAGGGGAACCACTCTTGACTGATAAATTATTTATTTATTTTCCCATTAAACTAACTAAAAATTTAAGTAAGCAATTTAAAAAATTGTTTTTTAAATTGCTTACTTAAATTTTGGGTGTATATAGCATAAGAATATTGTGACGTAAGCTGTGGCGTAGAGCTATGACGTAGTTTTTGTAACAGATATAAATACTGTCAATCTCCATTATTAATAGATATTTATACATATATTCTACATGTGTTTTCTACACACACACATACACACACACACACACACACACACACGCACGCACACACACACATACGCGCGCACACACATATTGCGTTGTACAGATAACAATGAAGATGAGGACAATAGTCCGAAAAATCCGAATAATACTAATATATACTAGTATATATTTTTTTCTTTTTAGGGAAGGCGGGTGTATATAGCATAAGAATATTGTGACGTAAGCTGTGACGTAGAGCTATGGCGTAGTTTTTGTTACAGACATAAATATAGACAATCTCCATTATTAATAGATATTTATACATATATTCTACATATGTTTTCTATACACACATACGCACACACACACATGCGCGCACACACACATTACGTTGTACAGATAACAATGAAGATGAGGACAATAGTCCGAAAAATCCAAATAATACTGATATATACTAGTATATAATTTTTTGGATGTTTATTTTTTAGAAGCATTGTTGAATAAATTATTATTTATATTTTGCTTGAGGCAATTATAATGCATGTATCGCATAAAATTCGATAATTATAGAAAATAATCTTGATTCACTTGTCAAAATTATTTTCTATAATTATCGAATTTTATGCGATACATGCATTATAATTGCCTTCAAGCAAAATATAAATAATAGTATATATATATTTTTCTTTTTAGGGAAGGAGCATCTGGACAAAGAAGCGGTCAGCTACCAACAAGAGGGATTAGTGCAATTTGTCATTGATTCCGTTTACTCGTTGGCTCACGCAGTGGAGAGTATGATCCGAGAGAAATGTAACGGGAGTACCGTCCTTTGTCCGGCTGGCCGGAATCTGGCCGGCTCCGAACTGCTACGTCACATCCGGAACGTATCCTTCCAAGGTAAGTAAAATAATGTTATTTTTTTCTTTTTGCTAAACTAATAAATATCCTAGCACATATATATATATATATATATATATATATATATATATATATATATATATATATATATATATATATATAGTAGCAAATACATGCACCCTCCGGGTGCAAGTATTTAAGTTTTGATATAATGAAATATATTAAATTATAAAGGTAATGAACTGCATAAGAATGCAGATATGAATATTTGGGACAGAGGGGATATGATTGAAAAATAGAACAACTTTGAAACTAACTCTTCCTTTATTTTCCATCACTCCCGTCTTTCATTGCTAATTTTCCTAATTTAACTATTTAGCTAAATAGAAAGCAAATATTACAGTTATTTCTTATTGTTAATGGATTTCTTTTAAGATTCATCACCGAGATTTTTGCTCATATTCATTAAGATAAAACCAAAACAATTAGAAATCAATAATACTAAGCATATATTTATTAAAATCAATTTTTTTAATATCAATATGCAAATTAGCCTTCCCGTTCACACAGTAATCCACTATTTTGTTGTATATATAAATACAATTGCATATTAATAATACATAGATAAGGTCAACAGTATTAATAATGCAAAAACAATTTTATTAGTAATTGAGGTTTAAATAAAAATGAAATCATGGAGAATGTGATGTAAATAACAAAGGGAATTGTGACTTGTATAGTAATATAATTTCGGTTACAGACAGACAAATCCACAATCTCCAATAATAAATAATATATATATATATATATATATATGTGTGTGTGTGTGTGTTTATCAGTCATCCACAGACACATGTTTCGAAGTTTACTTTTCATCAGTGCGGCTCGACTTTTTAACAGCAACCTCTAGCCGGGATCGAAACCCGACAAATTTTCGTCTGTCAAGTTCCTTACCTTGCGGCTATCAGTGGCCGTCAGTCTAGGATGAACAATTAATTGCTACTTACTTTACGGTGGTATGTTTTTACAATCACCAGAGAACTCAAATCTGTAAACAGACGGTTAACGGCTAATACCAAACTGTTAAGCTTTTTATATATATAGTGTTTTTAAATTGGAGGAAGGAAAATATAGTGCTCGATTACTGTTGTAAGAGATGTATTTACTATCATTATATTCTATACATCAATGGTTGATTTATTACCGTCGGTTTCAAAGCCTGATATGCTTTTCCTCAGATAAACCGTTTTTTTCAATGACATCTAAATGAATATCCGTGTTTTATTTCATCGCGTGTATTCCACGCACACACGAGGAGTACACGCGATGAAATAAAATCAGAATGCGATTAATTAGGAATATTCATTTGGATGTCATTGAACGGGCGATTAACTGAGGAAAAGCATACAAGGCTTTGAAACCGACGGTAATAAATTGACCATCAATGTATAGAATATATATATATATATATATTTGAGGTGAATGTTAGTATTTGTATCCGTTTTAGGAGATACTTATACAGGTTTGGGCTTAGGTGTGAAGCATTAACGTACTTATTATGCTAATATTGTTAGCGTAATATGTTAGTTGAGGAATAATATCTGTTCTGGTTTGTTTTGAGTTTCATAATATATATATATATATATATATATATATATATATATATATATATATTAAACGGGACAGACATCTCGTGTCTGACTAGTTATTTTCACGATCCGTTCGAGTTGCCGGGCCAATTTTTTAATGTTGGGGTGGAATTTTCGGACGTGTAACCATTAAGCACCCCATGTGAGAGCTGTTTTGAAAGGAACACCTTTTGCTTTTCACCGTAAACTCCAGTTGTTTGTTCACAAACAACAGCCGATTTCATTTAGTCACTTTGTCTAAGCTCCCTGAAATAGACTATAATGCTAAATCTCTAAATCTTTTGTTATTTCTTTACTTATATATTTGCTCTGTGACTCTAACATTAAGAACATACATTGAGCTCTCAAACTGCGACAGGTTTTTTTTAAATAAACTCTTGTGTTCGTAAGGAAGATTTCTTCTCCGGACTTTTGAATTATTATATATATATATATATATATATATATAATATTATTATATAATGTGTTGTGTGTGTGTTGTGTGTCTCTCTCTCTGTCTCTCTGAGAGAGATAAATATATATAATATATATATATATATATTATATAGATAAAAGGAAATTAATTTGATATATTGAAAAAACAAATGATGTTTACAAATGCTTGGATCATCAGGAGAGAATGTGCACCGTTTCGGGGCCTTCTCTCGACGGTTTAAAAAGCACATCCCCCTCACTGATGTGAGTCCCTCGAAATATCTATTCCAACTTTGACTAACAGAGTTCTGTTTGCGCATTCTTCTTCTAACGGTCATTTCATTTAAACGGTGCACATTCTCTCTTGATGATCCCATGCATTTGTAAACATCATTTGTTTTTTCAATATATCAAACAATCACAGATGCGGACTATGCTGATGACCTTGCACTTCTTGCAGATACACCGGCAAAGGCTGAATCACTGCTACATAACTTGGAGCAAAAATATAGGCCTGTATGTGAACTCCGGTAAAACAGAGTTCATGAATTTCAAAAATAAAGGAGACATCTCCACACTCGACGGCAAGCCTCTTAAGCCAGTAGAACAATTCACATACCTAGGTGGTAATATCTCCTCCACAGAGAGCGATGTTAATACACGAATAGCAAAGGCATGGGCGGCCACAAATAGATTATCAGTCATATGGAGGTCCGATCTCCCTGGCAAGCTGAAGCGACAGTTCTTCCAGGCTGTGGTTGTGTCGGTGCTGCTGTATGGCTGCACCACCTGGACCATTGAGAATAAGCTAGATGGGAGCTGCACAAGAATGCTGCGTGCAGTCTTGAATAAGTCGTGGAAACAGCACCCCACACGGAAACAGCTGTACGGTCACCTGCCCCCCATCTCACAAACTATCCGAGTGAGACGGACAAGACATGCAGGACACTGCTGGAGAAGCAGGGATGAACTCATAAGCGACGTTCTCCTGTGGAAGCCAACACATGGACATGCAAGTGTGGGGCGCCCAGCAAGGACATATATTGACCAGTTATGTGAAGATGCTGGCTGCTCCGCAGAGGAGCTCCCAGGTGCAATGAATGATAGGGAGGGTTGGCGAAAGATTGTCATGGATGCCCGTGCTACATGCGCGACATGATGATCATTATGATATATATATATATATATATATATATATATATATATATATGCGTGTGTGTGTGTGTGTGTGTGTGTGTGTGTGTGTTTCTTTTAAATATGTGCTGATTGTGTGATCTGATGATGACAAAACATCTAAAACAAAATAAAACTACTAAAAAATGTAAATAGGAACGTACAGGGAACGCGTTTCTCTAACCTCTTGGCCGAAATAACCCCAGACAATTTGACATGCCGTTCAAATCATAAATTATGAATGTAAACGCTTCTTTGGGGTTTTTTTTTTCAGGAATTACTGGGCAAACCGTGGAATTTAACGAAAAGGGTGACGGCCCTGGCCGCTATGACATATACCAGTTTAAAAAAATTAACGATGACGACTCCTACAAATATGTTCAAATCGGAGAATGGACAGGCAGGTAAGGAACGTATTAGTTTTTATTTTTTATTTTATGTTGTTGATTTATATTTTTTTTTTTCATCATTGTTGTTTTTTTGGATTGGGGGTTGTTTTATAGTGTTTTTTTTTGGTTTTGTTTTTTGTTTTTTTGTTTGTTTTGTTTTACGGCATATCAACCTCTGTGGGTCATTTAATGCCGATAAAGTTTTGAAATAAATCAATTCTTAATGGATAATACAAGTTTTTTATAAATACATTTTTCTATTTAACCCATAGATGGGACCCTAACATGTACTACCACTCCGGGTCAGAGTGGACCAGGTAGCAATGGTGATGAAAGGGGTGCTCCACATTCCCCAAACCTCCAAACTGGAATCTCACCATAGATAGAGTTTAACATCATTCCCAGGACATGTAGACCCGCAGCCACCGCCTTCTAGCACCCATATGATAAAAAGGGGTTGGGGGGCAATAGGGTTGGGAAAATCATATAGGTGCTAGGGCTTGACGTGACCAGCCAATTGATCGGAGGGGGCCTCTCCGACCGCCCGTCTAGCCCAAGATAGGGCCAAAGTGGAGTATTGCATGTCATGAACTGCTCATCCACCTGGGCTCTATCCTTAAGCATCACGGGTCGCCACCAACGGCCAACAAGTGGCCCCATTGGGGGAGTCATACCCCTCTGCAGAAGTGCAGTCGGTGCATTCTAACGCCCCAGCCGACAGGGCGGGTTTTATAGTGTAGCAAGATGGGGAAATTATCCTGACTTTTGCGAGCTAGAACGACTATATTAGAAAAGGAGGAAGAAGGAAATAAGTGAGAGATGATAAAGGTTTAAAAAAATAGTGATGAGCAAAACAGGATGAACGATGGTTTGGCCATAGCGTGACCTCGAAACGGAGAATTGAGTGTCAACCGGAAGTTTCGGGTGTTGACCGGAAGTCACATGGTGACGTGGAACGACGAAGAAAAGGACGAGTCTTTTTGCTTTCGGACGCCTAGGGGAACGGACGGGCCTTTGGTGCCTAGTATGGGGATCACAATAATCAAGTAGTGTTCTCTCTCTCTTTCTCTCTGCCTTTCCTTCTCTCCGATACAGCACACGAGACGAGCACGATAATAAAGGCCAGCAGTTGTGACTACATATTTCTCGCGTTGTAATTTTTTATCAACAAGATGACCACCACGTGCAGAAGACATTTTTAGTGCGGTGAATATATCAGCTTTGGGTACTGTGAACGTATACGACAACGTTACATATATAAGTTTGGGTACTGTGGCCAAATATACGACAACGTAACAGATATCGTTTTAGTGCTCGAAAAAAAAAGCACAACGTTACAATAGGGCTTTTTGTTTTGTTTATTTGGGGGGGTTGCGGAATGAAAACAGGATACCCCCGTGGATGGAATAAAGTGTTGGGTTCAAAGTTCCGTGGTGGCTCCCGATTACGACAAGAAGGTTCCCGAGTTCGAAAAGTAGGTTCCCGATTTCGAGAAGGCTGCCGAGACCGAAAAGAAGTTTTTTCGAGTTCGAGACAAGGGTCCTGAGTCCGACTAAACATACCTGAAGAAGGCCGGAGGGCACATCGACCGAAATATTGTACAGATAACAATAAATATGAGACAATAGTCCGAATAATCTAAATGAAACAAATTATTAAGCCTCATGTCAAAAATTTTGAAAAAAATGTTTTTTGGTCTGTTTTGCTTTTTTGTTTTTTTTTGGTGGTTTTTTTTTTGGGGGGGGGGTTCTTGTAGAGATTTATTGTTTCTATATTCAAATTGAAATCTCAGACTTTAAAATTTATTCTGGATAATACATTTTTTGCTCCAATAAAATAAAAATAAAAACTCTATTGAGTATCACGTGATTTTCTTTGTTTACCTGATATTAATTTTTTCTATTTCTAATTTTGTATTATTTTCTGAGATTGTCTGGGAAGCATTTTAGAGATTCAATAAAAACTCGTTCAAATGGAACAAAATCCATTTTGATAATGAATATAATTTTAATAATGAATATAATAACCTTTAATAACAATGGAAAATGTGGTCACTATATCATTTATACCATATAACTGTGAGCAGATTATTTGTATTAATAGGTACTTGAATTTATAATTGTTTGCCAAGGATTATTATTATTAGTTACTTGAAATTATTTAATTACGTTATAATATTATCGTGCGCTAAAAAGTTTAAGAAGAGATTGTAAATAAAAAAAAGTAAGTATTATCTGCGTTATTCGGACTATTGTCCCCATCTTCATTGTTATTTGTACAACGTTTCGGCCGATATGCCCTCCGGACTTCTTCAGGTATTTCTTGTTGGACTCGGGAACCTTCTTTTCAGACTCGGGAACCTTCTTTCCTAAGTTCCAAAATTCACACTCAATTGTCAATTGGAAACATGGCCTAGTGGATAAGGTAGTTAGGTTAAGACAGTTCTAAGTGACAGTTATTTCTGGAACCCGAGTTCAATCCTGAGTGAAGGCAGTTAGAAAAATAATTAACACAACTCCTACCCCAGCTATGGTTAGCGGAATGAGAACAGGATACCCCCGTGGAATAAATAAAGGGTTAGATTCAAAGTTCCGTGATGGCTCCCGAATACGACAAGAAAGTTCCCGAGTTCGAAAAGAAGATTCCCGAGTCCGGGAAGGTTCCCGAGTCCAACAAGAAATACCTGAAGAAGGCCGGAGAGCATATCGGCCGAAACATTGTACAAATAACAGTGGAGATGGGGACAATAGTCAGAATAACACAGATAATACTAATCTTCAAGCCTCATCTCAAACATTCAGAGAAAAAAAAGTAAAGTCGTCGGGGTGGCCTAAAGTCGGTATCAACCAGACAGCGAGGGAGTCTATCCTCTTTTCACTAGCGCTCGACCAAGGGGCATCTGAGGTGGAGCGCCACTCCTACCATCAGCTCCTCGCTTTACCGCACAGGTCCCTATGCTACTCACAATGATTGCGATTCCCTAACCTCTCGGCTTAAAATAACTCTAGACGTGTTGATATGCCGTTAAAATCTATCAATCAATCAATCGGATAACTATCATATTTTATTTTCAGATTTTTAACTGACAATCTCAAGTTTTTATCCTAGCATATGTACTCTAAAATTATGTGCTCTAAAATCCGTAACTCAAAGTTTCACGTAAATCACACGATCCTCAGATGGATATGGGAAAAAAATGAACTTTTTTATGTTTTTGTGTGCAAACGAATGATTATTATCTAATGGGTATACTTATTTTAAACCATATTTTTATTATTATTCACTCCTTTTGAGTTTTTTACATCAGCGTTAGCTGATGATCTTTCACTGGAGTCTGAGTGACAGCAAGTCTCCCCAGGTCTCCAGGACTCTTCTGAGTATTCCAGACTTGCCAAACCTTTTCCAATCGATTTGGGACCATTCCAAGTGCACCAACTACAATTGGTATACTTTCACTTTCATATTCCATAACTTTTTCAGTTCTCTGGCAAGGTCTCGGTATTTATTATTATTATTATTATTATTATTATTATTATTATTATTATTATTGTTGTTGTTGTTGTTGTTGTTGTTGTTGTTTTTCTCCTTTTGATTTTTCACATCAGCATTAGATGATGGTCTTTCACTAGAGTCTGAGTGACAGCAAGTCTCCCCAGGTCTCCAGGACTCTTCTGAGTATTCTGGCAGATTGCAGCAGTGCAGTGTTCTGAATGGTATCAATCTTTCCTCTGATTTCCAGACTTGCCAAACCTTTTCAAATCGTTTTGGGACCGTTCCAAGTGCACCAACTACAATTGGTATCACTTTCACTTTCATATTCCATAACTTTTTCAGTTCTCTGGCAAGGTCTCGGTATTTATTATCATTATTATTATTATTATTGTTGTTGTTGTTGTTGTTGTTGTTTGCTCCTTTTGATTTTGCAGATCAGCATTAGATGATGGTCTTTCACTGGAGTCTTAATGACAGCAAGTCTCCTCAGGTATCCAGGACTCTTCTGGGTATTCTGGCAGATTGCAGCAGTGCAGTATTTTGGATGGCCTCGATTCTCCCTCTGATTTCCAGATTATTATTATTATTATTATATTATTTACTCCTTTTGAGTTTTCACATCAGTGTTAGCTGATGGTCTTTCACTGGAGTCTTAATGACAGCAAGTCTCCTAAGGTCTCCAGGACTCTTCTGGGTATTCTGGCAGATTGCAGCAGTGCAGTGTCCTGAATGGTTTCAATCCTCCCTCTGATTTCCAAACATTCCAGACCGTTTTCCAATCCTTTTGGGACTGTTCCAAGTGCACCAACTACAATTGGTATCACCTTCACTTTCATATTCCATAACTTTTTTTAGTTCTCTGGCAAGGTCCAGATTGTTATTATTATCACCAACTACAATTGGTATCTCTTTGACTTTCATATTCCATAACTTTTTCAGTTCTCTGGTAAGGTCTCGGTATTTATTATTATTATTATTATTATTATTATTATTATTATTATTATTATTATATAGGAATACATGAAACCATATAGATATCGGCAAATTATTTTTTATTTATAATTACTTGACGTTATAATTGCTTACTTTCTTCTCGAGTCCTCGAATTGTTGCATCTATGAAATCGCCAATGATGTCGAGTTTTATTATTATTATTATTATTATTATTATTATTATTATTATTATTATTATTATTATTTACTCCTTTTGAGTTTTCACATCAGCGTTAGCTGATGGTATTTCACTGGAGTCTGAGTGACAACAAGTCTCCTCATATCTCCAGGCCTCTTCTGAGTATTTTGGCAGATTGCAGCAGTGCAGTAGTCTGGATGGTCTCAATTCCTCCTCTGATTTCTAGATACTCAAGTCTTTTTTCCAAGTTTATTGGGACCATTCTAAGTGCACCAACTACAATTGGCATCACTTTAACTTTCATATTCCATAGTTTTTTCAGTTTTCTGGCAGGTCCAGGTATTTGTCCATCTCTTCGTTTTCCTTCAACTTCACCCTGTGATCTGCTGGAACTGCAAAATCCACCAGTTGACAAGTTCTTTCTTTTTTATTAATCAATACTAGGTCTGGTCTTCTTGCTGGGATAAGGTGATCCGTTTTTATGTCATTGTCCCCAATCCATTCAAGCTTTTCACACCTGCTTTAGCCGGTTGTTCGCTGGATGCTGAGTGACAGCAAGTCTCCTAAGTCTCTCGGACTCTTCTGAGTATTCTAGCCGATTTTAACAATGTCGTCGGTTTGATGGTCTTGATTTTTCCTCTAATCTCCTATCGGTGGGGCGTTAGAATGCACCGACTGCACCTCTGCAGAGGGGTAAGACTCACCCAATGGTGCATCCTGTTGGTCGTGGGTGGCGACCCGTGATGCTTAAGGATAGAGCCCAGGTGGATGAGCAGTACATGACATGCAATACTCCACTTTGCCCCTATCTTGGGCTAGACGGGCGGTCGGAGAGGCCCCCTCCGATCAATCGGCTGGTCACGTCAAGCCCTAGCACCTATATGATTTTCCAACCCTATTGCCCTTATGGCAAGCCCTAACCCCTTTTTATCATATGGGTGCTAGAAGGCGGTGGCTGCGGGTCTACATGTCCTGGGAATGACGTTAAACTCTATCTGATGGTGAGGTTCCAGTTTTGGAGGTTTGGGGAATGTGGAGCACCCCTTCATCACCATTGCTCCCTGGTCCACTCTGACCCGGAGTGGTAGTACCTGTTAGGGTCCCATCTATGGGTTAAATAGGAAAATGTATCTATAAAAAAATTGTATTATCCATTAAGAATTGATTTATTTCAAAACTTTGTTGGCATTAAATGACCCACTGAGGTTGATATGTCGTAAAACAAAACTAAACCAAACCCACCCCTTTCTTTTTCGGCCAACGCGCACTACATTATCTTCCATTTGAATTCAAGGAGTATAAGATAAAACTTATAAATATTCTACACTAGAAAAGTTTGGTTTGTAATATTATTAATATTATTACAATATATTATTCCTAATATAATATCATATTATTACTATATATTATTACTAATATAATATTATATTATTACTATATATTATTACAAATGTAATATTATATTATTACTATATATTATTACAAATATAATATTATATTATTAATATATATTATTACTATATATTATATTATTATATTATTATACTATTACTAATATATTATATTATTACTATATATTATTACTAATATAATATTATATTATTACTATATATTATTACTAATACAATATTATATTATTACTATATATTATTACTAATATAATATTACTATATATTATTCATTATCTTCCATTTGAATTTAAGGAGTATAAGATAAAACTTATAAATATTTATTTAGTGATCAATCGTCAGTTCTCTCTCAGACTCTTCTGAGTATTCTAGCCGATTTTAACAATGCTGTTGTCTGGATGGTCTCATTGTTGTATACCCTTTTCATTACTT
>CM042154.1:20402898-20407898 GCA_023376005.1 Doryteuthis pealeii
CCTTAACTTCTGAGTAACCTACATTAGGAGTTTTCCGATCAATTTTTTTACTCTTTTGTTGAGAGCTAAATTTTGCGGTACCAAAAACCTTCAGACTCGCTTATGTTTAAGTTCCCAAAGACATTTAAATTTCTTAAATGTATTGCGTCAAAAAAAATAGTAATATTTATAAAAAAATAAACATCAAAACATATTACAGCACATAAATCATTACTCGTTTTATTATGTTTTTTAGACAATATACAGAGATACTGATAGGTACGAGTCCTACGTCCCTGACGCATAAAAATTTAAAAGGACGCAGTAAAATCATATCGATGCGTCCCAGTATTTGTCTCCCCTCACAATTTTAAGCTAACTGTAAATACATTTCAATAGTTTCTTAGAAACGAATTACACTGGATAGGTTACAAGGTAATGGCTATATATATTTACCAACCCCTCCGCACGAGCAGGATGCGACACAAGGTCAATTTCTTAAGCAGAGTTCAACAGGTTTGAATTTAGAGTTTTCCTTCTCCTAGACCGGTTGCCTAACCAAGGTTAAAGAGCCCAGTCTGCCCTACTATTTATCCATAGCTGGAGGGAGAGTAGGATTTATACCTTTCCCAAGGGTATTAGCGCTAAGTGAAATAATTGCCACGTCCAAATTTGAACTCGGGTCGACGAGTCCATTTCCCATGACTTTAACCATTACACCACGCACTTCCTACTTTACACCACTCACTTCCTACTTTCGGCTATAGGTGTTTAGACGGCTATAGGTTTTTCCACAGTTCATGAATAAAAACCTTACAATTCATAAAGAAACTTTAGCTGGGACCCATCAAATTTCCCGAGGACTCATTCAAAGCAAATATGTGCGTCCCAGGACGCACGAAATCAAAAAGCTATCAGCATCACTGAATTGTGTGCTATTTTTCTTACTTAAAAAAAAAAGTATTCTTGTGGGGTGGGTTGGAACGGATTGATGGCATTTCAATTTATTTCGATGGAAAATTGATTTTATATACGAGTAATCCTAGTTACGAGCGGAACGAATTAAACTCGTAAGTCAAGGTACCACACTACTTATTATATACTAGTACAAAATAAAAACACCCTCCGGGCGATGTAAAAATAGATTTTTGAAGCATATTGCCTGAGGGGTGGGAGTAAAAAATCCAATGTCAGCGAGTTTGTACCCCAAGTAAAATCGTCAAATTCATTAAAGAATTAAAAAATAAAACAATTTGAAAAGTAAACTTTAAATATGTATTAAAATAAAACAAACTATATATAGATATATAATACCAGTCATGTATTTATTAAAACTTGTTTTAAAAAAACAATGAGGACTGTCTAATGTTGCATATTCAAATTTTGAGTATATTTATTGAATAAATACAACAAAATTTGAACATGCCAAAAATCGTTGAATAAATTTTATTCGATGTTATGACGATTTTTTGAAATGTGACGTAAGCAGTGACGTAATTTTTGTTACAGACAAAAACCGGAAGCGAATCTCCATTATCATTATATCTATTTAAGATATAATGATAATAAAGTGATTTTCTATTTCCTTTCCAGCGGTTTATTCTATGTAATTATAATTAATTAAAAGTTATATTTTGGTAGGGGAGAGAAGGCTTTCGGTCAACCCTTTATTTATTTATTTATTGTCTTTTATCCCACACAATATATCTTCCCCCTTTTTTTTACCCTCTCATTAAAAATCAGTACGAAGTGCTAAAAAAGTTGAGGGAAATTTCACATTATCACGTTACTAGGGTGAGGGCTTAGATAATCAAGGTTAGAAAAAAGAATCATTTTTAGTAAAAAAAAAAAAAATATGGGTGAAGAAAAAGGAGTGAAATATTTTGAAAAATATTCTTAAAGAAAGAATTTATTAGGAATGCAGTTTGTTTAAATTTTTTATTGAAATTCTGTCAGAGAATTGCTGGGGTTGAATATTTTCGGGAGAATTATAAACAGTCTGGCCTGTGGAAATAAACATTTGTTGACAAAAAATTGACAAAAAGTTGCTTTCAATCGACACAGATTGCCACGGACTTATTTGAAGGGAAGGTTTTTCACCCAAGAAGAAACCCAAGAAGAAACTAGCCCTTTACGTCACACAGCTTTCGTGAGCATTACGCATCACAGAGGGTTATATTTTCCTGATCTTCCAGCAGGCCAAATTAACACGATATATTTTTTAACGTGGTGGTGGTAGGTAGGGGGGGGGGGGCAAACAAACCAAAGCTAATGCTATGGCCAATACAAGAAAAAGTGGTCCCGTCGGAATTCCTTTTTTGGGTCGTCTCAAGCACCGGACAATCAACCCGACCCTGCCCCCCCCCTTTAACCAGTCTTACAAAGGGTACTTGTAAAAAAAAGCACTAGCAAAAGTGGTTATTACATTCAGATTTTGTGAAATGTTAAAATTTCCCTAAACTTTGATTACCTCGTAAATACAGACAGACAGACAGACACACACAACACACATATACACTCTCTCACACACACACTCACAACATATATATATGTATATATATATATATATATGTATATATATATATATATATATATATATATATATATATGTATTATATATATATTATATATTATTATTTATATTTTGCTTGAAGGCAATTACAATGCGTATATCGTTGAAACAGACTGTACGATGTTCTAGCATCGCATAATCGTTTGCCAATTGACTTGTCATGGTTATTTTCTATAATTATCGAATTTTATACGATATACGCATTGTAATTGCCTTCAAGCAAAAATATGAATAATAACACATACTTTATTCAACAATGCTTCTAAAAACAATATATATGAGTGTATGTGTGTGCTTGTGTGTATCATATATTTCTTTTCTGCTAAAAATGTTTTGTTTGTTTGTTTATTCATATCAATATATATTTCATTATCATAGTTACTAGTATCAATTATAATGTATTCTATATATTATTATGAATATGTTATCTCTGATGTATTATACTAAATTGATTGATAATGAATATAATAGATAATTAATCATATCAATTACGATAGTCATTAACTAATTATACTCCCTGGTTTTTATCTATTTAATTGTCCTTAACAACTGTTTCATTGTTCATGAAAATTACTATTCAATCTCAAATTGTTATAGAATAGCTGTTATATATATATATATATATATATATATATTATATATATATATATATATATAAGTAATCCACAGACACGTGTTTCGAGGTATCACTTCTCATCAGTGTGGTTATACCGTTAACAGCTCCTCTGGCCGGGTTCGAGACCCGAATGAACTTTCGTTCGCCAAACCTCTTACGTGTACAGCCACAAGCAGCTGTCAAATATAGGAGACTATTTAATCGCTACATTTCTAAGCGGAAATGAAATTCACTAGCGGCCTCAAACTTTGTTTATGTAAACAGAGCGAGGTTTAGCTGTACGCCGAATACGGCGAATTTTGCAATTAAATCCCTTCTAATTAAAGTGCTCAACCAAATTTGGGAGCATATATATAAAGTAAAGTAAAGTCAACGGGGCGGCCTAAAGTCGGTATCAGCCAGTCAGCGAAGGAGTCTATCTCCTTTTCAATAGCGCTAGACCAAGGAGATTGTTTTTAGCATCTGAGGTGGAGCGCCACACCTACCATCAGCTCCTTACTTTACCGCACAGATCCCTGTGCTACTCATACGCTGAGTTGGCGAGGACCGGTATCGAACTAGGAACCTTGTGGTATCTAGCCGAACGCTCTACCGACTGAGCTAACCCGGCCCATCATGTTGTGCTGTTAGCACGGATATCCATGACAATCTCTCTCCACCCGTCCCTATCACTCATCATTCTCGGGAGGTCCTCTATGCAGCATCCTGTATCCGCACAGAGCTGGCCAATGTACGTCTTCGCTGGTCGGCCCACACTGGCGTGCCCATATGCTGGCTTCCACAGGAGGAGTCGCTTATGAGTTCGTCCTTGCTTCTCCAGCATGGCCCGCGTATATATATATATATATATATATATATATATATATATATTGAAAAGAGAGAATGACTCAGCAGGTAACTAAGAAGAAAAGAACTGAATGAATCACAATAACAGCAAATTTTGAAAAGTGCTCATACGTACGTAGAGCCGGTTTAGAGGACCGAATCAGCAACTGAAATTAACTACCAAGGTTTCACTCGTTCGGTTTATACTCTTTTACGTTTAGATTCTCTCTTACATATGCTAGATTAAGCATATCATGTTACACCTAGCGCACTGACAGAGATGTTGAAATGTGGCAACTTCTCTATCTTTTTTCTGCTGTTTAGTTTTCTTATAACTTGGGTACTATAGGCTTACAATGCTACAAAAGTGATATATACTTATATATATATATTTACCAACCCCTCCACACGAGCTGGGTGTGACACAAGGTCAATTTATTACGCCAATTGATTTAATTAATTTAACAGGTTTGAATTCAGAGTTTTACTTTCCCTCGACCGGTTGCCTTAACCAAGGTTAAAGAGCCCAGTCTGTCCTACTATTTATCCATAGCTGAAGGGAGAGTAGGATTCATACCTTTCCTTAGGGTATTAGCGCTAAGTGAAATGCAATAACCACGTCCAGGATTTGAACTCGGGTGACGAGTCCATTTCCCAGGATTTTAACCATTGCACCACGCGTTTCCATTATATATATTTTTACACGCTGATTTATGACTAATTTTTATTATCTTTGTCTTTTCTTTTCATAATCTTTATTTACATTCATTTAGTAGATAAAAGATAAGATTTTGATAAGATTTCTCTCGTAAATTATTTGGTATATAAAATGAGAGATAAAAAGGTTTTATTTTGGCTTAAAGTGTCCAAATAAATTGTAAATAATAAATTTAAAGATAGAGAGGTGACCCTTTAAGGGAGAGAAATTGAATCAGGGTTAAATATCAAGTAGTCATTTTATTATTAAAGTTTATAGAATTTGTGAAGATTTTAAAGAGAAATAAAACG
>CM042154.1:20410398-20415398 GCA_023376005.1 Doryteuthis pealeii
TTTTAAAAAAACAATAAGGACTGTCTAATGTTGCATGCTCAAATTTTGACGATTTCGGGTATAGTGACGTAAGCAGTGACGTAGTTTTTGTTACAGACAAAACCGGAAGCGAATCTCTATTATTAATAGATATATACATACATATCTTATTGATATATAATAGTAATATATATATATATATATATATATATATATATATATATATATATATATATATATGGTTTTTGATTGATTTACTTAAAGCATTGTCGATATTCGATTATTTAATCTTTAAAAAAATCATATCCATTTATGTTTGGTCATATTCGACTGTCAATCGATTGCGAGAGTAACCATCTACAATATTGTTAGAAAAGACGAACAAAACACAATGAATATTATGGTCCATTGTGAGAAGGAAAACGTTTTAATCTACAATTGATGTGTTTTAAAAATGTGATAAAAACGTAGGGGAAAACAGTAGACTCTGGAGTTGGGCTTTGCGTGAAAGGTAGAAAAGTTAGATGTAGTCTATATCACAAACACCAGTCCAACTAAAATCAACAATGTGATAGAAAAACTGATAGAAAAGCGACTAGGAGAAAGACTACAATGTTCTTTGAACGTGTCTATTTTCTAAACAGACACAATAATAAAATGGCTGATTGATTTCGCAACGAAGAATCACTACATATATATAGTCTATATTGTTGTGAGGTTTTAAAGGGTTAAATAAGAACAAAACGACGGGTAACAAATGTATAAAAATGTATTAATAGAAAGTAGACAAATACAATAGAGATAAGTGGAAACTACGTCTGACAATAGAGTTTGGCTTGCTCGCATTGGCTGACTGCTAAGCCACAATTATCCCTGTTACTTATAGTAACCTGTCGGCGCATTCCATTAGTCTTATAGGGTGTATCACCTATAACATATATATATATATATATATATATATATATATATATTATATATATATGAAGAAGAATAATAAAGAAAAGAAAGTACAGAATGGATAATAAAAGATGAATTTAATCAATATCACTTACACATGTGTTTCGGTCAGTTTAATATATGTGTACACGATTCAAACTATTATTATTATTAAATAAACAAATGAAATGAAATAATAATAATAATAATAATAGAAAAATGTAAAAATATTCCGTACACAGAGAAAATTCGACCTTCATCAGAGTGAAATTTTATTTTTGTGTAAGTGATATTGATTAAATTCATCTTTTATTATCCATTCTGTATTTTCTTTTCTTTATTCATTCTTCCTCATTCGTATTCAATTCCAATTCCATTTTTACACACACACACACACACACATATATATATATATATATATATATATATATATATATATATATATATATTTTAAATATATATTTAAATGCCAATGTAATTTGGTATACATTGGGCGTACATCCCAAAGACTTGAAATTAGAATGAAGCAGCACGTCCCCCGAGTACTCCGCAATGCCGTCGCTAATAATACATCCGGGTTATCCCAAGCATTCGACTCAGCGATCGCTGAGCACCTTTCTATAAATGCTTGTTTGTCCGATTATACAGATGAGTGCTTCTCTATTCTGCACAGAGCTAGGTCTAAGCAACATCTAGCAGTCCTTGAGGCTGTTAGTATTTCTTTCTTAGACCTACTCTGTGCAGACAAACACCGAGACACTCCATTTATCTGTTGGGAGGCATAACATAACATAACCCAGGTTTAACCTAGGGCACATATACATACCCTTCTTTCCCCAATTTTTTTGTCCCCCCCTACTCTCTGGTTTACCCCATTTGTTCTTAACAAATTCATTTCTGACTTTTAATTGTCAACCGGTGTAAATACTTGAAAAAGTACCGGTCGAAAAGGCCTTCGTATCCCTTTTATTTTATTATTTTAATTCATAATAAAATATTACCTCCCCATTTTACATATGATTCCTCTACTTTTAGTAGTTTACAAATTTGCATGTACCAAACATCTATTATATATATATATATATATATATATATATATGATACTTGTATGAGTTATACATTTAACTAACGTGAATGTAAAAAAATTTAGAAAGATTTTAATGTTCTTACTATTAAAGTCCGTAGTGAATGAAACACGATGAGAAAAAAATACGTAAATATTGATATTTGTGATATTTCCGGGATGAATTCAGTCCTTCTTCAGGTGAAGAAAATCAAATCAAAATGAATCGGTCGTTTTAAACAGGAAAGTAAATCCGTTAAGAAAATGTGTCTTTCTTACTGCTTGGTGATATCGGGGTTGTCAACTGTATAAAAGTAGGCATTACATTTTCCTTTATTATCATGATAGTTCTGCTGTTCTATAAATATTGTCTAAAAGAATTATGAGTAGTTTTATAACTAAACTGATTTCGTGTTTGTGGGGTGTAATTTGTAAAATCTCATAAGTTTTATTTTATTTTGGATTATAGTGAATTTATTGAATTACTTATCTAGGATTATTTATTTGAATAGTACTGGTATCACTTTAATGAGCCGATATAAGAAATATCTATCTATCTATCTATCTATATATCTATCTATCTATCTATCTATCTATATATATATATATATATATATATATATAATATATATATATAAGAGAGTTTTATAATTTGCTTGAAGCATATATATTGGTTAGGAGGTTGATTTAGAAGGTTATCACAATGCAGGAGTAAAGAAAAATAATATCTCGAAAATTCAAGAATTAAATACAGGTTAACACACAAAACCATTATCGTATTATTTTTTATTTACACCTGCATTGTGATAGCCTTCTAAATAAACCTCCTAACCATATATATATATATATATATATATATAAATTTAATATTTAAAATTTAATTTGAAATTGACAGCGTCCTTAGTTTCAACCGTAAACGGTTTTGTTTACCAACACATGAGCGGCATGAAATAAGGGTTCTAAAGATGGCAGAAACATTAGATAAATGCTCCCTAAAACCTCTGTATAAACAGTTGTATTTAATATATATATATATATATATATATATATATATATATATATATATATATATATATATATATATGCGAGAGCCACTTCTTAATAAACTAGTAAAGTGTATTCAGATTTTTGTCTTAATTTCTGTTCAAGTGAGGGTTACAAAAAAGTTAAGGGGTTTGCGACAAATCTAGAAATGGATGAAACAGAAAAAAGACTGTTATTCAATAATTTCTTTCATTTGCGTTAGTTAAATATATAGGCTTTACGGTTGCCATCTATCTATCTATCTATCTATCTATCTATATATATATATATATATATATATATATATATATATATAATATTATATATTAAATTTTTACTTGAAGGCACTTACAACGCATGTATCGCATAAAATTCGATACTTTTTCTTATAGAAAATGAACTTGACAAGTGTAATCCCAGCAAAGGATCGCTCGGTATATATATATATATATATATATATATATATATATATATATATATATATATATATAAAATGGAAATACATACGAAAGTTTAAGGTAAAGATAAAGAAAAACAATCGTATAGAATGTGTTAACAAGCGCCTATTTCGACTTTATGGTGTTTATAAAGTGCGGACTAAAATGGATTATTTAACAATAAAATTGAAGACAATAGCAGATGGCATCGTATAAACATTCGTCTTATCCAGAACACACTTATTTATTAAAAAAAATGTTTAAACTTCTACTTTTATTTTTATTTTATTTTCTAAAATAAATTTATTTGCATTTTATAAACATCGTAAAGTCGAAACAGGCGCTTGTTAGCGCATTCTATACTATTGTTCTTTATTTACCTTTACACACACACACACACACACACACACACACACATATATATAATATATATATATATATATATATATATATATATAATAAGATTTTTTTTTGAAGGCAAAATAATGCAATTTAAGTGGAAAAACATATTTATCTAATTCTTTCGTATTCCTTATTTTTTTTTTTTTTCATTTGTCCGAAAATATTAAGAAAAAAAAATAATATTATTATTTTTTTTTTTTAAATAATATTATTTATATATTTTTTTAACGCGAAATAATTAAATAAATATGTTTTTCCAACATAAATTTGCATTATTTTGCCTTCAAAAAAATATCTTATTACATTTTATGATTAATGCTTCAAACACACTATAACAATTTTTTTGTTTTATATATATATATATATATATATATATATATATATATATATATAATATATATTCATATGATATATATGGAAATATATGGTATTTCCATATATATATTATATGGTATTTCTAAGCAATGTATAATAATTTTATCTGTCGCCAAGAAATAACAAGAATTATCGAGAAGAGATATTGTTCCTCTGTTTGTTTCTATAATGGCTAAAATGTATGAACCTTGATGTCCAGGAGAGATAACTGGAATGATTTCACTCACAAGTCTAACGATACTCAAAGAGAAATTCTACTTACTATAATGTACAAGCCAAAATGATGTCAGAAATAACAAAGGTAATACAAGATTATTTTTTGTTATTGCATGGCATTCAAAAAGTATGTTCAATAAGAACACGGTTAAAATAATGCAGATATCCTTACCGGTTTCTCTAATGAGAAACAGTTGACCTCTTCATTTCGCCTTAGCGAGAAACAATAGGTAAAACATGATAAACACAGGGTGACTTCCCTTTTGCCTTTTTTAACAATATATATATATATATATATATATATATATATATATATATATGCGAGGGTCGGTAAAAAAGATTTTTGTCTTAATGTCTGTTTAAGTTAGGGCTACAAAAAGTTAAGGGGTGTACGACAAATCTAAAAATGGATGAAACAGTAGCCCGAGCAATCATACCGTATCTAGATGAGGCTTTGAATTTTTTAAATGACCCTCTAAAATTTCTTTTGCGATTACAGTGCTCAATCACTTCTCAATGACCGCTGTTTCATATATTAAGATCCAATTACTTACGATCTTACTTTCAAC
>CM042154.1:20420398-20438811 GCA_023376005.1 Doryteuthis pealeii
TAATTTTTTTACTGGCTTAGGCACTCTGGTTGGCTCAGATTTGCACATAGAAAAAAAAAAGAAACATGTGCACGTGTTTTGTGCATTATAGCACAATGATTAGCGAGTTGGGCTAGAGGTTTGTTTACCGATGGAAACGACGTTCAGAAATTGACTACTACGTTAGGACACATCGGTAGCCAACCGACACCAACTAAAACGAACAAGCAAACAAAATGAAACGCCTTCTCTCCCTGCAGTAATTCATGTGCTTGTAAAATCCCCCAAACCCTACAATAGTTTGTATATTGTATCCCCCCCACCCCGTGATAATAATAATTCACAAAATTGTTTTTTAAAAAAACTGTTTATAAAAATAAAGTAATCTGAATTTCATTTGAAACTATAGAAAGTGTGTCTGGATTTCAAATAAGAAATGAACGAATACAATTATTTTATGACTAGTATCATCATTCTTGTTGTTTTGATCACTATATTTCGGTTGGTACACTCTCCGGCTTTTTTTTTTTAGTTGTGCGTTACATTCGATTAACATTCAGGAGCATTGAACATATTCACTTTTTTTTTAAAATTATTTATTTATTGATTTTATATCACATGATATCACTGGTAGGATTCATTTATTAAATGCGTCAAATTTTCCATTTACTCTAAGGCGTACCCAACGTTGTGATACAGCCAATTTGAAAAAAAAGAAAATGAAGCAATAATGGCTATTGTACTTGAGCCCCGACAGCATTTGAACAAATTGTGCGTTTCGGCTTTACCCTTACTCCACAACTCTCCCGCATAAATCTAGTCATTTTTCTTCCCCAACCGTCTATTAGATTCCGTCGTAAGTAAACAGTGACAGTCATACTCCCAATTAGGAAATGTATCAAAATATTTCTCTTGGTAAATTTCAGTATTTAAGAAGAAGAAGAAGAGAATTTTCGATCACAGACACATGGGAAGTCCGTACGATATTCTTTTGTCGTGATGCGTTTTTCATTCCGGGTTTGTTGTCGGACATTCCGATTTGATCCATCATCCTCCCTTCCTTTCCGTGGATCCTGAAGGCATTCTTCTTTATATTTTATTTTTAGAGTATGTTTCATGAACTCTGGGTTTCTGGCCCAGTGAGATCATCTGGTCTTTCGCAGTGTCCCATGTCTTTCCAAGTGTCAACTGTGTCTGTCCCCAGTAGCCATTCAGTCTATTCCTGAAAGTCAGTTAATCTGTATGTTGTCCATTGAAAATCAGAAAATAAATAATTACCAATTTAGACAAGTATTATACTGAATATAATTAATCATCGAAATATCGTTTTTCTCCGTCTGTATATCAAACATGTAGGAAGCGCGTGGTGTAATGGGGAATGTGGAGCACCCCTTCGTCACCATTGCTCCCTGGTCCACCGACCCGGAGTGGTAGTACCTCTTAGGGTCCCATCTATGGGTTAAATAGAAAAATGTGTTTATAAAAAGATTAGTATCAATTAAGAATGAATTTATTTCAAAACTTTATCGGCATTAAATGACCCACCGAGGTTGATATGCCGTAAAACAAACCAACAAACAAACCAACAAAACAAACCAACAAAACAAACAAAAAAACATCCCATTGTTAAAATAAATGGCCGGAGAAACGACCGATCGAAAAGTAGTGATCCGAACTACAGAGGTGATGGTGACAGCTTGAATAATCTATAGAAAATGGCGGTACTCTTTCTCAGAAATCCAGACAGCACAACTAACTAAAAATGAAAACGAGGCCGAGCTCGTAAAAGTTCGGCTTCTATCAACTTGGCGTTTATCTTTTTTTTTTTTTTTTTGGTGTACTGAGATACATTACGGTTGGGAAAGGGAAATAACTCCGTTTCAACTGTGTCTGTAAAATATTGATAATAAATGTAAAGAAATTAACTTGTGCTCGCGGTCGTCGTGACTGAAGTGCTAATGATCTGTCGAAGAGGGGGTCGACTCTCACTGTGTACACACACATAAACACATACACACATGTGCACGTACACACATACAGATATATATATATATATATACACACACTCACATATATATATATATATATATATATATATATATATATATATATATATATATATATATATATATATATAGTCAGAGAGTCGAGTCAGAACGGTGACATATACTATTGCTGTTTCAGAATCCAATCTGATTTATGTAGAGAAGCATTTGTGAATTTGAAAATCATTTTTTTTTCTGAATAAAATTGTCACGATAAAATTATATTCTGAACGAAAAAAAGAAAAATGAAAAAAAAAAAAAAAAAAAAACGAAAAAAATGAAAAAAAAAATCGGTATAATAAAATAAATAAAATTTTTGTTTTATTCTTTATCATCTCAATAAAAAAAATAAAAATTATCAAACCGCGAATATTTTTTTGATCTGAAAAAAAATAAAAATTAAAAAATAAAAAAATAATGTCGAGCAGTGGTGTTTCGAGTCTCGCCGATGGTGTTCCTGATTTATTTATTATTTTTTTTGTTTCTTTTTTTTTCTTTTTCTTTTTCCATTTTTTTTTTTTTTTTTTTTTTTTTTTTGTTAAATACCTATTTCTGTGCTTGCTTGATACTTTACAAAAATAATTATCATAATAAAGTTTAATCATGATATAATACTGTCTACATTTTTTCTTTATCTTTACTTTTTATTAACAGGTTTCGCTTATTCAAAACTTTCTGACTGCTGTTATACGAGGGTGAGACAAAACGTAATGTCATTTTGTTTAGGACAGGTAAAATCATCCACA
Source organism: Doryteuthis pealeii (assembly GCA_023376005.1). Lineage (NCBI taxonomy): Eukaryota > Metazoa > Mollusca > Cephalopoda > Myopsida > Loliginidae > Doryteuthis > Doryteuthis pealeii. Next base: position 20,423,169 of record CM042154.1, read on the forward strand.
CAGGAACATGTGTCATACATCAAAATGAAGCTGGTTCTCTGTGGATCACATCCTACTTCTCCATATAGTCACCATTTCTCTCAATAGCAATGTTCCACCTTCGAATGAGAGCATGTATCCCCGCCCCGTAAAATTCTGTTGACTGTTCTTTGAGCCACCTCTTCACTACAGATTTCACTTCGTCGTCAATGGAATTTGCCCCTCAAACCTTATTTCATGGGACCGAAGAGATGATAGTCTGAAGGCGCTAAATCTAGTGGTGATGGAGGATGCAGTAAAGTTGTCCACCCGAATGAGGCGATTTTCGCCCTTGTCCTGATGCTTGTGTGTGGTCGAGCACTGGCATGTAGAGAGAAGACATTGTCGATTGGCAAGTTGGGTCTTACTTATCGCATTCTTGCTCTGAGTCTTGTTAGGGTCTCAATGTAGGCTTCAGAGTAAAAAAAAAACTTTACATGAAATAAAAAAAATGGCATGAATTTTTGACTCACCCTCGTATATATATATATATATATATATATATATATATATATATATATATATATATATAATATTATATATGATTTTTTTTTTTGAAGGCAAATAATGCAAATGTAAAATCCATCTTCAGAGAGTTCTTCATAGAGTTGAAAAGATTCCATCTGTGTTTGTTAAAATCAACTGTGGTCTAATTCCGTTGAATTTGATGGAGATTTAAAGTTCGGCAGAGATCGGAAAGTTCCGTTAAGTCCCGTGAGGTGTTGTATTTGTGGGAAGTTTGAAATCATTTAAGATATATTTATTTTATTTTCAATTTTTTTTTAATACTATAAAAACAATAATAATTCCCCGCTCCGGGCATATTGAAATAAAGATTTTTGTTTGTTTTTATATCTTATTACATTTTATAATTAATGCTTCAAACACACTATAAAAACAAAAGAAAATCTATATATATATATATATATATATATATATATATATATATATATATATATATACAAGACAAAACGTGACCCATTGGCTCACCCATTCAGTTCTGGGTAGATAATTGAGATCATGGAAAAGGGAATTTGCAAAGCAAATAAAATTCATGTTAAAAAACAAGTACGACTGGACGAGACCATAAAATCATTTTGTAAGCTTTCTAAGAAATAAAGTAAGACATTGGTCGGTTTTTGACTTAATTGCAAATTACGAATAATTAGAACTAATTAAACCGAGTTTTTTCGAACATAATTCTATCCTAAAAGTAAGGAATAATTTAGCATAATTTTTTGTGACATTAAACTAAACAGTAAAAAAGCGAACAGTAAAAAACGAAGCAAAAGTTGAATAACTTAATAATAATATAATAATAATAATAATAATAATAATAATAATAATAATAATATTTATATATATATATATATATTATATATATATATATATATATATATATATATATATATGGTTTAAAATCAGGCAGGTGAGAAACTCACAGTCACGATAACTTAGATATATATGCTGTATCAATCATATTGAACATTATTTACTTATAAATATAGCAAACTATATTAGCATTATATATATATATATATGTGTGTGTGTGTGTGTGTGTGTGTGTGTGTGTGTGTGTGTGTGTGTGTGTGTGTGTGTGTGTGTGTGTGTGTGTGTGTGTGTGTGTGTGTGAATGAGCGTGTTACATATTAACAAATATAAATATTTACACAGACATATATGAGTATAGATAAAAAGGATATGAAAACAACACAAATTGCTGTTAAGGTGAAAACATGTTATAATATATTCATAACATAACATATTTTTCACTTTAACAGCATATTGTGTTGTTTTCATATCCTTTTATCTATACTCATACCGTCGGATTCATTTCCTTTCTTTTAACTTACAGACATATATATATAATGTATAACTTTACTTTTACTCCTTACAGAATATCTAACAGGTGGTTTTCACCGAAGTCTGGCTGATAACTAGTCTCCCAAGGCCACTTGAATAGTTTCGACGAGTCTTCCTATAATCACCAGTACCTACAGTCTTTTTTCGCGAGGCGGTTAGAACCGTTCCAGGGGAAACCGCTACAATGAGTACTGTGATACTACCTGTTCTGCGCTCTGCACCTTCGATGCACGATGTCTAGACCCCAAACGTTGTAACACTCTGCGCTGGCTAATTTGAGGGCACGAGTCAGAACAGGGTCACAAAAATAAAAACAAACAACAACTACAAGTGTTTGTAAACAAGACGCGGATGGAAGAAGGGTGTGTGTGAGACTTCGCTGTCTATCCAACTGGCTGCTACTGGCTATCCCTCCCGGCGACCATAACACCTCAACGGGCCGAGTTCTAACTGGCTTAGTGCTCGAGTTTAGTTGTATTTATGTCAAATTCCCCCTCCCCAACCATCTTCTCCGGACCACACAGATGGCCAGCACTTAAATCGAATCGCAGACTTCTAGTCGTCATTAACCCTTAAAATTAAAGTACTTAAATATTTTTTCAGACAATACGTCTTCAATACGTTGACCATTAATTTTTTTCAAAAGAGAATTTCTCCTAAAAATCCCTTTTGCTTTTAATACCTGGGTGCATAAGATATTATCACTTAGTGTCCTAACTTCATGGGGGTCGTACAAGTCTCTTAAACTTTCTTAATCTTTGGATTTGTAAAAAGGTCAACCACCCACCCTTTTACTTATGTCTGGCTTTAACCTATTCTCTTTCTTATTCATTTATTTATTTATTCTGACCATGTTCGTCTTCAATCATAGTATCACAGTACATCTAAGCCTTGTTAGTTTTTTTTGTTTTTTTTAAACCTCATATGAAATAATGAAAATGGCATTACCTTTTGACTCACTCTCGTAATAATATAATAAAAATTGAAAAAAAAATGTCACCTTGAATCTACCATCGTACCAATAATTGCAGAAGGTCTTGGTATGATCATGAAAGGCATCATCATCATCATCATCATGACGCGCGTGCAGCATGGATATCCATGACAATCTTTCGCCTACCTTCCCTATCATTCATTCTCTCTGGGAGGTCTTCTGTGCAGCAACCAGTATCCTTGCATAGTTGGTCAATGTAGATCCTTGCTGTGCAGCCCACATTAGCATATCCATGTGTTGGCTTCCACGGGAGAACGTCACTCATGAGCTCGTCCTTGCTTCTCCAACAATGTCCTGTATGCCTAGTCCGTCTCACTCGGGTGGTTTGTGAGATGGGGGCATATATATATATGTATGTAAAAATGGAATTGGAATTGAATGCGACGATATGAGGAAGAATGAATAAAGAAAAGAAAAGAAAGGACAGAATGGATAATAAAAAATGAATTTAATCAATATCACTTACACATGTGTTTCGGTCAGTTTATCTATGTATACACGATTCAAACTATTATTATTATTATTAAATAAACAAATGAAATGAAATGATAATAATAGAAAAATGTAAAAATATTCCGTACACAGAGAAAATTTGACCTTCATCAGAGTGAAATTTTATTTTGAATGAAAAATAAATTCGTTGGAGAAAAACGGAGAATTTTTTAAAAATGTTCGAAGAGAATTTTTTAAATTCACTTTCAGGACGCTGAACGATGTAGAGCCGTTAGCAAATCTCGAGAATTTGAATATTTGATTTTTCTAGGAGTTATGGTAGATACAATTATGTATTGCAAAAATAAAGTGTTATTATTTATCCCTAACTTGTTGATAAGTTCCGGAAACGAGAAACTCCAAACCAATGCCCCCACCCTCTCTCACTATTAAGGCACTAAAAGCTAAGTGTTTATTTATTTTTCTTAAATTCTGGTGTATTTGGATTGTTGTAAAATATTCATATCTACTTCATAAGCTTTTGCTTTTCTAATAGAAAATGGACTTAAACTAAGTTAAAACTTAGGAAAATCTACAGAGAAAATTTTTTTTTACGGTGTGGTGGACCCGTAGATCTCGTCAGATCATCTACCTGCGTTCCCCTAAGTCTGCCAGTCATCTTGCCTCGGCTTGTCACTGGTACTTGATTTTGGGGAAGGAGAGCATGCGGTGCGTGTCGCACAAGCGCACAACATGTAAAACAAAAAACGTGCAGATATTTCTACAAGTTTCAGAGTGATTGAGGAATGGTGAGTTGTGCAGGTCTGATGTGCCAGAAGCCGCAGATGTGAATCTACATACGACGTGACTTGTAACCTGCTTAACATCACCACCTTGCTGATTGAACAGCAACATGTCTTTGCGAGGTTGTGGGTGAATGAAGAGTCTAGAAAAGGTGACCTAAACAAATGCCTTTTCACCTACAGCTTGGTAGGCCAGAAACCAGCGTTTCGACAGATGTCCATATTAGCTGGGCTGAAAACAATAAAATACTACAACACAAAACAAGGCAAAGAATAGCAACCTGGAATGTCTGGACACTTCCTGATCATGAGAGTCTGGGAAACACCAAACTACGTACTGACACCGTCACAGGGAGCATCTCAATATGGGGCGGACATCAAGGCCCTTGCGGAAGTCAATTTCAGCGATAAGGACCAAGTGACAGAAGTGGGTGGGCTGGATACACATCCTCATGGAAAGACAGGCCGATGGCAGCTGTAAGAAGTTTGAATTAAGGTGACTTGAGCCCTCCCTCCTGAAGCAACATATGACACACCATTGAAAGATTTCCCATATTGAAGATTGACCTGTGTGACAGGGCCTGTGTGTCAAGGGTTTCATATGTGACAGGGTACATAAAAAACAAGCTGGATCCGTGGGCCATCTGCGTGCTCACAACTTCTCACAACTGAAATACTTGTAGAAATGGCCTTATTCTGTAAAGAAGCGGCAATCACCATATATATATATATATATATATATATATATATATATATATATATATTAATATATATATATATATAATATATACATACCAGTTAATATATATACATGTATTTACCAGTTAAAAATGTAGGACTCTTACTAACAGCTAGAGACGGCCGAGAGGGAAGAAGTCGGACTGCTGAAAAGTCAGTAAGGTTACGCTATCGGCTAGAACACAGTATTTCTGGATGACTATATATATATATTATATATATATATATATATATATATATATATATTTGCTTGAAGGCAATTATAAATGCATGTATCGCATAAAATTAGATAATTATAGAAAATAATCTTGACAAGTAAATCCCGCAAAGGATAGCTCGCTATGCAGAACACCGTACAGACTGTTTCGACTTTATTAAGTCTCTTCAGCGATGTATACTAACGACTCCCCTCCGACAGGAATCGAAACCCGGACTTCACAGGCATAGTCAGAGACCATATCCGTTCGGCCGCCGGTACATAGCGAACAATACCTGCGAAATTAACCTTGTCAATGATACTATTACTATTACACGCCCCTGCCATAACAGGCAAGTGGACGTTTATATTTTAGTAAACAAACTCGGCCGTTAGCTCTTCGGCGAAGTGAATAAGATTTTTGGATGTTTGTTTATATAGAAGCAAGTTGAATAAATTATTATTTATATTTTTGCTTGAAGGCAATTATAAATGCATGTATCGCATAAAATTAGATAATTATAGAAAATAATCTTGACAAGTAAATCCCGCAAAGGATAGCTCGCTATGCAGAACACCGTACAGACTGTTTCGACTTTATTAAGTCTCTTCAGCGATGTATACTAATGACTCCCCTCCGACAGGAATCGAAACCGGGACTTCACAGGCATAGTCAGAGACCATATCCGTTATATATATATATATTATTTTTAAAGTTCGGCAGTATAAAAAAAACTCCTACAGTATTAAAAAAGAACTCAGTCAGAATTATCCTGATGATGTATTAAAAGAAACCTAGGTATATATTTACTGACTCATTAGAATTTATTATATATATATATATATATATATATATATATATATATATATAGCATATTACTCAATTGATTTCAAGCGACAAAAACGAGATCAATTAATAAGCGCTTGTTAAGGATTCACGCTAAATAGGCAAGGACTAGGCGATACCCGGCAGAAACTATTAGATATGTGGACTACGTATATGATCTGGCGCTTCAAGCAAATACACCTAGACAAGACAAATCAAGAAGAATTGGCCCCTATGGGAATTCGGGTAAAACAGAATCCATGTGCTACAAACACTAAACGGTAAGTCACTGAAATTATTAAACCAGTTCACATACCTAGGTAGTAATATCTCATCTACAGAGAATGTAGAACTACAAAACTGTTACGTTACAACCTTTCGTCTTCTTAAGTGTGGATTCGTTTTCTTTATGCGCGAAACGTCCCTTCAGCTTCTTCCGTGGTAACCCCTGTCTCGATTCACAACAAGCCTGACCTTTATTTCAACAAATGTTTATTTATTTATTTATTTATTTTTGGCTTGATAAATCCTAGCAGCTATCAACACAGAGAGAGTGATATAAAGAAGGTCCCACTGACAGAGTCGCTTAAATTAGCTACGCTAAGCTTGCCATTCGCCTGTCACTGGCGGCTTAGGAGAGGATGACAAATAGAAAGAGATGTCGTTCTATTTTCAATAGGCTAATTTTTAGGCTGGTATAGATATTTACCAACCCCTCCGCACGAGCAGGATGCGACACAAGGTCAATTTCTTAAGCGGAGTTTAACAGGTTTGAATTCTGAGTTTTCCTTCTCCTAGACCGGTTCCCAAACCAAGGTTAAAGAGCCCAGTCTGCCCTACTATTTACCCATAGCTGTAGGGAGAGTAGGATTCATACCTTTCCCAAGCGTATTAGCACATCCAGAATTTGAACTCGGGGCGACTAGTCCATTTCCCATGACTTTAACCATTACACCACGCGCTTCCTGCGTCGTGGTATAGACCCTCCGTGTCGGGAGTTCGTTCTCCTCTCGTTCTTAGCTAGCTCTCACTCCTTCGACTATTCACCCCATCTTTTATAATTGCAAAATAATCAACTATTTATTGTTTTACATACCGATAAACAGCTGATTACTTTCTTACGTCATATTTTCATATCTATTGTCTATTGTCAAATTGCCACAGTGGAAATTTTAGCCAAAACAATTCGACATTCCTCTGCTAGTGTTTATAATTCTCCCGAAAATATTTTACCCCAGCAAATCTCTGATGGAATTTCAACAAACATTTTAAGCAAAATGCCTTCCATATAAATTCTTTCTTTCAAAATATTTTTTCAAAACATTCCTTTCCTTCTTCTTCCATCACAACTTATTTTTAATAAAACTGATCCTTTTTCCGAATCTTAATTATCCACTGTCCCATAATAATGTAACAATACAACATGGGTCCAGTCTGAAGGTAAGAAGGTAAGTAAAATCCATTATGCTCGCGTTTGATCAGCTTGATCGGAACGTTGATACTATTACTGAATGTCTAACACTGCTTCACAATCTCTCATTTAACATTTCTCGCACAAAGAACATCTAAATAGTTATGTTACACACTGGACCCGTCAAAGAACACAAACACTTGTATTTAGGAAAATGTAAGATGAGATGTTTATTCCCTCGGTTGTATAGAGCTGAGAGTCGTTGGCAGGGTTACGCAAACGTGGAGCCTTCGGGAGTTCTTTTCAAGTGATATCGAACCTGTTTGTTGTCTGTCTAATCAATCTCTACGGGTTTCTTTTATTGTAGTCTGACCTCCGGTGTCACGCCTCTTTGTTCGTGACACCTACACAGTTTTTCTGTAGACACGCCTCTTCGCCCACGCAGGTTGTTTTCATTGGCTATGGGCTACGCCTACAGATTTCTGCACCTAAATCATGTCAAATGTTCACCTGCATTTCCAGGTGCAAATGGTCAGGTCAGGGCCACATCCTGTTTTCGTTTCCAGGCTGCACCTAACCCCCATGCACTTCCTATTCAGCCTGGTCCTTCGGTGTACTGATCAGACAATATATTACAGTTAACCATTTAAAAAAAAAGTAAAACAAAATTTGTAAAAGATTTTTTATAGCTGAATTAGAATAAACCAAAATCCAAACCAAATTAAAAAAAAAAAATTAATTTGCAAATATTCAAATTCAAATTTATAATTTGTTAAATCTTCTCTGCTGAACATAATTTCCTAATTTCCCTGGATTTTGTGTTAGATAAAATCAATATCTGTGATGTTGGGATATTGTAAACCTCAGGGGGCCATCCTCCTCTGCTGCACCCCCTCATTGCCCCTAATAGTGTAGGGTCAGGGCCAAATTACTAGAAAGCTGAACAATTATTGTCCCTATCCACACAGATGTGTAAGGTTTAACATAATAATCTCAAACTTTTCCAAGTTCTCTGGGTTATGACCTATTTAACTTGTGCTGTATATTGTACGAGCGGAAGTAGTGTTTTCCGTTTAAGCAGAAACAAAGAAAAGACGAAAAAAAACAAAGGACCTTTTCCCGGTAAAAGCGAACAAAAAAGTTAAAAACGGAAATAGATGTGTCCGCTGATAAGGATAACAAAAGAAAACGCGTAGGCGTTTGCTATATATAAAAGGAAGTCAGCCAGGGGTCAGTCAGACAGCGGACGGCGAACAGAGCACAAGGAGCGACCGTCGACACGGTCCATCGCTGCCAGTGGGCAGTGAGGTTCCTCCACCCCTTCCACCTCACCATCACCAGTCATCCCAGCAGTAGTAGTAGTCATCGTCAACCCTTGGGCATTCCTATTGTCAAGCTCGCCACCCACCAGCCGAGAAAGAGAAATAAATACAAAGTTCCTACCATACATTCGTGTTGTGATTTCATTAAGCGACTACTACATATATAGTCTAGTGGTTAGTTACCATACCCGCAACGTATACAGGTACACGATTTAGGACCAAGAAAAAAATTAGGAGGCTGCAAAGACAATATGAGATCTCGATCCAGCTTTTAGTAGCACTTTCTATGACGCTGAAACAACAGAAACTCAATGGAGACTTTCTATGCTCAACTATAGACACTGGGTGGTCCGTTTGTATTTCAAAGCCCCGGCTAATTATATGCCTCTTCATAGCCAAGATTCTAGTTTTTGTATTTGTTATATAATGGATAGGCATAGTCTATTGGTTTTAGCAAGTAGTGTAGGATAGATTTGAAAATAATGATAAAACAGAGGAAAATCACTGTACGTTCATAGTTTGAATGGCAACAGCCTTGAACCCAGAGTTATTTAGAGCGAGGCTGTCAATGGTTTAGAGGGTCACATAACCAGGTGACACTGGAAAAGTACAATGATTAGTTAGTGCCGTCGAATCCAGGTAGCCTTTTGGGGCAGATGAGATGATCTGTCTCTGCTTCCCCGCGTGCGCACGCCAAAGTATGTATCTGACATTTTTAAAAGTGTGTATAGAAATATGTCTCTGAGCTTATCTCTGATAATCATGAAAATAACAAGATGGAACCCAGAGAGAGGGATAGAGAGAGGGCGAGCGGAAGTAGAGAGGCCCAGCAGCAGAGAGACGCCTGACCCCAAAGAGAAGTCCAATAGAGAAGCAGAAACCCGACCAGACAAAACGGTGCCCGATGGAAGATAGAAGACGAAGACTATAGATGCAGAGAGAAAAAATATTAGTAGGCAACATATATGCCATTTGTCGGCACGTTTATACATTAGCCTCTTGCACAATTCCCAATGGATCACTTTTCCCACCCAGTCATACCTACTAGTCATACATACAAAATCCACTAGATAACCAGTTCTTTTCTTTTTGTTAATTAAAACTAGGTTTTGCCTCTGGCCTGGTTTACCATTATTATTATTATTTGCTCCTTTTGAGTTTTCTCATCAGCATCAGCTGATGGTCTTTCACTGGAGTCTGAGTGACAGCAAGTCTCCTCAGGTCTCCAGGACTCTTCTGAGTATTCTGGCAGATTGCAGCAGTGCAGTGTTCTGAATGGTTTCAATCCTTCCTCTGATTTCCAAACTTTCCAAACCCTTTTCCAATCCTTTTGGGACTGTTCCAAGTGCACCAACTACAATTGGTATCACCTTCACTTTCATATTCCATAACTTTTTCAGTTCTCTGGAAAGGTCCAGATATTTGTCCATTTATTCATTGTGATCTGCTGTCACTGCAAAATCCACCAGTTGACAAGTTCTTTCTTTTTTGTTAATCAACACTATGTCTGGTCTTCTTGCTGGGATAAGGTGATCCGTTTTTATTTCAAAGTCCCAGAGAATTTTATGCGTTTCGTTCAGAGAATTTTATGCGTTTCGTTCTCAAGAACAGATTCAGGTTTATGCATATACCATTTTGTTGTATGGTCAAAATTAAATTTTTTGCATAATTCCCAGTGGATCACCTTCCCAACCCAGTCGGGTCTAGTTTTGTATTCTCGTTGTGCTACTTTGCTACATTCGCAGTATTATTATTATTATTATTATTATTATTATTATTATTATTATTATTATTATACTCCTTCCACGTTTTCCACACCATATTTAACTGGTAGTTTTTCACTAAAGTCTTAAGGAGGTCCCAGAGTCGTTGTGGATAACATGCTGGTCTGTGACATCTTAGTAAACGAGTTCAAACCTCAGTTCCTGTTATGTTCACTTTCGAACTAATACCCTTTGGAAAGGTGTGAAATACCCCATACTCCGAGCAAAGGGCTATATAGTATCACTACTGTTCTTCTACAAGGGTGGCTTTGACATTAAATAACACACGAAGTTTGATATACCATTAAACAAACCAAGCCAAACTGAAGTCTCAGTGACAGCAACTCTGGTCATGTTTACACGACTCTTCTATTTCAACAGTGCTGTGGTCTGGATGGTCTCAAAGTTTCCTCTGTTCTCCAGTCTCTTCTCCCAGAATGTTCTTGAGGGCCGTTCCAAGGCCACTAAATTTTTTGTTTCGTCTTTCCAAGGAATATGGCTAAGATCAATAGTTGAAGATAGGGTTGAGCAAAGAATTGATTTTATTCTGGAAGAAGTATTGTTTAATTAGATAAGTAATGCGTCTCCTATTAATTTGATACAATGTATTTCACGGAACTAATAACGGTACTATTCTGTCCAAGATGTAGTAACCACGTTTGATATGTGTAGTATAACTCTTCCGGGCAATGTAGAACAAAAACCGTAGGTGCTAATTATAAAGTTTTATTCCAAAGTTACACGAAAGTGTAAAAACTGGTCCTCGAAAGAACTAAGACGAGGAGAAGCAAGACGGCGACGTGATTTGAAAAGAGTGAAAACTGCGCTTTGCACCGGAAAGCTGGTTTTAGACGGTGCATTAGGAAAAAGTTCCTAGAGTGGGTAAGGGCCGCAAAGGGGAATAATTTTACGTAAGAGGAGTAAATTAAGTTAAAGGGGGAGGACTTCTACGAGAAAATTAGTCTAGGTGTACCATTATAATGTAGCTCATACGCCCTTGTTGGCGTTTACGTTTGTCTACAAGTAAAGTTATTCTTGTAATGCCCCTTGCTTAATGAAGTGTTAAGCGCTTAGAAAGAGAATCATTCTTGGAGTGACAAATTAAAATGGATTGTGTAAACTGATATGATTGGCGATGCTCAAAGCAGGGGAGAGTGTTTTAAATAAAATATCGGCTTTTTCATTATCGTGGTCGATTCGGTTTGACAAGACACAAAAGATGACACTTTGAAAATTCTATTTTCAAAATTGAAGTTAACAAAATTCTGGTTGAAAGAATTCAAACAATATCCAAAAATCGCTAAACAGATTTCTAAAATTAATATTATTTGTATTATTCGGACTATTGCCCTCATCTTCCTTGTTATTTATACAACGTTTCGGCCGATGTGCCCTCCGGCTTTCTTCAGGTATTTCTTGTCGGACTCGGGAACCTTATCGAACTCGTGAACCTTCTCGAACTTGGGAACCTTCTTGGTCTCGGGAACATTCTTGTCGTAATCGGGAGCCATCACGAAATTATGAACCTAACCCTTTATTCAACCCACGGTTCACATTCCGCTAACCATAGCTGGGGTACAGGTGTTAAGCTGTGTTAATTATTATTCTATGTTACTGCTGCCCCTGACCAGGATTAAACCTGCAGTCTAGAGATAACTGTCACTTAGAACTGTATTTACCTAATTCCGATATCCACTAGGCTATGTGTCCAATTGGACTGTCCGAATAGTCCAATTAATCTTATTATAATGGAGATTGTGTGTTTGTCTGTCTGTAACCGAAACTATATCACTACTCAAGTCACAATTCCCTTAGTTATTTACATCACATTCCCCATGATTTTATTTTTATTATTATTAATAAAATTGTCTTACATCATTAAGACTGTTGACCATATCTACATACTAATAACATGCAATTGTATTTAAATATACAACAAAAGAGCGGTTTACAGTATGAATGGGAAGGCTAATTTGTATATTGATTTTAAAAATTTGATTTTAATAAATATATGCTTAGTATTATTGATTTCTAATTGTTTGGTTTTATCTTAATGAATATGAGCAAAAGTCTCTTCAATAAATCTTAAAAGAAATCCATTAACAAGAAAAAATAACTAATATTATTATTTACTTCCTTTTTTAACTAAATAGTTAAATTAGGAAAATTTACCAATGAAAGACGGGAGTAATGGAAAATGATGGAAGAGTTAGTTTCAAAGTTGTTCTATTTTTCGATTATACCCCCTCTGTTCCAAATCTTTTTATCTGCATTCTTATTCGTTTGCCTTTCTAATTTAACATGATATTTTATTATATTAAAACTTAAATACTTGCACCCGAAGGGTGCATATATTTGCTAGTACAAATAATACTGATTATCAACCCTCATCTAAAAATTCAGAGAAATAGATTTCTTCTTTTCGTTTTAAGACTCGGTATATATATATATATATATATATATATATAATTGATAATTGAATCATATAACCATAACCAGACAACTCGACAAACACCATTTGCGACATCCGGAGCACTGGACAGCTGTTTCGACCACCTTTGGTCTCATCAGCAGTGCATACCACAACCTCCGCCACTAGAGATTGAACCAGTGGACCACAGAGTGAAGAGCGGAGACTCTACACACTATGCCACCAGCCCATGCCACACACGTAGAATGCCAAATCACCTAGTCAATGGTAATAGTAATTCAAACTGCGCAGCCACTTAACCTGTACTTGCCGTGTATCCCATCGCAGGATTACAGAGGGCAAGGTCACCCCCAGGACAACGACTTCCCAATTCGGGGCCCGAATCCACGGAACACAACCTAATAGGCAAGGGGTATATATTAAATTTCATAGAGGAATATATATATATATATATATATATATATATATATATATATATATATAAGGTGTGTCAAAAAGTATCGAGTTTTTTTTATATTTTTTGATTTACCTTGTACTCTGAAAAAAAAATAACGCTCCATTCATTCATTTTTTTCTCAGGATACAAGGTGTGGCAAAAAAGTACCAAGTTCAAAGCTATATTTACCAAGATAGAAAGGAAGAATGAATGGAATTTTTTTTTCAGAATACAACATGTGTCAAAAAGTACAAAAAAATCTCGATATTTTTTACACACCTTTATAATATATATATATATATATATATATATGTGTGTGTGTGTGTGTGTGTGTGTGTCTGTGTGTGTGTGTGTGTGTAAAGTTCACGGAGTGGCCTATTGTCGGTATCAGCCGGAGAGCGAGAGAGTCTATCCACTTTTCATTAATGCGAGACCAGGGAGATTGTTTATGCTGAAGTGGAGCACCACAGCTATCGTCAGCTCTCCACTTTACAGCACAGATCAGATTACCCAATCTGTGCTATTCATTCGCAGAGTTGGGTTTTTTTCCCCGAAAATACATAAAGCGTATTACATTACTACGTGATACATTTTTCTTTGTACACAGTGAAGAAACATTGAGAAAAAATAATCACTTTTAATATTGTAAGCGAATGCTAAACTGAAGTGGCTGTGAGGGACAAATGGATAAGTAATGGAACAGGGGCCAACAACTCGTGTTACATAATTATTAGATTCCTAATACTTATGTACAGTAGTGTAGAAACCAAAATGGCTGTTATAAGTTCAGCCGGCGGCCTTGAAGGATTGAGTGACAAGGCCTGACCTCATCCTGATCCTTCCGCTGGATACCGTGAGAATCGGTAGAGTAGACCCTCTTCCGGTTTAGATTAGAAACAGATTTTTTAGTCAGATCGGCCAAAGACCACGACGGTGGTAAGTCGTGTTATGCACGGTGCCGACTCAATCTGTGCAGGTAGTCTGGTGGGGATTTCAGAATGAAATATGATCTAAGTTAAATCGAAGTCTTGCGTTATTATCTAAAAACTACCAATGACACAGGGCTTCTGATAAAGAGAAATCCCCAATGGAAGACCAGACACGAAGTCCCCAAGACGAAGTCCAGACGCCAGAAGAGACGCTAGAAGAATAGAAGTAAGAAAGTAAGGAAAGAGAGTATACAACACTCGGAAGAGAGATGAGTTGGAGAAATTAAGAGTCTAATTGGTAGCTTGAATGTAAATATTATAAATTATAAATGTGTGACATGATGATAATGAGGATAATGTTTGTTTGTTTGTGTTAAGTTTTTCAGGGTCATAATTGGCCAGTGGATTCTAGGTAGAGAGTCCTCCGATTTGGTAATCCTCTCAGGTAGAGATTCCCAGGTTCCTTCGTCGATGCCTGCTAGTAAACTGACAAAGAATCAGTGCTGAAGTAATATATCAGCCACGCAGTATGGCCAGCGATTGGCTAAGGAACAGACCACATGATCTCGCCTAGTCTATAAGTATAATCTAAAAATAATTAGGCACCTCATTTGGTGTAATGGTTAGCAAGCTAGATTAGCAGACCATTGTTAGTGAGTTCGATTCTCACTGGGCGCCCCACACTTCTGGCCTTGTGCCATATCTGAGCTCAGCTTAGTAAATAACTATATCTAAAAATAATTGGGCACCTCATATGATGTAATGGTTAGCAAGCTCGCTTCGCAAACCATTGTTAGTGAGTTCGATTCTCATTGGGAGCCCCATACTTCTGGCCTTGTGCCATATCTAAGCTAAGCTTAGTAAATAACTATATCTAAAAATAATTGGGCACCTCATGTGGTGTGATGGTTAGCAAGCTAAATTAGCAAACCATTGTTAGTGAGTTCGATTCTCACTGGGCGCCCATACTTCTGGCCTTGTGCCGCATCTAAGCTATGCTTAGTAAATAACTATATCTAAAAATAATTGGGCACCTCATGTGGTGTAATGGTTAGCAAGTTAGATTCGCAGACCATTGTTAGTGAGTTCGATTCTCACTGGGTGCTCCATAATCTGGCCTTGTGCCATATCTAAGCTAAGCTTAGTAAATAAGTATATCTAAAAATAATTGGGCACCTCACGTGGTGTAATGGTTAGCAAGTTAGATTCGCAGACAATTGTTAGTGAGTTCGATTCTCACTGGGCGCTCCATAATCTGGCCTTGTGCCATATCTAAGCTAAGCTTAGTAAATAAGTATATCTAAAAATAATTGGGCACCTCATGTGGTGTAATGGTTAGCAAGTTAGATTCGCAGACACATTGTTAGTGAGTTCGATTCTCACTGGGTGCTCCATAATCTGGCCTTGTGCCATATCTAAGCTAAGCTTAGTAAATAAGTATATCTAAAAAAATAATGGGCACCTATCTCTCTCCTGTGGGG